>OZ038512.1:15451716-15996716 GCA_964036315.1 Acanthosepion esculentum
GCCCAAGGACGGAACCGATAGAGACAACATCGCATTGTACGTATATGTTGTTTTGTGGTCACATAAAGGAACTCCTGTAGTGCGTATCAACAGTATTTTTTTTAAATATTAGGTCGAATTTTTAATGGAGAGAGAGAGAGATGGATTGTTGTAGATATTGTTTATGATTATATCTATTGTTTCTCTGACTGCGACGCGTTGGTAAATAAACTTTCAAACTGTCTGATGAGGCTAAATTTTCATTATTGTTTTGTTTTTGTTTTTTTGTTTTTTTGTTTTTTAGAATTTGGAGTAGTTCGTGTATTGACTTTACGCTGTATTTATTTGGAATGTAAGGTGTAATTAGTTATGAAAAATATTTTTGGAGGATTAAAATATCTCTTGGTTAAAAGACTTAATTTTTAGAGACATTAAGATGTTTTGCTAGGATTCATCCTACACCCAAGGATTTGGTGTTTAAATTCCTTATTCAATATCTAAACAATAATTGAAGTAGACGCTAGCCGTATATACATGAGATTCAATAGATAAACTGCTGTAGACATAAGACAGGTTTGAAGAGAAGCCAATTTTGAAGCCCCTTTGCGGCATATCTAATCTTGGAAGGCTATTTCAAAGCAATGCTGATGTGCACAAGTAAATTTATGAAATGAATTTACCACAATTCAAAAAATTTCGTGTAAGATAATCAAGTAAAATATAAAATAAATCGACCACCAGCGGGATAACCACTTGTAACCTTAAATGGCTTCATTATAAATTTGAAATCATATCTAAATAGATAAATACACACTGAAAAATACATACACGCAAAACATAAAAAACACACATACTGATGCACAAACTGAGGCAGATAAACTGACACTTACACACACACATATATATATATATATACGCATATGAATATCTGAAAAATGAGATTAGATAGAACGAGATTAGGAGAAAGAAAGACTAAAATAAAAAAAAGTAAACAAAAAGTACAGCATTTTGCTTCCCGTTTATTTATGTGTATGCATTAATATAATAATAATAATAATAACTGATATATAATGATAATAAAAAGATATAGTAACTGACAGAGAAATGATTTCAACCACAACTTCAATCTCAAGAATGTTATACTGATTAAAAGAGAAAATAATTTACTTAGGCGAAAAGTTTTTGAGACTGCAATTATTGATTCTTGACAATGTTTACTTAGTCCTTGGATTTTTTTCAATATATATATATATATATATATATATATATATATATATATATATATATATATATATATCAAAGGAAATACTCCTTTCTCAAGCCAACATACATGACCATGAAAACATTATAAATTAAAAGTAAACAGTTACATCAAAGAATTTAAATATTTAAAATAAATAAATTAATATATAAATAATAAAATAGAATACATCGAAATAAGTAATAATTACATTAAAATAAAAAATATGATATATATATGTCTGTATGTATTTGTGTGTGTGTGTGTGTGTTTGTGTGTGTGTGTGTGTGTGTGTGTGTGTGTGTGTGTGTGTGTGTGTGTGTGTGTGTGTGTGTGTGTGTGTGTGTTGTCAAACATCCAGACAGTATAAGAAACCACTTGAGAAAAAAAGCAAAAGCAGGTCGATCACTTGCGGCGAAACGTACATGATGATTTAAACCAGTGGGTTCCTAAACTGTTTTTCTCTGAGCAGCATTTTCGGAATTAAAATTTGCTCGCGTTTCACCAAATTTTATGTGATAAAAATTACATTTAAAAATTAAAAATAAAGAGATGGTTAAAGGGAGATAACCACGGATTCATTGTCAGATTATTATCTTTGATAACTCTCTCCTCCAATTTGCGGACCCTAGTTACTATATTCTTAATACTTGATATAATGCGAAAATATCACAATGATAAAATCGGTCAATAATTATTTATAACTATTTATCCTGGGACTCATGCATGCAATTACAATTAATCCATAATGATATTTTAAATTTTGAAATCATACTTATTTTTAGCATATGACTTTTTGAAACTGTTTCTAAATTTTTGACTGTCTTCCAATCATTCCGCATCACCTGCTATCCTATAAGGCGCGCCGTACTGTCTGGCAACCACTGATCTAGACGGCAAACGTTAATTCTATAGTTTACAAATAAACATTGATGTCTAATATGTTTACCCACTAAAATAATGTTTACAGTAATAAGAAATGTTGTCGAATTAAAAACATCTATTATTAGTTTAATCATGGCAAAGGCTTCAGGAGTAAACCCCGAAGACAAATCCGGAACCAGAGTCCCTAAAACAGTCTGATGTTATGTTCAACTGATACTGCACATAACTAATTACTAATTACACTGTTTTCAGTTTTATTGGCTAATTATTCTTTAGGCTAATATAGTAAGAAAACTTGCCCTTGGACAACATCGGTGGAGTGGAGAAGCGGATGTACTGCATGGGCAACTGCCGATCTCTCATAAAACATTGCCCAGGACTGTACCCTGGAGACGACACGTCGTCATTTTGCTGCTTCACGACAACGAAACTTACAGCTTCTACTTCAAACAGGAGCGACGGCTCAGTGCCTTTCATCTTCGCTGTCTGACACGCATTCTGGGCATCAATTGGTCCGACCAGGTCACCAATGCCGTGCCCAGTTACCCAGCCTATACTCCCCTTTCCGCTGGCTTGAACATAGTCCTTCTGAACGGGGAACTTGGCACCGGTAAAAGGGCATCAACACGGCGCCTCATCTTCGCTTCAAGGATGTCTGCAAAAGGGACATGAGGGTGATGAACATTGGACATCGAAAGGTGGGAAGACGTCGCCAACGATCGCTCACTCTGGAGATGCGATTTACAACGATAGCTGGGGCGAGATAAGGAGAAACAGAAGCTTGGGGATGCATGCTTGACGGAAAGAAAACAACACGGTGACATTAGAGAAGGGCGTCTTCAAATGCATTCCTGGCAAACTCTTGCTCAATTTGGTAAGTGAAAATGAAAGAAACCAGATTCGATATGATATGGTTGTTTTGTTTTAGAAATAAGAATACAAATATTAAAAAGAATGGAATTTTATTTATATGTAAATTTAGAAGTTTTGATAATAATTAGTTATCAGTGACAACCGATATTTTTAACATCTAACAACATTTTCTTATCAAGTTCTAAATTACTAAAGTAATTATTACAATTGATTTTTATCAGACATAACCTACTTGAATTTAAACCAACATTTATATCATTATCATTTGTAATATTACTTTGGTTGAATTCAATGTTTTTTCTTCTCGGTAACTGCGGGAAGAGCTGTAAATGTTGGCACCATTCCCAAACTCTACTCAAGTACTAGTTTGATGTCAGATTTCCTACGGCTTAATCTCTTATTTGGCATGGTCTCAGCAAAATGTTATCAGATTGCATTAGAGTAACCGAAAATGTTGGATTTTTGCTTTCTGAAATGTCTGAGGCAACCTTCATTTCACTAGAGAACACCCAGAAAGCTCCAAACTTTAATTATTTCGTCTGACATTCACTTTTCAAAAATTTCAATCAGAAAAAATATGGACATATTTTTTAACTTTTATATCAAAAGTAAAACTCAGATCTGAAGGATTTGAGTATAGACGGGGGAACCTCGTTTATCCTCAAATCAATCAATTTTTTTCATCATGAGTTTCTCTGGATTACTTTTTAATGTAGAATTTACTGTAATCCTAAAAAAATCTGAATCGTATTTGATTCTGAATGTTTGAGATGATCCTGCACATAACCAATTACTAATTACAGCTTTCAGTTATATTGGCTAATTATTCTTTAGGATTATATAGTAAGAAAAACATTCGCATTAAAACCTTTTCGATGACACAAGACCTCGACATACAAGCGTTTGTCGTAGAGAAAGGCACGAACTGGTTTACAAAATAAAGCACCAACGTAATCTTCAATATTAAAAGAAAGAGTGTGATAGAAAGCTGCTCATCTTAAACGACTACGTTACAGTTGCGTAATTTGCATATCGTTTTATAGGAAATTATTTTGGGGAGCATCAGATTTAGCCTGTGTATCTTATTAGTTATCATTCCTAATTGAATACAAAGCCTATAAATATTGCCTCATAAAATTGCATTATTGGTATGCCTACTTTTTTTTCTTGAATACAATCAATAACTACACAAAAAAAATTAAGTTAACGATAAGACAGAATTTACTCTTTTTTGTAGACATAAATGCAAAATAACTTGTGAGAAACAATGGTGTTTGCTCTGTGTTCTTCATGCTTGCTTATTACACGGATGTATATAACCGTTCATGTGTGTACATATTATATAGACATAGAGGGCGCTTTTTGAATGTTTAACAAGCTAATTTCACAAAGTATTGCCAGTGCAGTGAATTAGATTTCCACGGGATGCCCAATTATGGTGCCTGCGTGCTAGATTAACTTCAGATTGGTAATATCTATACGAGTAAAAACACGTATATATTCAAACTTATGCCTGCCAAAATAAATACGCCTTCCCTATTGGCAAAGAACTTGGTAAAGAAGTTATCAAGTAATGCAGTAAGTTATCTGTCACGGTAAAGAGTTTTTTGGCTTGTATTATGTTATCGTATGAGTTGAGCCAATCCCACCTTCTACTCGTGAATGGACCTGGATGCTGGTGCAACCAAAACCTTTCTATATTCTCAAGCGAAACCTAACCCCCAATACAATATTAAAATGTTTAAAGGAAGGCGACAAACAAATGGAAAATTTAACAACAAAAATAACTCTACACAAAATGGATAACTTTTTTAAGAAGCAAAAAATGCCACAAATTGAACGTTTTCTTTCTTTTTGAGAAAGAAAATACCTCGAAGTATTTGAAAATGAACATTAAGCATTTAAATTTTTTTCAAACAAGAAATAATCTGAATTGTTACAATTTTATACATAATTTCACCAAATTCGCCGCATTTTTTATTATTGTAATTCAGTTTTCACGTTTTTTAATTGCATGTCAGAATATAGTAATTAAAATAGAATTGAGGTTTATGAGTTTGTCAACTGAACTGTGAAAAAATGTCTCTACATTTTGGTTAAAACAAAATGAAAAATCAATTTTTATAGCGTTGAGAATCTTTAAGGTGTTGAAATGGGAGTAGGTATCGACAAATATTGACAAATTTAAGAGCTAACAGATGGTAGACAAAAAGAGCGCTTCTCAGAACCGTGTTAAAACAAGAATAATTACTTTTATTTGTGCGTTATTTTGTTAGCTTTCCACCCTCAGCAACGTTTTAGAAATGAAAATTAACTTTCACAACTGAATGCCATTACCCAGGACAATGGAAATGTCAGTTGCCTTGCGTTGTTAACAAAACAGCCTCTAAAAGTAAATTAGTTTTTGCAATAAATAAAATAGATTTGTTTTAAACGGTTTGTATTCTACGTTTTTTATGGATCTTATTTTCAACTGAACAAAATTTACGTGAGATGTCTTGGCAAGGATTGAATGAAGTAAAAAGAAATATTAACCTGCTAGATGCTTATGGGCCTTTAGAAACTTCACGATCCTAGTTTTGTTTGCTTGTTTCTTTTTTGCTTTGTTTTTTTGTTTTGTTTTTTAATTATTCAATACTTTTAACAACGATATGAAAAATAAAACATGAACTGAAAGATTCTTTAAATGTTTTTATTAAAATGTATTTTGTGCTTGTATTTGTTGTTCTTACGAAAAGCCGAAATAGCAAATAAAACTGAAAAGTTGCTTTAGAAAACAATATTTTCTTTTTAGCTCATAAATTATTCCCAAGAAATCATGGCAGTTTGCAAATCATAAAGATAAGGAAAGGACATTGTATCATTTTTTTTAAATCGCTTTAAATACAGATATGTTCGATTCTATATATTGAGTACACAAAAGATTTTATAACATAATTTTCGCAAATCTTTCTTTTTATTATGAAACAAATTATGTGAATTTATTTAAATAAGGTATTCTTTTTTCTTTTTTCTGATTATCTATCAGTATTTTATATTTAATATGACATAGAGCAAAGTTAAAATAGTGTCGTTCCATTTTAAATATTTTTACGTGAATCTCATTGAATTCATAAAATAAAATTTTCATTCAAATCTCAGTTTCCATTTTTTCTTTATTTGTTTATTTTTCCTTTCTTGTATATATATTATTTGTTTTCTTCGTCACCAACTGTCACTGTATTTCTTTTACCTTCAACCTATATCTATCTATCTATCTATCTATCTATCTATCTATCTATCTCAGTCTGTTTATCATCTACCTCTCTATCCCATTTTAACTTTTAACTCTTTCTCTTTTTCTTTATTTTCTACTTCTTCTTGTTTTATTTTTCAGTTTTTCTCATAATTCTTTTTATTCATCATCTGTCTAATTGCCTTTCTTTGTAGATTTCTTTCCTTGTGTCTTTTTCCTCATCCTCCTTTTCTTTCCGCAGAATTTTTAAATACAATATTTCTAGTTCCCTTTTACTATCATCTCTAGAGCTCTCTGATAAAATTCAAAGAAGTATCTGCAATATTATCGGTCCTGATCTGGCAGCTCGGCTTCAGTCACTTTCCCAGCGCCATGAAGTTGTCTTCCTGTGCCTTTTCTATAAATACTTTCATGATAAGTGTTCGGATGAGGTCTTCGCTATGGTACCTAGACTTTTTTTAATTTAAGCGCAGTACTAGACTGGCGACAAGGTCTGATCAATTTACAATTGAGTTGGCTAGATGTAACCGTAAGTTATATGCTAACAGTTTCTTTCAAGCTAACAGTTTCTTTCAAGCCATCTTCAAAAATCTAAATGCAATGTCAATCGCTATCTACTGTCTTGCTGATTGCTCTTCTTTTGTTCTCGCTCATTAATAATGTTTGTTTTCCAATTCTTCCACGTCCAGTAACCCCATGTGTCTTAGTGGCTTTGCTTGGAGTGAAATAAAAAATATCCTCATCTTTTCGCAAATGAATAAATCATTTTCTTTATACAACTAATTCTTGACGATTAAATCCAAATTTCGATCAATGCCGATATCGTTGTGCAATCAGCTCTTTGCATATTTCTACGAACGTTTTTACCAAATTTTACTAATCCAAGTCCTTGAGTAAATCGCTCAATGGTCGGCCAAGTTCCGCACGTCATTTTTGAATCAATTTATAGCTAAAGAGATTGTGCTTGGAGCGACAAAACTAAGTATATTTATACACCCAACTATATTTACTCTATTATGAATCTTATAGTCCACTGTGACCACTGGTTGAATGGTTGATGTTATAAAATTTCGACTTTGATCAGAAGTTATTACGGCTTTTGTCAAATATTGTTAAACTTTTAATTTATTATAAAATAAAGAAACATTTATAAACACTGAAGTCGAGTGTGGCTAAAGAGTAATGAGTACTTCTAACACACACACACACACACACACACACACACACACACATATATATATATATATATATATATATATATATATATATATATATACTTGTGCGCAAAAGTTATGGACCAACTACATAAAATGATTAACCATCTTTATTTTATTAAGAAGTTAGGATTGTTTCGCAGTAAGCTTTTATCAGCAGAGTGGACGTTGAGGATTCGAAAATAAGTTGTTGCGTTGGTGCTGTATAAACAAAAGATACACCACTTTAAGTAGCTTTCAAAAGCATTATGTCAATGAAAGATCTAACAGGTTAAAGTCATGATAATATGCAAATTTCTAAGGAATTGTTCCATCTTATTAGCATGAGCGTAAGGTGTATTGGCAAAACATTGTAATTGGGCATTATCTTGTTTTTTTACATAAAAATCATTGTTAAACTTTAAAGGGAAAAATGACATAACGAGATGGTGTTTCTGAATTTCCAGAA
This sequence comes from Acanthosepion esculentum, assembly GCA_964036315.1. Classification (NCBI taxonomy): domain Eukaryota; kingdom Metazoa; phylum Mollusca; class Cephalopoda; order Sepiida; family Sepiidae; genus Acanthosepion; species Acanthosepion esculentum. The sequence continues at coordinate 15,459,591 of OZ038512.1, forward strand.
ACAGTATTCAAACAATACCAAAAGAGGTTTGCTACTACTGGAGGTGTTTTAAGTGCAAAGAAAACCGGAAGATCAGAAAAGCTAAACAAAAGAGATGAAATAAAGATTGTAAGAGTCTCGATAGGGAATTCAAACAAGTGAAGAGTGAATGCAGTTGAAACAGTGATTTTTAATTTAATACATTACACAGAGTATTATGAAAAACAACAACTTGAACAGGCGTATAGCAGAAATAAACATCATTAACCAAAAACATCGGAATAGAAGATTGAAGTAGTCAAAAAACATCTTAATATGGGATGCTGGACAGTGACAAAAGGTAATTAGTAGCTATGAATGCAAAATAGTTACATTCTAATGCAAGAGAATATGTAAGATCAGTGGATGAAAGAAATAATGCAAGATACCCCACAAAGGCGATAAAATTTGTCGGTGGACACACAACGGTGCTGGGTAGCATCAAGGCGATTGTAGAAAAGTAAAGTTTCACAAAATTCTTGAAAATCCGCAGATGTAAATTGTGTCCCATTATCGGTGACTAAACAATCAACCACTCCGAAACGAGCAAACAGCTCGTGAAGGCAATTTATTGTAGTCTCAGAAGTAGGTTTTCTACAACGAAATACTTCTGGCCATTTTCTGTAAATGTCTACTACAATCAAGTAGTAGAAACCCTCTAATGGACCGGCGAAATCTACATGGATTCTCAACCACGGTCGATCTGTCTTAGGCCATGGCTTATGAGTGATCGGAGGTGCATTGACTGCTAAGGAACAGCCCTTGCATTTGTGCACCATATGTATAATATCTTGATCCATGTTTGGCCAGTACACGTAACTTCGCATTAAGGATTTCATCCTGTTCTTTCTTGGGTGGCCCATGTGAAAATCCTTGAGGATTCGCCTTTGTAGCGTTTTCGGGGTTACTACTCTTTCATTATATAGCAGAACATTATCACATAACGAAAAACTGTCTGATATATGCTTATCTTTTCCTACAATTTTTGTTTTTGTTTCCTTTATAAATTCGTCATCCACTGCTTCGTTTCTTATTTCCTGTAATGTGACGGGGAAGTCTCGAATTGTACTACATAGTGATGTAGAGCTGCAATTACGGAATCTTCTAATGGCTCGGTTTTCTTTGGTATTAGTCTCGAAAGACCATCTGCATGCCCGATTTTGTTTGATGGAAGATACTCCAATTTAAAGTTATAGTTTAATAAAACCGTCCCCCATCTTAGCCATCTATTAGCAGTGTAGACAGGTAGGCCTTCCTTTGATCCAAATATTGTCAATAACGGCTTGTAGTCCGTCTGTAAGGTGAGAAATCTACCGTAAATATATCTGTGGAAACTTGTAACCGCAAAAATAATCCCAGCACTTCTTTTTTGATTTGCGAGTAATTTTGTTCGGCTGGTAGTAACATTCTTGACGCATGCACGATTGGTTTTAGTGTCCCAACCGGCATTTTATGAAGTATACATGCCCCAACACCATAGGCACTCGCGTCACTCGCGTCACTCGCGACTATTATTTCCAATTTTGGATCATAATGCGCTAAAAATAAATCTGCTGTTAGAGTCTTAATAATTTTGTCGAAAGTTTTCTGACATTCATATGACCATTCCCAAACTTTTTCCTTCTTCAACAGTTCGTTTAGGGGTGTGCGTAATTTGTGCATGTTAGGAATAAATTCTTGATAATAATTTACTAAGCCCAAAAAGCTTTGTAACTTGGCTAAATATTTTGGAGCCGGCATTTTTTTTTATTGCCCTGGCTCTTTCTGAGTCTGGTCTTCTTCCTTCTTCGTCAATAATATGGCCCAGATATTTTATCTCCTTCATAAAGAAGTCACATTTATTTTCCTTTACCTTAAAACCGTAATTTTGTATCTGCCTGAAAACCTCTTGAACGTGTTTCCAGTGTTGTTCAATATTTTTGCTATTTATCAGGATGTCATCAAGGTATGCGATCGTGAAATCCAGTCCGCCTAGCATAGTGTCCATTATTTGCTGAAATATCGCCGGCGCGACCTTGATCCCGAATGGTAATCTCTGGAACTTATATAACCCTTTATGTGTTTTTATGCACAACAACCTCGAGCTTTCCTCATCTACTGGTACTTTTAGGTATGCTTCGCTCAAGTCTATCTTTGAGAAAAGTTTTCCCCCGTTCAACTTTGTGAAAACTTCCTCTGGAATAGGGAGAGGATAGTGATAATCCTTAATCGCTGCATTTAATCCCGTCGAGAAATCAGTGCATACTCGTATCTCAACCAATTTCTTTTTCACGTAAACCGTAGGTGCGGCCCATTGACTATATTCCACCTTTGTCAATATACCGGTTTTCACGAGAAAAGAAATGTACCTTTCGTATCATTAGAAAAAATAGACGAAGAGTTGGATACCAACTCTTCGTCTATTTTTTCTAATGATACGAAAGGTACATTTCTTTTCTTCTTGAAAATGGGTTGTACATTTTCTTTTAGTTCGATTTTGGCCGCCATTTTTTTACACCTCCCGAGGCCGGCTGAAAATACGTCGGGGAAACTCTCCTTTAATTTCTCCTTCAATTTCTCTGCCTCGGTCGATAACCTTTCCACTTTTTGGCAGAACGTATTTATCGGTAAATCCCAGAGGTCAAATTTCTGCCTTCAGTCAGTTCCAAATAAATTTTACGTATTTTTTAGAACATACATCTTTAATTTCTTGGTTATCCCATTGAACGTCACATTTGTGATATACTCCCCCTTGAATTTGATTTTTCCACCTGTTACCGACCTGGGTTATTTATCTGTTCTCAACATGGTTGGTTTGTTTAATTTCTTCCACGCCTGTAAGTTAATAATGGTTAAATCTGATCCGGAATCTAATTGTAATCTGATTTTTTTGTTTAACATTTCTACTTGTACGTATTTTCGTATATTTATCCCGTCCGCTTTGTCAATTCTAGTGACTCTTACTCGGCTTTTTTTCTTTCTTTGTTCTACAGTGCGAACTTTTATGTCCCACTTTATTGCACGACAGACAAGTCTTATAGCGGTAAGGACAATCTTTGTACCAATGCAAAGTCCCACAGCGATACCATAGACTGGGTGGTGGTTTCTTCTGAGGTTTCATTTGACTTTTGTAGTAAAATAATTGATTTGGTTTGTTTTTGAGGAGGGAGAAAAACATGTTTATCGTTGTACTTTTCGTATGTGAGCGACGCCAGACTCTTCGATATCTTTCGAGTGCTTTTTTTAAGCTTATACATCTCTGACAGTCCTCAGCCAATTTTTGTAGCGTCAATTCTGGTTTACTCTCAAGTTTTGTTAGAATTCTCCGTCTGATCTACGCGTCTTTAGTCGAAACCAGGCCTTGGACGAATATCAAACATTTAAAATTGTCAGGGCTGAGTTCAGATAACTTAAAGTCATCGCAGTGTTTGTTTACCACGGAAGCGAATGTTATATAGTCTTCGCTATCCTTTTTTGTTAAATTTAAACATTTCCACCTTTTATGGAATAGTGAAGTGTTTGAACTAAATAATTCCGTTAAAAGTTTCACGGCTTCCTTGAAAGTCAACTCATTCATTTTCCTCGGTAGGATGTAGTCTACGAATTTGGTGTATTCGCTTGACCCTAGTTTCCTCAGTAGTAGACGTACTATTTTCGCGTCTGACCAATTCCCGCAATCAAACTTATATGAATCTTCATATCTTCTGAAGTAAGCCGCGAAGGTTTTGTGTTCGTCCGGTGCATAAGTAAAGTCTTTGATAAAGCTCCATATAGCATTTTGCGAGAATGCCGCTTCATTTCCAGAATTTTGTCCTTTATTTGTTACTGCCCGTAGTAGTAATTCTTGTAGTTAGAGTTGCTTTTCTTCGTTTTTATGTTGAATTTCTAATTGTTTTTCTTCGAGCCATAGTCTGTCTTTCCTCATTTTTTTGCTGCTGCTCGAATTGCATTTTCATTAGTTCTCATTTTTCTCGGTGTAGACTTCAGGTCTTTGTCGCCTGTTGTTCTGGAACCTTAGTACGAAAAATTTTCCTGCGTAGAATTCGATTCTGTTCTGTCTGACAGATAAAATTCGTGTCTTCATTACCACTGTTAAGGTTGGTGTCCCCCAAAAAATTTTCTTTTAATTTTATCTTCGCGTAGAACTTGTTTTTTTTTTTTGTTGTTTTTTCTCAATACCTTCGTCGCCTCTGTTATGGACGACCGATAGCAAAAAGGTTTTTATTTTTTTTGTTTTTTTAGATTCTTCGCGTAGAATTTGTTTCTACAACATCCTTGTCTCCACTGTTATGGTCCAGGTTAGGACCAAGGAAGAACAACACGAACACAAGAGTAGAAATAACGAAGATATATTACACGGAATAATAATACAAGATGTAGAAGGTGTTAGTATGACTGTCAGTCTGGTTTGGAGTGAACTACTATCGGCTCGACTCGATTTGTCCCTCTCTCTTGAGAGGCGTAGTATACATAATGTTAGGAAGAGTTAATTCTGTAGTTATAGGTAAGGACCCATAACATATATACGCATACATGAGGTGATAGAGAGAGGTTTGCATTGACCTGTTTATATTCACCTTTGTGTCGTTGAATGTGTATAAACGTTCTATTTTACACAACTATGTGCATGTGGGTATGCGGTTGTCATTTTGTATGAATGTATATTTGTGTCTTCGCGTTCAGGCCTGTTTGTCTTAGTGTGAATGGATATTTTATATGAATGTGTATTTGCGCGTTCCTCTGTGTATGGAAAGTAAGTGAAAGAGAGAGAGAGAGAGAGAGAGAGAAAGAGACGACATCAAAATAAACCCCTAAGCCCAGTATTAACGACTGTTTCGATATAATAAGATATGAAATTAACTCCCCTATTGCGAATGTCGGAAATTTTGGCTTCGGGTCATCTTTACTTTATCCTTTGGATTCCTTAATTTTTAGCAGTTAATAAATTTATGGAAATGTGGAATAGGAGGCGTGTTCTGAGTTCTCCATGGAGACATCCAGATGCTATCGAAGAAATTTCTTTGAATTAATAGAATCATCAGGACTAAATTTCTTGCGATTATATCACTCTACAATACGAGAGCATAAGTGTAAATGTTTGTGTGTGTGTTTTTGAAAGGCAAGGGGAAAGTATGTATATGGGTCTGAATGGATTTTACTGTGTTGGCATATTTATGCACACACACATATAAACGTTCCTATGTATGTACGCATGGATGTATGTGTGTGTCTACTTTATTAATAAATGTTACAGAAATTTCAACAAAAAATAAAACGTTGAGATTTATTTACTGTCGACTGAGATCTGTTTTGAGTCTCTTTGTATATTTGTGTCAGTGCTATGATTATATATATATATATATATATATATATATATATATATATATATATATATATATATATATATATATATATATATATATATATATATATTGCTTAAAGTTTGATATATTTATAGAGGTATATTAGTCAATATCGGAAAGTTTGTAGATATAGAAAGAAGAGACATAGGAAGCAACATTACATAGCTACTGCCAATTTCATGCCCCAAGCGGAGGTTGGAGGGCTATTTTTGACATGAAACTGACAGTCGCCATGCAGAGTTGATTCAAGCTAGTTAACACTAGCCATTATTTTCACTAATATGAACAATAGTAATTATGTTTTACTATGAAAGAAAGCAATGGATTTAACAGTTCCAGTGAACTCTTTATAGTTTTATTTTTGAAGTACAGTATCAATACAAAATTTCCTAGGATTGTTTAAATGAATTTCAAAGAAAATATTTATATATTTGTACACAGATTCAACCAAATATGTCTCATTTTGTTCCACTTCCTCTGATAATCTTTGAAGTAACTTCATGATTCCATCTTCACAGAACTTGAACATCTTTCTAGCTGATGAACTGATTTAAGAGATTTTTACAGGCCTCCAGAGAATGGAACTTCTTACAATTAAGAGAATTTTGTAGGGATTGAAGTAAGTGGTAATCTGAAAATTCAAAGTCAGGTGAGTACGGCGAGTATAGTAGGACATCCTAGCCAAACTGTACCAATTTCTATTTGGTCAGCTTTGGCGTCCTCCTCATAGAAGTTGACACACTTCTGATTGGCCAATTTCGGGCGCTTTTCATCGTTTCCTGCCTTGAATCGGTCCAGTTTGGAACGGTACTTGTCTAAAGTCAACGTCTGATTTTGTGAAAGAAGCTAAATACTCTCCAAACTCATCACATAACCTTCCTCAGAGCAGTTTTTGTAGTGATTAACGGTAACTCATTTCACTTTTACCAGTACTTTTTAGTTTCCGCATTAATGTAAACAATCCATTTTCATCGGTTGTAAATGGATGCGCTTGAGCAGAGAATCGCAGATGGAAATGCAGTTTGTTAATGATTTTCTGTGAGGTACCAAAACATCATAGCGATACACGTATCCAAGTGTTTTCAAATACCTTCCAACGTTCATATGAGATATCTGGAGTATCATTCCGATATCTTATGTCGTATGAGTCGTATTATTTATAATTAGCGCTTAATCTGCATAAACGGTATATATAGTTTTTGCTGTCTTTACCTCGTGTTTCTCTTTGCAGAAATAAAAGAGATTCTAATTACAAAAATGCATCTCATTCTCCTCCACTTTTCACTTTTAACATAAAAACATTTAACATTCTCAATCCACACACAAATCGTATAGAAAGACTTGTTTAAATATCACCTTACACAATATATGTCATAAATTTTAGTCACATGTGAACAAAAATGCGTGTTCAAACGCCACCTATTGAATGACGTCACGAAATTTTATTCCAATCTAATATATATATATATATATATATATATGTGTGTGTGTGTGTGTGTATATATATATATATATATATATATATATATATATATATATATATATATATATATATATATATATATATCAAAGGAAAAACTTAACACATTTCGAAAATTTCTCAAACCAAAAAACGAAATGAATTTAATTAAACAATAGCAACTGGAATGTAGGAAACACTATTTTCATATTGTTAACTGAAAATAACGTCAGTTAATATCACGTGTGGAGAATATTCTCATTATATCTGTGTTATCGGATTCAACTATTTTCTTTTGATTTTACGATATTGTTGTGTACGTTTGTTTGTGAGAGCAGTAATTTTGTTAAGAAAGGTGAAATAGGGAAAAGGCCTGGGCGTAGATTAATATTTGGGTAATGTTCTATGGCGGCACTCTCTAGAACATGTACACCGCGTCACAACGGCATTTGAATTTATAAACAACTAAATTTTTATGAAAGTAGGACAATCTATCTTTAGTAAAGGACGGAAACACAGGTCTAGTCTGAAAAACTGCGCAAATTTACGCATTATAGCAAGACAAAATAGACGCCGAAATTCTGTCAGATACTAACTGACATTTCCTACCAAGCCAACGTAATTTTAAATAGATAGGGCACTGACTAGGTCCAAACACCGCAAGTTCATTAAACCGCATTATTTTGCTATCAATAACACGCCTGATAACACTGATGGGATAACCATTACATTCGAAAATATTCCGAATAGTAGTAAGTTCACCCTCTAACAGTTCAGGGGAAAAAATCATGATAGCGCGGTGAACCAAGGTCGCAATCAGACCAATCTTGCGAGAGTTAGGAACAAACGAATTCCAGCTCGTGTATAGTCCAGTAAATGTGGGTTTACGAAAAACATTGGTAACGAAAACCCCGTCCTTGCGTTTAACAAGGACATCCAAAAAAGGAAAGTGCCCTATCCTTCTCAACCTCGATTGTAAACTTAAGGGAAGGATGGAGAGAATTAAGTTGAGCCAGGAAATTTGTAGCATCTATGGAAGAATCATCCACCTAGTTCAATTTTAATTTTGTGTAATTAAAATTTCTCTTTTAATAGCGTTTCACCTTTCACTCCTCATTTACTTTATTGAGTGTGTCTTCATTTGTATTCCCAATCGCCAACGAATACCTTTGAAAAAGTGTTGGCCGAAAAGTACCTAAGGTATGACGTCCGTGTTGTTTAAGGCTATATATCATTTCTTTGGGCACACACACACACACACACACACACATACACACACACACACACATATATATATATATATATATATAAAATGAAGAGGTTATAATGGTTCCAACGAGAGAAAAGTTAAAAAGAAGAGAGGTACCGCAAACTTTTTTGGTTGTAATGTGGGTTTTTAAAAAAATTATTCTTTATTTTTCATATATATATATATGCGTGTGGATGTATACCTGAGTAATGTGTTTGCCTTATGCTATAAAAAGGCTAGGAAGACAATTCGAAGAAGTAAAGTTCAATTCTCAACGTATCCTTCGTGGGAAGACACGACCGCAAGTAGTAAGAGTTGTAAATAGCTGTACAACCTATTATTTGGCACAAGAACGTCTTCAGCTCTACCTCAAATAAAAAGATGGCACGAAGCTCCATACTGACATGGTGTAAATCGATGAGATAGAAAGGACATTTCACGAATCTTCGCAACAGGAATAACCATTTAAACCAATCTGCTCTTAACTACTTTCACCAAAGACCCAAACTAGTATCTATGAATGATCTTCTTACCATAGAGGAAATAAAACTATCTATCCTCAAGTTGAATACTGGGAAGGCCGTTGGAAAACATGGTGATCAGTTAGTTGGCTAATGTAATTCGTAGAATCATCCTTAACATCTGGAACACCTGAAAAGTTCCAAAGTACTGAAGAAACGCGATTATCACATCATTGTGCATAGGCAAATATACCAGGGAACTGTATGCGTATTATCGGGGTATATTTTTACTTTCGACAATAGGTAAAAGCCTACTTAGGATTTTGCAGTTTCTGCATCTTACTAAGGTCTTCAACACTGTAAACATGACTTATGTGGATAACTTGAGACGCTTAGGCTGTCCTCGCCATTTCGTAGATATTATTCAGTCTTTTCATGATTACATAAAATATCTAGTGGTGGCTTACTTTCAGAACCCATCAATGTGCGAAATTGTATCAAGCTATGTGAACTTTTAGCACCTACATTATTCTCCAATTTATTTTCTGTTGTTCTTTTCCATATCTTTAAGGACTGTGATATCATGCAACTAGTAAATTATTTCAGCATCCGCCGCTCCTCTGCTAAATCTAAGATATCTCAAGCTCTCTTCCAAGACCGTCTGGTTGTAACTTGGTCATCCAAAACAGAACAGGAAATGCAGGTCCTGATGGATAATCATTCAATACACCAGATACTGTGATTCTCGAAAAGACAAATGCAATCAAAATCGAATTTCAACATTCGTCACCACTGGCTTCGCTTTGTAGGCCATGTCAGTCACCTAAAAAACAACAGAACGCCCAGGCAAATGCTCTATGATGAGTTGCTTTACAATACTCGATCCCAAGGAAGCGCTTCAAAGACTATTCTAAAGGATCTCTTGAGGCTTGTGATCGAAATAATAAAAGGACTCGTACAATCAAGGCATTTAGATCTTCCAAGAACATGCAATGAGTTGGGTAAATGTCAACTGTGTAGCTTGAAAAGGGAAGTCATTGATCCCGTAATCCTTCAATTTGCATGTGATGAATGTGTCAGAGTATATCTCTCCAATGCAGGTCTCATTTCGTCTCATTAAGAGTCATATTGGTTGACCTTTCAAATATAGACCAATGCGACAGTTCGAATAAATTAGCATGCGGGGTGTTTCAGAAACTAGCAGAAACCACTCCGATCTTACCTGTCTCATGAAAACCCAGGAGAAAATAAACTCACAGGAATCTAAACAGAATTTACAAAACAGGCCAAAAAAATATTTTTTTCTTCTCCGCATCCACAGTAAGCATTGCAAGTCATTTGCTGGTTTCAAGAGCCACTGTCGCTACTAAAACCATGGACCAAACGTGTCAGCGAGTCGACAGCAGTCATGTATGGATGGATGGATGTTATGCATGCACAATAGGTAATTCTAAAGTTTTAACGGGAAATGATATATCACATGTAGACTGTTTCTGTTTGTAAGTAGATACGTTTCAAATAGAAACTTGACTGAGAAAGAAATTGTCAAACAGAATAATCTTTTGCCCCAGTAAACTATGGCTATCAGGTTGTTTTGGACATCGGCTGACATTTTGACTTTGTCAGACTGTTAAGCCTTACTTATTGAGGCAGGAGTAAATGATTGTGTCGTCAGCGTAGACAATTTGAGAGCTGGTGTCATCGGGAAGGTCATTAACGAAAATTAAAAATAGATTAAACCCAAGGATGGAGCCCTGGGGGACACCCGCGTTACTCGAAAGGATGTAGACGAGTGGTCGTTCAGGATAATTTTCATTTCGCGATTTAATAGGAAAGACTGGATCAGTTCAAAAATGTGTGGGAGAGACCGTAACTTTTCAGCTTGTGGAGAAAACCTGTATGCCAAACCCCGTTAAAGGTTTTCGAGATGTCCAAAGCTACAGATCGATCTTCACCATTTTTATCTAGCACATAATAGATCTTTCTGCAGTTATCGTCGCTGCGTCAACAGTTGACCTGGAGAAACGAAAGTTATATTGCTTATCTGAGAAAAGGCCCTGCGATGTACTATGTTCTCTGTAGATTTGGATCACTGCTCTTTGTTACTCCTTGGAACATTATTGCAAAATTATTAATCTCTTCATAACTTTTTCCTTTTTCAATGTTGATATGTTTTTCCTTTTAGTCTTTGTAATATACATACAAGTGTACAAAAATAGAATCGTTATTATCGGCGTCAGAGCGAACGAAGACACTGTGCTATTACGATTATTAAGTTAGAAATTGAACAACTGATAATTGCTTGATACTAAAATTTTATAATCATTTTGGTGATATTCCGTAAACAAAATACCGCTACGATCTGTCGATTCTGATCTGTAAGAAAAACACCAACAAAAATTGTATCATTATAATGACATCATTTACTACCGAATTGATCCTGGTGTTAAATTTAAATACAATGTCAATCGCCATCGTCTGTCTTCCTGAACCCTGTTCTTTTATTGTCCTTTCTTCTCAGCAAAGTCTTCTCGTTCTCTTCCACTCCCAGTAACCATCTTGCGCCTTAGTGGCATTATCACCTTGCTTGAAGTGAAATAATTAAAAAAATATGTTACTCGAAAAGAAAATAATGACATAATCAAGTTTTTGATGTTCCACACTATTTCAAACAAAAGGTTAGGAAGGAATCCCCCAGCAATATTGGAAAGAGCGGTAACAGCTGCTGCACTTAAAAAACTATTTTCCTGAAAATTCTCTTAAGATAGATATTTTATAAATTCCAACCGATAGTAGTACTGGCTGCTCGGCCAATGAATACCAAATGTTTCCTTATAGGGAATATAGTTAATATTACCATTTCCATTACTAGGTCAAATATAGAGATTTTCAAGTATATTCATAAAATCTTATAACGCATAAAATATCTAAAGTAATCACACATATTATCCCAAACTAATGTTTATAAAGAAACATACGCACATAACTACTCATACAAAGTACTCAAATATACACTTTCAGATTAAAGTTCATATACTTTTACGTATTTTCAACATGGAGCCTTTTTCACTGCAAATAAAAACCACAAATTCGCTTAGTACAGAACTGACAGAAATATACGCATGCATAAAAATTGACATTCATGGAAAATTCTGTTAGATTTCAAAAAAATTATAAAGCCTTTAAGAAACTGTACAGCTTCCATTCATACTTTTTGAAATAAACTAAAACATTGTTCGCATCGATATTAGTTTTCTCGTCTTTCGGATTTTTAAAAACCACATTTTCATTTCTCGCACTTAATTCCACCCCACTACCGTTTTTTTTGTTTTTGTTTTGGCCCATGGCGATTTATTTCCATTAAAATATTTTTTTCAGATCCTCTCAATGTCTTCCTTCCAGGTCGGAGAATTTTAAACCGACAATATCGATTAAAGTAGTTGAAAAACCCTTCTAAAGAGGTTTCTAACCATTTTGCTCTCGGATAAAAAAAGAAAAGAAAAAATGCACACTCGTAAGATTAGAGTTTTTTCACAGTGTTAGAAAAAGAAGAATAAAATTTCTTATCTAGACGATGTCACTTATGTCGTTATAGAAAAAGACTGAATAGAAAAACGTTTAATGCGCACTCACACTGAAAAATGAAAGTTTTAAAGATATTTGTAAATGTGTGTAACTGATGAGAACAATGCATGGATTTTACCAGAAGGATTTTGAAAAATTACAAAATTTACCCATACTTTATTCGGCGTTTTATAGTGCCGTTGAAAATAATAGTAAATTATTTATTCGCACTTTCTGCACTGAAGGAAATTACCACCAAATATTTATACTCAATAATACATTTACCATCGAAAACACATCTTCAATAAAACATTTAACATAAAAATTCCCATAAAACATTTACCACCAAGTAGCCATACACAATAAAGCACTTACAACTGAATATTTATACTCAATAAGAAAATTGCCATAGAAACTACATACTCAATAAAATAATTACCACCAAATAGTCATACCCACTGAAACATTTACCGGCGAATATCCATACTCTATAAAACAGTTACCTTCTTCATAAAGCATTTGGTATCAAATTTCATACTCAGTAACATTTCGCTACAAATATTCATACTCTATAGCATATTTACAACCAAATTTTCCTACTTCATATAACATTTGCTATCAAACATCCATACTCAATAAAACATTTACTATTAACTGTTCATACTCAGTAAAACATTGTTCACTCTCAGTTTTGTTAAAATTTTACACTTTACAGTTAATGTAAGACGAATCTCCAGCATTCCAATACGGAAAACACCAAAATTAAATGAAAATCATATATAAATGATTACATGATAATATATATTGTATGTAAAATAATGTGACTCAAATTGCAACCAATCATTAAACGGTTTAAGATCAAATATTTTACTCGGTTGTCTAATGTGGAAAATGATCAAAGAAAGCTGTAAGATCTATAATTTAACATCATTTCTGGTTTCTAAGTAGAAACCAGAAGTTTATTTTCTTTTTTATATTTTACTTTTGTATATGATAAGATAGAGTAAGAAAAAGATGACATAAATATGTAGCAAGCTGAATTTTTTAAGGGTGGGGGGTCTTTCTGAGTATGTTTTTATTTCACAGCCGAATATTGTCCAGACATGTTCAAAGAGGATTATGAGTTACATAATAATTTTTTAAATCTACAATGCATGAGATTTTGTTTGTTTATTTTTTTAAATTTTTCTTTTTACTAGTCCTGCTGCTTCTTCTGTTGCTGCTTCTGTTTCTGCTGCTTCTGTTGCTGCTGCTGTTGCTGCTGCTGCTCGGAATGGGACTTTGTCGTTCATGATCAGATTTGCTGTTTTTGATACATTAAGCATCAGAAAGAAAATATATTTTTCTGAACTGAACGACCTGTTCTAAATCGCCCCCAACACCATAACCAAAAATAACGTTCCATGTTTGATAGTGGGTGCAAGCAGCTCAAATAAATTTCTTCGTAATCTCCAGATTGAAAACTGTACATTTAAAAGGACGCCCAATTGCTTCATCTTAATTTTGCACCTTAGTTGTTTCTTGTCTACACTGCCACATGGTGGCTTCTCGTAACTTAACGGCAAAACACATTTGGCTGGAAAATGGTTTCCCCGATTAAAACGAGAATGCACCTTCTATTCCTGTCGGGAGGGGTATTTTCTTTTGTAAGACGCTTGATGTCTAAGCCGGTAGACATTAGTTTCACTCTTAGAAAGACAGGATGCATTCACTAAATATAAAGCTTATAATAATAAAAAAACACACACGCGCACGTGCGCGCACACACAATCACACGCATGCACGCACGCAAACACACACATACACACACACATATATATATACATATTTTGTAGACGAATCGACGAGTGGACAAAAGATAAATTTTATTTGTATTAATCCTAGTAATGCTCTCTCTCTCTCTGATATCGAACAAAGACTGCCTGGTTTAAATGACATTCCTTTCAGACTTCCATTTACTGATAGCTTTTCTGCTATTACATCATCTTTGTTATATATATATATATATATATATATATATATATATATATATATATATATATATATATATATATATATATATATATATTACTACAAGCGTTATTTTTAGTGGATACTCGTATTTGAGAAGATGCTCCGTTTTGTTTTCTTTTTAGTTGTTTTTTAACAGAAAGAAACTTAGCTAATTGATATTATATTCAGCACATCGACTCTGGAGTTTCGCAGACGAACCGTTTAGTAATCGTTCTGTCCACTCATCAGGATACGATTCGTCTACGAAACTCCAGAATCGAGATGCTGAATATAATATCAATCACTAAGTCACAAATTATATATATATATATATATATATATATATATATATATATATATATATATATATATATAAGGTCTTTCGTAGTTCTTGTTTAAATTTTGTTAGACGACGTAAACAACTGTCTATATTGATGGTTTGAACAAATTTCAGCATTTTTATTTATTTATGTTGTTTTTGTTGTTGTTATTGTTGTTTTGGACATCGGACACCCAAAAATGCTCCACAAAGTTTTAAACATTGAAGTAATGCAATAAATACACCGGTTTGTGAAACAATGTATGTGTGCGATAGATTTGAGAAAGTTCAGAAACGTTCTCGGCCCAACCAACTTCCCAAAATCTTAGCGTTATTTTGTCACTGCGGCTGGAAAGCTTGTTTAGTTTGTACTGTAAATTGCCAATATGCAGGATATTTGTACTTGTTTTTCTTTTTTCTTTTTCTTTTTTCTAGATCATTGACATGTCAGCAGAAATTGTGGAACTTTCAATTATTGAACTCAAGACGTTCTTGCAGAAAAAAAACCCCCAAAGGAAATCCCTGAGTGTATGATGCAAGCATTGGGCGACACGTATTCAAATGTAAACAAATGGTGTGGAAACTTACAGCAAAGAGATTTAGACCCAAGATTCAATATGGTGTAAGAAGCTTTCAATGGTGCCAACTTCGAAAATTGTTGCTCATATTCATGATCTAATTTTATCTGATCGATGAATCTCAGCTAAAAGAATTATTGAGACACTGGAGATATCCAGGGAATGCGTTGTGTTTATAATTCATGAGCAGTTAGGTATGCAGAAGCTATCAGCCAAGCGGGCGCCATAATGTTTAAATGCTGATCAGAAACGACAATGAAGTGGACACCTCCATGTTAATTTTCCACCGTTTTCAACGATCTAGTGATAATTTTTTTTTTTGGGGGGGGGGCAACTTATCACCGTTGATGAAACATGGTTACACCATTATGATCCATAGATCAAACTAAAGTCTATACGATGACGTCACTCGGGTTCTCAATAGATAAAGAAATTCAAGATCCCAAAATCTGCAGGAAAGGTCATAGTAACGTTTTTATTATTATTTTATACATATATATATATATATATATATATATATATATATATATATAAGAACGTATTTTAATGACTTACAATCTTCATAAATAAATAGTTAATGCGGAATGTAAAGTTCGTTGAAACAAGTTTTATTAAAATTGACCGACGGGATATGCAATTTAATTTTTTAGTAATTTTTCCAGTTTGTGTATAAGCCGTCGCAAATCCAGTTCAATTTTATGAAGAAACGATCCAAAGTTCACAGTGTTTTTCTTCGAGTAATTTCCACCATCTCTAATTATTATCAAAAACGTTAATGTTATCAGTTACAAGAATGAAAAGTTTCGTTAGCGTCATCCCGACTTTGTTGAGAATACTATAATTCTAAATTAAATATAATTATAGTGAATGCAAATGACGTCATGTATAGAACGGTTGGTAATGATGTGTAGAGCATATATAATTTAAATTCTAAAAAAATAATAATTAGTCTGCAGTTTTCACAAAACTTAAGAGCGCCTGTAGTAGGATTTATTAAGTATATTATTAATTTTAAAAAAATTTTAAATACATTTTAAAATATCTTCAGCTTTGATGAAAGATTTTGAGTTTTGTATGGATTTTATTACAACATGGCTTCAAGTATTTTGAGAGTGTTATATAGTGTAGAGGACCGTGTGGGATTGCGAGTTGTTGAATTAGGAACACGTGTTGTTTAGTTTATTCCTAACTCCGACAATAGCATTTTCAAATTATCTACTAATATTTTTCATATGTTAATAGTCTAATTTTGATTGGATTTTGATAAAACGATCGATATGTGTACGATGTAAACTCGATTGGATAAGTGACAAACCTACAAGCGAGTGTGGTGGTTGTTTAATCGGTTTAAGAATGTTAATGTTTTTCTATGATTAATGTTGGAGATGTAGGATGAATAAACAGAATTATTTTTACACGAGAGTAATTTTTGTGATACTCTAGTAGTGATTATATTAAATGTTTTATTTTTGTAATAAATGACCGATTGTAGTTACCTATTACAATCATTAACGCACATGTATCGACGAATTGTATATTTAATTTCATTTTGTTTATTTTTAATATGAATCTGGTTACATTAGAATGAATTAATGATGCGTATAAATTTGTTTACATCAGGATTTTAGTTTGTGTTATTTGTTCTAAAATTCTTTAAAGCTAATTATTTTTTGCTCGCTGACGAGATGATTTCGGAAACTATTGTTTATAAATATTTCTTTTATGTTGTTCAGTTATTTATAAAATGATTTGTGAGCAAGAAATTACTTTAGCTTCAACATGCTCAACATAGATAAAGTAAAATAACAGAAACAAAAACCTTGATGTAAACAAATAACACATAACAGCTATTTTATAGCAATAATTAAGTGGAGGATAATTTGTGTTTCTATATAATGAAGTAAAAAATGACTCTAAGAGTCTACTAGAACATGAAAAAATGGGTTATATTATTAAGTTCATATAATTGGAACAGTAGTGGAGTTTTATCCTTTGTTTCCTGTTTGGAATGGTTTTCCGGTTCCTTCTAAAGAATTCCCATTCTCATTCACTCTCAGTAGCCTCCTTGCATCTTAGTGGCATTATCGCCACGTAAAAGTACAAAACATGAAGGTTTCTTTAGGGTTTTTTGTTTACTTCGTCTACTTATTTCGTTAATATCAATGCCATCAATATATTGATCATATATTATTTCATTTTATAAAATTGTTATTTTGTTTCCTAAGTAAACCATGTAGAAATTACGACTAAGATGTGACCACATAGCAACGCTGTCAGTCTATGCGTTTTTTCTTTTGTTTTTTTTATCAAGTCTTTAGTTTCTTAGTCCGGGATGTTATTACAGAGAATTTGGTTTGTCTGCAATATTTGAAGAAATTCGCTGATAAACTTAACAATACACCTAGTTGGCAAGTACGGTAGAATTAGCCGGTTTATAAATTTTGATAAGTGACATACGAGCATAGTAACTTGCGAAATTCTAGGAAATTATGGAGTGTAGTAATGTATAAAATTCTGGAGGTGAGCCGGGATTAAACAGCCTCTTCCTTCATACCTAATCATATACGCAAACAAGAAAACACAAAAACAATCATTGTTTGCCGATTTTATACAAACCTGTACCGATATATAGACACAAATATATATATATATATATATATATATATATATATATATATATATATATATATATATATATATATATATATATATATATATATATATATATATATATTTCCTAACAAGTTTGATTAAAAAGAATAGACAAGCTTTGTCTGTTTAATTTTTTTATTTTATGTTTCCAATTTTTGGATGTGGTGTTGAGCATTGTGCTCGAGGTTGTGGATAAACTGTCCGAAATTCATGTTTTCTTATTCTTGTTCAAGTACTTTCGACCATTTTCAAGAACCAATGTGGTGTCTGTGTAGCAGTTAGGATTCCTTTGTCTACATTCTTGTATTCTTTGGAAAGCTGGAAGTCTATCAAATAGTTTACGAAATAATCTATATTAATATATATGTGTGTATGTGCGCGTGTGCGTGTGTGTGAATTGATGGTGTCCGTGAAATGCAAAGTATTTAAGAAAACTCGGAAAATATAAAATCCGCTTACAGTCGCTCCCAAGCATTAACAAGAAGAAATTTCTACTCTGATTAACCTGTAAAATACTAATGTGAATTCATATACGGCGCCGGCTTCTTTTTTACCGCAAATCTCTACTGCGATGAAACTATCCGACCTTTTCATTTATATATTTATTTATCTATCATGATCTTCCTCGTAAAACAAGGATTAGAAAGCAAAGGTTGATAAAGATTTAAAGGGCGATACAGGCGGGAATCTGAACATCAAAATCGAGTCAAGCTAATAGGGACCAGGCTTTACAGAAACGGAAGATGAGTCACTGTGAGCAACAAAGGTTAGTCACTGATAAGCCGATTTAGGATTCATTGCCAAAATTCTGTTCAGCAAACGAAAAGTGTGAAGACGACCGGATGGTGGGGCGGATAGAGAGTGAGGCCGGAGATTTGAAGTGGGAATGTGCATCTCATGTGAAGTGAATTAAGGAAGAACACACAAGGAGAAAAATAATCGTTTACATATATATGTAAGCGATTTTTTAATCTTCTTCTCTTAACCAAAAATACATTCTGAGAAAATAACATTTGATGGCACCTTAATAAAATAACACCAGTTGGAGATTTTTACCATTATATATATATATATATATATATATATATATATATATATATATATGTGTGTGTGTGTGTGTGTGTGTGTGTGTGTGTGTGTGTGTGTAGAGAGAAAAAGAGAGGGAGAGGGAGAGAGAAAGAAAGGGTCAGACAGACAGAGGAACAGACTGTGCTAGATAGATAGATAGATAGATAAATAGATAGATAGATAGATGTAGAAATTTTAAAGGTGATCTTGAATATTATTTGTTATTATGTTTATTTCAGTCTAGTATTGAGAGAATTGGTCAAACAATTATTATGGAATCTTACATTTTGTATGAAATATGAAACTCGTCAACTTAGTTAACTTTCAAGTTTCTGACCGATTTACAATGTACAAAAATACTTAAATTTAAATATGGTTATATTGGCAGAAATGCCGAATTCATACATCCACACTTATAGTCATACATATACGAATAGTTATAGTTATACATATACCAATAAGTCCGTAGCCGTTGTTATTCGATGGCATTTCATCTTAAATTTCCCTTGTATAATGTTCGATATATGTGATTAATAATAAACAATGGATTAAATGACAAGAAAATATGCTGAAAATATTTGAAATATTTGTAAAAAATAGTTTGTTTTTTTTCCTTAGTAAGTTATATATATATTGATATCTTTGTTCATGCACCTATGCCCTAAAATTTACGCAGGAAATTTGCGTATTCCATCATAAAAGAAATGTTTTGATTCGATAAATTCTAATAGGATTTAATATTTCGTGAACTCAAACAAGTTATCGATTGAATGTGACGATTTTCGAGAAGATGAAGTTGAAATAAAAGTTCCGTGATTTTATACTGAATTGTATTTTTTAAAAGATGAAAAAAAATTAAGGCAGACATTGTTCTGCAATAAAATCATCGCTCAACTCTCTTTGTCCAGATATTTGTTCTGATCATTTAAACCATCCAGTTGTTCACTGTAGCGTTGCACAATAAGTCTATAACTTCCAGCATTTCATAATTAAGTTTCCTTTGAAACATCAAACCCCAAAAATCTTTACCAGTATTAGATTGAAATGTTGAAAGTTTTCCATAACCCTATTTTCATCGTTTTGGATTCTTGTAATAAATCTATTTTTCAACGTAAGAATTAAGGAAAAAAATGAAATTGTTGAGTCAAGCAAGAGAGAAATAAAAACACTGACCGTATTCGTTTGCATAAGTACATGCGGAACGCATTTTTCAAGATTCTAAAAGTTCTCAATGATTTACTACAACTGACCGATTGCACGAATTTATAACGACAAAACTTTAATATTTATTTATAGGATTTTCCTAATATTCAGTAAAAATGGCGTCGAGCTCCTTTCTATAAAACTAATATGCCGTATCACCCATAAATATTACTCCAATGTTTTTATTTTTAAAAATGTTGTATTTTTCTTCTAGACCAAGCATACTTTTATTATTTCCAGTGAAACATTAATTAAACTCAAAAAATGATATTATTATTACTAAATTCTATATTATTCTAAATTATTATTCTAAATTATTATACTAAATTCTATCTTATTGAAACTATTTTCGCAGGTGGGGGTGCAGCATTTTCTTAGAGCAATAAAAGCAGCCATATTAAAAAGCAATTCATAGAAAAAAGAAAGAAAACTCATAAAATAAAAGAGGCAGGTAATAAAACATATATATTAGCGTAAAATCGTAATACTGAAATATAATAACAATTGCAAACAGCTAAACCGGTTTGCTGTTCATCTGAGAGCGACTAAAGAATATACCACCACCCCAGATTAAGGTTATATGCAAAGAATATAACATTAAAAGCTAATTGCCTTCCAGCCCACCAACCACTCCTGCTTACAGAAAGATGGCTGGTAGATACACCGATTTCAAAACTTTCAAGTAATAATCTGTAGTAACCCTACTAAACAATGGGAACTGGGCTATATAACCAGGCACACTGCTGTTTTTAAATTAAATGAACATTAACGTACTTATGTAAATTGTCCATTCTTTCCTTGTGAATATTGGGTGGTACGTGTCGGTTGAACCGTACTTCCAACCTTTAACCCGTTCTATCTACATAGTCAGCATCACACTATTGAAACTCTGTCACTAAAAATATGAATATTTCGAACAAGTTTAATTAAAATCTACCGAAAATATATCTGCTATATTTTTATTACATTTTTCCAGGTTGAACATAGGTTGACCCACACTCAAATCAAATTTATGGAGAATCGTGCCACACGTTATTCTTTTTTCTTTGAGTACTTTCGACCAACTCTAGAACCGTTAATCTTATAAGTTTCAGAAGGTAAAACAGCTTATATTAACTTCACCTTAAATTTTTGTTTAGAAACGCTATCATTATGATTTACATATATGTGCCTCAAGTATGAGTGGCATCATGCGCAAACACTTTTAGTGACTAAATATCAGGAATGTACATTTGTCTTTCAGGGGCCCCAAAACTTGACAAGGCCCAAAAATGAAGATGTTAATTTTTCTCTTAAATTTTAAACATATTTCTTCCTTTGTAATAAAAGAAATTGAATTTACTATGAATCGATTCTTTCCTTTGCTAATAGCTCCAAGCCTTTCTTTACAGTGAGTTCTACATCGGATTTTGTATTGTTTTCCAATATTTGTCGTATGGTAATCGTTTGAGTCTTTTAAGATGTACTGAACGATGTATGTACTTAATTCAATTCATATATATCACTCTTGATATATGTACAATAAACACGAGAGTCGCTGTGAGGCTAAGGTAATTTGATTTTGTTCTTTGTTGGGGATATAATCTCCCAAAGGGTATGAAAATTAAAAAGACCTTGTTGGTTGATAGTCAATTTTAAATAAATCATGTATATCATAACGTAAAGTGTATATATATATATATATATATATATATATATATATATATATATATATATATATATATTGTTGTGGATTCCGGAATGAAACCGATATAAATGAATAAGAAACGCCAAGAATAGATAAGGAAAATAAATGTATTAACGTAATAATACAAACTGGTAATACGGGTTAGTAGGTCCAGGAATGCGGGTTAGTAGCACTAATATATATACAGTCTTGGTATTGAAGTATCGCAGTATGACTCCTTACTGAGTCTACGTGCTCGCTAACTGTGACTCTTGTGCTACCTCCTCTATTACAGACAGTATTTACTGCCCCCCCCACGAGGGATAGATGTGGCACAAGGCCGAGTTTAACGTGGGTATTCCCGAGCCCGTAGGCTCGGCCAAAAAATGTCGGTAGAACCCGAAAAAAACGGGATCGGGTTGGTCAACCTCCCCGAATGAGACTCTGCCCTTCGTCGGAGCCTCGTCCGGGTTCCTCTCTGCTCAGAGGCGGAGAGTTCGACCGTCTGGCCGAAAAGGCGTCTCCGTTTCCTCTATTACAGACTGTCCGGGTATTCACTGGTAGTAGTATATGTATACCTCGGGTGAGTCCATTTGTGTAAAAAGGGGAGACCCCTCAATATATATATATATATATATATATATATATATATATATGTGTGTGTGTGTGTGTGTGTGTGTGTGTGTGTGTGTGTGTGTGTGTGTGTGTGTATGTATATAATATGACGGACGGCTAACGCCGAGTTTAAAAGAATTTAAATATAGGAAAGACGTCACGTCTGCATAATTGCGTTTCTTGAAAATGACCCAAAGATCACCCTACACAAGGCACAAGAACTACTGAAAATAGAGAGTTTCTAAAGACGGTTATGGTGTGAGCGCTAAGAGTAAATGGTCCAGTTTATGCAGATATGTGCGAAAATAATGGTTAGCCCAGTACTTTGAATGCCTTAACTTTTTCCAGGATAGAAAATTTTGTGCAATATAAAATTAATTACTGATAATTTTTTTTCTCTCCTCATTGTACTCGTGATATTTATTATTTTTAATTGCTTTTCTGTTTTATTCCCTTTGAATGGGGAGCATGAAAGAAAAAAACAAAAGAGGTTTATCAGAGAAAGGTATAGATTCTATAGATACCTCCACTTTTTCTCGTAATGAAAAAGACCACAAACTTAATATAAATAAAGTATTATCGCCAAAATATTTATCTTATTATTACTATGAAAGACCATAGTATTTTTTTAATTAATTTTTGAAATTTTTTAGTTAAAATCTTGTTTGTTTATGTCATCACAGTAACATTGACTTTTTTGCGCTTTTTTCCGTTGAAAACACATTGATTTGGAAATTTTTGTAAAAATTAAATAATTGTCCGATTTTAATGAAATTTTCAGGACAGATGAATGAAATTATTTTTGAATTTTTTTTTAGAATATTTTGGTAAAAAATATTTTGTTTACATATGTTATTTCCCACTTAACTTAGGCTATTTCCTGGAAGTAACATAGTAATTAAGTGGAAACGAAATTTACGAACCCAAAATTGAAAAGATTAATAAACGTAGTTACGTTATTCTATTTTTAAAATAATTTTTATTCCTTATTTTTTTACTTAATTTGTTCCCTATTTTCATCTATGAAAATCTAAACGTAACATTATTATGAAACGCTCACGTGATCTAAGAGTTTTGTCTTTTTACAGAGAAATTAATTTAAGAAAATTTTATAGTATTTTAATTTTTGTATTTTTGCATAAAGCATCTTCGATAGGTAAATAAAAGTCAATAAATTATAAGATAATTGCGGAAAATATGTTCATTTTTTAAAATTACTAGGTAGTTAAAAAACAAAAAAAAGATGCGTTCACTTAGATTTCTTAAATTGTGTATCAATTCTAGCCAGCCATACTAGCTGTCATCGGTTCGTCACTCATCGGCCATCCATTATCACCTCAGATAAGCTATGATAAGCAGGACCAATCATTAAATAAATTGTTGTATATTACTTTTTAATGCTATAAGTAAGTAATATTTATTTCAAATAAGATTAATTTAACTTTAAATTTTCTAATTTTAGAAAAATTGCCTTGAAAATATTTCGCCAACACCGAATTGATACAGCATTCGATCACTGGAAAGTAGCTTCGATTCAGTTGCAGACCAGTCGAGAAAAATCTTATATATTGGAAATATTGTATTGAAATATTGGCCTGTCAAGAATTACCATTTCGAGAACACGATGAAACAGAAGAATCAAATAATAAAGATCAGTTTCTGGTGATATGTGTAGCAATACCAGAATACTGCGATTATTTAAGATCGAATTTAGATTTTATGAAGAAAAATGCCAACTTCGAATTTTCTGAACTTTCAAGTGATATTCAAAACGATATTATTAAGCTGCTAAAACTGAAGGTGAACTTAAGGCAAAGATCGAAAAGGCATTCTTTGTTGCTATTATCTTTGATGAGACAAGGGATCTTCGAATGAAATCTCAATTGTCACGTGTTTTGCGATTTGTTGTTTGAAAAGGAAAAACGCCAAGAAAGGATTTTGGGATATTTGTCGATGTTAGTAAAGATAGAATGGCTGTATCGCCGAGAAAATAAGTTCGAAAATTTGTTAATGAATTGAACTGTAGCCAAACATTTAATCTCACAAACTTATGATGGAGCAAAGCGTGTACGGAGTGCAAGCAAGAATAAAGGAGATTTTTGGTGCTAACGTCATATTTGTATGGTACCCCTTTAATCAGCTTCAAGTATTCATAAATGGCAAATTTTCTTCCAAAACAATAACAGGAATTTCAACATTTTGAATAGAACTAGTGGATGAAATCATTGGAAGGCTATTTCATTAATTACCTTAGATACTTTGTCCGACAAAAATAACTTTCTTTTTTTTAGCTATTTTCAATTAGATTAGAAAATCCAAAGAACTGGAGTGCTTCAGAATTAGCACAGGCAAGGGGATTCATTGCAATCCTAGATTATTTTCAGTTAATCTTTTTATTAGAGGTTTTTGAAACCATATTGAGTGGGTCAGTGATTCTGTGTTCGATCCTTTACAAAAGTTCGCTTGATATTGGCCTTGGTGTTTACATCCGGAAAATCTTACAGATGACAAGAGAATTGTTTCTTGAGTCACCAGGTGATTCCTGTGCTTTCGATTTTTTTTTTATTGCACTCTTTTCCTTTTTCTATTCTTCTCGGGACGGTAACATATTAAAAAAAATATATGAGAATATAGAAATGGATGTCTCTCTACATTTATTTGCAAGCATTTTTGTTTGGTGCTTTTAATACTCATCACGTCAAGTGGCTTAATCATTCTAATGTTAATGATGTTGGCACTGTTCAGATTTTTAATTTTTCCGTTGCACAGTCTCTCAGTCAAACAGTGGATTTCCCTACTCGTTTCTGTAGTAATTCTGATCAACACACTTTACTTGATTTGTCTCCTAGCTCTTGCCGAGAATCGCAACTCTATCCTCTTGGCAATTCGGATCATACTGTAGTATCTGTTGGTATTTCTTTTGAGTCGTCTATTAGAAATGAAACTCCTATTCAAAACACGTGCTTCTCTTACTAGCGTAGTTGTCGGGATTCATTTCGTAACTTTCATCAAAACGCCCATTCCTGATCTTCCTTGTGAGAATTGTGTCACAAGTGTTTCTTCTTGGATTAAACCAGGTGTCGATGTGTTTATACTTTCTCAGAAATAACAGTTGAAACCACAATCCTCTCCCTGGTTCACACATTGCCTGATCACTCCACAGGAATCACTTTTCCGGATGTTCAAGCGTGATGATTCCGATCATATTTAGACGCCTCTTTTTGTCTGTTCATAATAAATGTAAACGTATCCTCAAAGAGGCTAAGTTTTTGTTTGCTGACAAATTGAGGCACCTTAAAGCATCTAAGTTTTCTCATGTCTACTAGCATTTCTGTTAAATAAGAGTGAGACTTCTATTCCTCCTCTCTCAATTCGAAGTTTAACATTTTCTGCTCTATAAAACAGAATGTTTTGCTCGTAAACTCTTGATTCATCTGGAGTATAATTTGCTTGACTTTCCATTTAGAACTGAGTATCTATTGAGTGATATGGATATCCTCACAAAGTATGCAGACTTGATGGTATCCCTGCAAAGCTACTTAAGAAATGTGCTCCTTGTCTGTCTCCTGTTCTTTCTAAAATCTACAATACATGCCTTGCTGCTTCTTACTTTTCCTGCTTGTTGAAAATTCTCGTTACAGTCTTAAATATCTTAGGAAAATCGTCCAATCTTATTTCAGATAAGCAATATCTTTTGCTTTTTTAGGTCAACTGTTGATGTATTAAAGATTATTACTGAAAGAGTCTAACTCGGACTGTTGTTGTTTATGGATATTTGGAAGAATTTTGACATAGTGGTCGTCTTCACAAATTGAAGGGTTACGGTATTTGGGGACGAATTTTTGAACTGTTTCAGTCTTTCTTATCAAATCGTGAAATGAAAGTTAATTGAATGGCCACTCTTCTAGATCTTTGTATTAATTCAGATGTTCCCCAGTGCTTTATCCTTGGACCTACATTGTTCCTAATTTTCATAAATGACCTTCCTGATGATGTCCGTTCTCAGCTTGGTATAGATGATATGACCGAATTATTTACTGTTGTCTGATCGGTTCGATGAGGTCAAATTGGCAGCTAATCTTCAAAATGACCTACAATCTGCTGTTAAATGGGACAACTTTAATTTTAATCCTTTGAGAGAACCCTTTTTACCTTCCATCAGCATGCTAACCTCCAAGATAGTGACTCATTGCACCTTCTCGGACTAACGTTTTCCTCTGATATGAAGTGGAAAGAGTATATTGAATTAATTGTTAAATTTGAAGCTAGAAAATTTGGCCCACTGTGTCGAGCTAGACAATTTTTCTCAGCAGAATATATCTTACATATTTATAAATCTACCATTCGTCATTGCTTTGAATATTGCTGCAATATCTGGTCTGGTGCTCCTGCTATATATTTAGAGAGTATTGATAAAATCCAAAGAAGAATCTGCAATGTTATTGGTCCTGGTCAGGCATTTCACCTTCCGTCACTTTCCAACCGCCGTAACGTAGTTTTCCTGTGCCTTTTCTAGAAATACTTTCATGGTAATTATTCTGTTGAAATTTCTTCTATGATACCTACATTTTATGAATTTAAACGCAGTACTAGATTGGCGGCAAGGTCTCATCATTTTACAGTTGAAATGGTAAGATGTAACTGTAAGTTCCATGCTAACATTTTGTTCTATCGCATTTCTCGCATGGTGAACACTGTTCCGGCTTCATGTTTCCCTGTCAACTTTGATCTTCAAAAATTTAAATACAATGTCAATCGTTATCTTCTGAATTCTTGTTTTTTTTATCCTGAATATTGTATTGTTGGTATTTTCTGAATTTTCTGAATCTATGTTAAAAATGAATTGATGAAATCCAGGCGCCCGATATTTAGATCAAATCAGAACAGATTTAGAATGTCTTTATCTACTAATACTTTCGTCTACACTACTGTGTGAGTTTCAAAATAATCCCGGATTATTCATTTCTTTGTTTGCTAGGGTGATTTGAGATAAGAGATATATGTATGTGCAATGGTGTGTGTGTGGGGGGGTATGACGCTTTCCTTACTCTTCTTCGCCTCAGCTCAACATTATTTTTAAATGCTATTCATCGTTTCCGTTCAGTGAAGGAATGATGGGACATTTTGCTCCATCCATTTATGCGTGGGTTAACGATGTCCTTTGGTCACACACACACACACACATACACATACATATATATATATATATATATATATATATATATATATATATACACACACACAAGCACTCGCGCGCGCATATACACATACATGTAGAGAGAGGGTGAGAACTTCCTAATGACGTCATTCTTTATTAATCCATTATTGATACCAAACAGCAGAGAAAGCTCCGTAAAAATCAACTCACAACTGGTTACAATTTTTTTTCTAGAAACGTTCAACTTCAATGAAAATCTTTATTTTCATGTACAAGATATTTAGATATAAATTAACATTAATACGCTTTCATATGTATTAATTTAGATATGAATTAACATTCATACGCTTTCATACGTATTAATTTAGATATGAATTAACATTCATACGCTTTCATACCAGAAAGAAAAACTAAATAAAAAGCTTAACCAGAGTACCTTGTCAGTATTATTTAATGGAAATTAATTAATTCATTCATCGAGTCTAGAAGAATCCTCAACAGAATGCAGAAAGCACTGGACGGCCATTTTATCCGATTTTAGGACTCATGAGACACGTTGGTCCAGTGGATGCGCACTGCTGATGAGTTCCAAAAATAGGACGAAACGGCCGTCCAGTGCTTTCTGCATTCTGTTGAGGATTCTTCTCGACTCGATGAATTATCATATATATATATATATATATATATATATATATATATATATATATATATATATATATTAAAAACTAATATTTACTTATAAACCGAATTATCTTCTCTCTCTCTCTCTCTCTCTCTCTCTCTCTCTCTCTCTCTTTCTCTCTACCCGTCTCTATATATATGGTGTGTGAGAGAGAGGTGGTTAGTTTAGTTCTAGGACAATAATCACATTGAATTAATTTAAGGAAACACTGGTCCGATCGACACTAAAGTCTAAAAGGTAGACATCCATCCTGTTTACACTATAGTTAAAAAGTAGGCATAAGTCTTGTTTACACTAGGCTCATTGGTCGTGTTTATATACGTCTGCAAGTTTTCATCCGGATAGTGGACCATTTTGGTGGATTATTAGCCCATCGTCCGGGGATTCACTTGGTGTATTCTAAACTTCGCCAACAGGATATATGTATATATATTCTCCGTGATATTTAGGCTTATCTAAACATGAAATTAAAGTAAAAGTAGGTTGTAGCAAAGCAAATATGCACACTGCTATCGTAGTAACAAGGGAGGAGTGTATGTCGAAGGAAAACCAGTGCTAGAGATGACCGTTTGATTAAGCAAATTGCTACATGATGCCCATGAAATTGTAAGAGCACAGCTTGACTCTACTTTTTGTCTCCGTGAACTGCGATGAAAAGTGCAAGGCATGTATAACTATTACAGGAGAAACTGGAACTGCATATGCACATTCATCTATGCACATTATTTATACATGATGGTGGTCAGAATTTTTTGAACAGTATCAAAGTTACAACACTGGAATGGCCGAGAAAATTCATGAGAAATTGTCAAAACAAAGTTACAGAAAAACAACGCTCAAGTACCGAATCACTGAAATATGTTTAAGAAGTCTGGACAAAAGAAATCGCGGTTGATTACTGAAACAACTTGATTCTTAGTGTGACCCGCTGCATCCAAGTAATAATCAAAATCAAAGGTGGTCATACTGGCTTTTATTTTGGCTTGAAATGAATGGAGAACATCGTAATGTACAAATTTGAGTGAGATTGAGTCAGTCCTTCATATTACTGGCTATTAACTTGTTTTTAACTTTAAATTAGAAGGGACGGTATTAAACTCTTCTTTGAACATGTTTCGCAGATCAAGCAGCGTCATCAGAAAAATGATTTCATTTCAACCACATATTTATTGGCGAGACCAGAACTTGATTCCTGTTTGTCATATCTACGCTGTATTTACTTCTTACATTGGATTTCATCAGTCTCTTACCTGTTCTTACTAAACTGGTGTTGAAACAATGTGCAATACTAAAAATCTTAAAACAAATGAATATATAAATAAAACCTGATTTTAAAAATCGATACAGTTAAAGAAAAAAAAATCCAGCGTTCATATGATTAATGGAAATTATGTGCCTCACTAATGTAGATTTGGGTGAAATAAACATTCATTTTACTGATGTTGGCGCTGTTTTATAACGGAAACTTGTCAAAATAAGAGTTTTCCGTATGTTCTTATATATTTTCCATTTTCTTAGATGCCCATTCAAATTTATATCACATAGATAGATAGATAGATAGAGAGAGAGAGAGAGAGAGAGAGAGAGAGGAGGGAGAGGAGTGGGAGAGAGCGATACATTAATTTTGAAAACTTCTATTTTGACACGTTTCACTGCTGAATCGGCGGAGAACTTTTATTCCAACCAATAAACAATAGCCAATAAAAATGGGATTCACGTTAATTGGCTAAAATTTTGAATGTTACTTTAACAGAATCGTTATAGAAATGTGAATATGACTAAATTTAACTCAAATTAGATAGCATAAACAATGTGATCAAATAAATCAACACTCGTGTTTAATCTTATGTCCACAATGTTTATACTTACAAACGGTTTTTCCCCGATATAGAACACTCTTCCATAATAAATAGGGAAGATAATACTAGACGGAACTATATATTCCCATTGAAAATAGCAGTAACGATTTAATTTCTTCTTAATTTGATTTTACATTGAGTAAAATTAGTCGCTCTGTCTGCTTGTCATTGAGTACTGCCTATTAACCGACGCTATCTGCACACAAGACTCGATTAATATTAATAGAATGAATTAAGTATTCTTCCATAGTGCGGTGGGAAGCAGCTCGATTTGCAGCGGTATTCAGCATGGATTTGATATTCTGAAATATTGTATGACGGGTGGCTAATATTTCCTAAATTAGTTTCGATAATGTTATTCAACTACGTTTCTTGTCATTTATTACCCTATGATGCATTTTCTTTTATAGTGAGTACATATCCACAAACCACAAACCAGTGTCAATCGATTCTGTGAACCTTTTTAATTTCCATATATTATGTGCTTTTTTTCTGGTCGCTGTCGTGCTATACGTTGTACTGAAATGATCACTTCAAATGAGTCACAGGTAGTTATTTTCCCCTCTTCTTTAATTAATATCATACCCTCAGATGACGTATTGTAGTGGAGAGGGAGTGGCTCTGTGAGATTTTTTTTCCTGTAACAACATCATGACCTCACCTGGTGGATGATTATGAAAATCTGGGCAGCAATTCTTACGGTTTACGTTTTAAGAACCGAGGACTGTGAGTGCTCACGAAACTGCAGTTGTCGTCGGTTATGTCTACGCCAGATTATTGATTGATCAAATACAATTAATTTAATATGGTGAAATTAATTTATTTAGTGGTTTTGAAACTTAACATACAGAGACTTGTGAAGTTATTGGACACAGAAAGGGACGGGATTCATAGATTTTGACATTACCATATGAATAGCCTTGTTGATAATGACTTGTTATTTGGGGATTCTGAAGGATCCAAATTCTGCATTTTTTATTTTTTGTTTGTTGACATGATTTTTTAATTGAGTAGTATTATTCTTATTCATTTCTTTAAAAATCTTGTGTGGTCATTGAGAATAGATTTTAATTTATTGTGGTAGTTTTTCTTTTACGAAAATGTTTGTTTCATCGGTTAAAATATCATTAAAGTTGTTTAACGGGTGACATTTCGTAACGTGCTATTTAAAATTGTTTTTGTACTATTAGAAAATCTGTTTGTAATAGATTTCGCTTTTACCGAGTCTCGTCCAATATATATGTATATGTAATATATATAAACAGAATAAAAACTAAAAACCGAATCTATTACAAACAGATCTCGATCTCTCTCTCTCTCTCTCTCTCTCTATATATATATATATATATATATATATATATATATATATATATAGAGAGAGAGAGAGAGAGAGAGAGAAGATAACCATGTATATTTTATATATCAAAAACAATACTGGGGAAATTTTATATTATGTTGGTACGACTACACATGCGCACGAACGAGCGGTGCTGGGGATTTTTAAAAATTTTAAAATTTGATATCTAAGCCAGCCATGAAGTTTTTTTCCATTTTTATGTTTGTCATTCTCTAGATTAAGTCACCAGAGTGTTTAATGTGTTAGGTTAATGTGTTTGATGGTACCTATGAAAGGAATTAGGAGTTTCGCTCTAGCTTTAACGAATTTGTGGGATGTACTACTGATGCAAAATACAAAGGGTCTGATGGGTATGTTGGATTTGTGCGTTTGGGATATGCCGTATAGTGTGACTGTTGTCAGGTAGCATTCTTTTAGTCTAATCTGGGACTTTTCATTTTTCAGTTTCTTAACTGTTTTGTTGAATTGTTGTGTCTGTATTTATAATCTGTTCATTGGTTTTAAATTTTCAATGTAGCTGTTGGTGTCCATGCTGAATGTTACACTTCCTTTATCGGATGGGGTAATAATTATGTTTTTATTCATAGACAGGTTTCTTAGTGTCTTTAGGCATCATCTGGACAGTGTTGTTTCTTCGATATGGGTGAGGGTGGTTGATATAATACCTTGTAGGAAACACTTTTTGATGTTTGTGTGACAAATCTATGGGTTTTGGTTAAGTTGATTATGGTGTCTTTTCTTATTCTACACGCAAATCTTAAGCCGAGACTTTCAAAATAAAGAATAAATCCAACACCAATCAAATGCTTGCATGTACGACATAAAACCATGCAATGTAGGAAGAGTTACATTGGTGAAACATCTAGGAATCTAAAAGCCCGTATCTATGAACATGACAGAGATCTACTTTGAGACAAACCTATCAATTCGTTCGTAATATTTAGAAACAAAACAGGCCACAATATCGACTTTATAAATGTCTACCTAACTAGCAAAGAACATAATCCTATCCACAGGAATTCAGCTATATTTTCTTAAGATTTATACACTCATCCTTAAAAGTCAGAAAATCCGCTTTATTCTTCTTTATTTAGAAATATGAAAATCGGCTAGATTTTATTCAGATTTATGCCTTTTTATTTAGAAATATGAAAATCAGTAATATTTTCTTCAGCGTTATGCTTTTTATATAGACGTGAAAATCACCTATATTTTCTTCAGCTTTATGCTTTTGTCTTTAGAAATATGAAAATCAGCTACATTTTCTACAGTTTAATGCTTTTTTATTTAAAAGTATGACATTCAGCTACAAGTTTTTCAGATTTATGCGTTTTCTTTAAAAATAGGAAAACCAAGAATTTTTTCACATGTACGATTTTTATTTATAAATCTGAAAATTAGAAACATTTACATAAGCTTTATGATCTTTGCTTAGAAATCGACCACATTTTCTTCGCATTTTGCTATTTTTTTCTTTTTTTTAGAAATATGAAAATCAGATATATTTGCTTCGGATTTATGGATTTTACTTAGCTATCTGAAAATCAGCCAATTTTTTTCAGATTTATGCATTTTTCTAGAAATATGTAAGTAACCAGCATTTTTTTAAGTCTTCTTTTTTTAGAAATATGAAAATTAGCTACATTTTATTAATACTTTCTTATTTAAAAATATGACTATCAGGAACACATTTTCATCAGATTTATGTTATTTCATTTAGAAATATTAAAATCGGATACATTTCTTCAGATATATGCTTTTTTATTTAAAAATCAGAAAATTAGCAAGATTTTCTACAGGTTTATGCTTTTGTATTAAGAAATATAAAAATCAGCTACATTTCAATGAGATTTATACTTTTCTATTCAGAAATATTCAAATTTTATTTACATTTATACTTTTTTCTTTAGAAAGATGGAAAGCAGATATATTTTCTTCAGAATTTTCATTTATCTTTCTAAATATGAAATTCAGCTACATTTTCTTCATATTTAATCATTTCTCTATATAAATATAAAAATAAGCAACATTTTCTTCAGATTTATGCTATTTTATTTAGAAATGAAAAAAATCAGCTACATATACTTCAGATTTATGTTTTTTTTATTTAGAAATAAGGAAATCGGCTACATCTTTTTCAGATTTATTGTATTTTATTTAGAAATATGAAAATCAACTACATTTTCTTCAGATTTAAGCTTTTTATTTAGAAATATGATAGAGTTTGTTTAAATATTCGCTTTTTTTTAGAAATATGAAAATATCAGCTACATTTTATTGAGATTAATGCTATCTTAGAAATAAGAAAATCAGGAAATGTTTCTCAGATTTATGACTTTTTGTTTACAAATAGGAAAATCAGAAAAATTGTCTTCAGATTTATGCTTTTTTCTTTAGAAATATGAAAAATTAGTTTCTTCACCTTTATGTTTTATCCTTAAGTTTTTTATTTAGAATTCTGAAAATCAAGAATATTTTCTTCAGATTTCAAATTTTTATTTAGAAATATGATATTCCGCTTAATATTCTTTTATTTAGAAATCTGAACATCTGGATCATTTCAGATTTTTCCTTTTTTATTCAGATATCTGAAAATCAGCTATATTTTCTTCACATATACAATTTTTTATTTAGTTATTTGAATATCTTGAGTATTTTCTACAGATTTAAGCTATTTTATATAGAAATATTCAAATCAAACAAATTTTATTCAGATTTCTGCTTTTTACTTAGAAATATGAAATTCAGGAACATTTTTTCAGATTTATTCCTTTTTTTTAAATATATGAAAATCAGCTACAGTTTCTTCTGCTTTATGCATCAGATTTATTCTTCTTTATTGAAGAAATGGGAAAATCTGCATTATTTTATAAATATGTATACATTTTTCTTTAGAAATAAGAAAATCAGCTACCTTTTCTTCAGATTTTGCCTTTTTATTTAGAAGTATGCAAATCAGCTACATTTGCATCTGAATTATTATTTTTTATTTAGAAATCCGAAAATCAGGAAGGTTTTCTTCACCATTATTCTTTTTTTATTTTAAAATATAAAAATCAGCTATATTTTCTTCCGCTTACTACTTAAAAAAATCAACCATATTTTTTGCATATTTATGCTTATTTCTATGGAAGTATGAAAATCATCTACTTTTTCTACGGTTTATTTCCGTAGAAATATGAAAATCAGCTCGATTTTCGTCACATTTATGCGTTTTTCCCAACAACTATGAATATTTTTTTCAGATAGATGCTGTTTTCTATGAAAATGTGAAAATAAGCTGCATAGTTTTCTTCAGTTTTATGCTATTTTCTTTACAAATAAAATATTGCCTTCACGAGCTGTTTGCTCGTTTCGGAGTGGTTGATTGTTTAGTCACCGATGATGGGACACAATTTACATCTGCGAATTTTCAAGAATTTTGTGAAACTTTTCAGGTGAAACACATCAAATCCCCGCCATATCACCCAAGATCAAACGGGCAAGCGGAGAGGTTTGTAGATACATTAAAAAGAGCACTGAGGAAAGCTTATGCTGTACCAAAAGGAAAGGCTTTACAACAATTCTTGCAAGTGTATAGAATTACACCGAACAGTACTACGCCATCGGCATTATCGCCGGCGGAAGTAATGTTCGCCCGAAAAATTATATCGGTATTCGACAAATTACTGTCAAAACAGACAAAGCAATCACCAACGTCGTTTGTACCAAAAAGAAAGTTTTTTTTTAAATGTTCAAAATCAACACATCCTATTGGTAGCCAGGTACAATAAAGAAACGAATCGGCAAGTGATTTACATAATTCAGGGTCCGAAGTTGAGGCACTTAAATCAGATCAGAAAGAGGCTGTTAGAGGATTCTAACGGTCTACCTCAGGAAGAGGAGGAAGTAATGGACACAATATTTGACACATTCAATATGCAAAGTCCTCAAGCAATTTCAGAACCGCGAAAATCAAGCAGAAAAAGAAAATTTACAGAGCCTTTGATGATTAATCCGAAGAAGAAAAAATATTAAAGACCCCTGCGAGGTAAGATCTTGGGAGGGGGGTGTTATGGTTCCTTACCTATAACTACAGAATGAACTCTTCCTAACACTATGTATACTACGCCTCTCAAGAGAGAGGGACGAATCGAGTCGAGCCGATAGTAGTTCACTCCAAACCAGACTGACAGTCATACAAACACCTTCCATATCTTGTATTATTATTTCGTATAATATATCTTCGTTATTTCTACTCTTGTGTTCGTGTTGTTCTTCCTTGGTCCTAACCTGGACCATAACACACAAATTTGACAAAATTAAGGGATTTTGTTGATTTTGTCATAATATGTATATATTTAATACATTTTGTTCACCAAATGTAGCAGTTTTGTATAATTTTGTAGTAAATATATTGCTTTATGAACTTTTTTCAAAAGGTTTAACAATTATAGTCATTTTCTATCTTTTTTAAGTAAATCCTAATCCTAAACTAAATCTGTTTATACCTAAACATAGGCTAACCCTAACACTAACCGTAACAACACTAACACTATGAAACTTTGTGAAGAAAACACAAAAGACAATATATTTTATTACAAAAATTTCTTAATTAAAAGCATATACGTTAATGCAAAAGGAGGAAAAATTGCACAAATTTCTGAAAATTGTGAAAAAAAATTAAAAAAGCGATATCTTTTATTAGAAAGAATGCGGAAAATTGCTCAATTTTTTAACTCGAATTTGTTATCTCGAAGAAATATCTTGCGTCTTTATATATAAATATGAAAGTCGCAACATTTTTTTCAGATTCATGCGTTTTTCTTTAGAAATATAAAAAATCGCATATATTATTCAGATTCATGCGTTTTACTTTAGAAATATGAAAAATCCGCATAATTTCTTCAGATTCATGCATTTTTTACAAATATAAAATTCTGCATTATTTTCTTCAGATTCATGCGTAATTTGTTTTTTTAGAAATATGAAAATTCGCATCATTTACTTCAGGTTCATGCGCTTTCCTTGAGAAATATAAAAATACGCACATTTTCTTCAGATTCATGCGTTATTCTATAGAAATATAAAAATTCGCATAATTTCATCAGATTCATGCTTTTTTCTTTTTTTAGATATATGAAAATCCGCATATTTTCTTCAGATTCATGCGTTTTCATATACAAATATGAAAATCCAAAACATTCTTTTCAGATTCATGAGTTTGTATTTGGAAATGAAAAAATCCGCATCATTTTCTCCAGATTCATGCGTTTTTCTTTACAAATATGAAATCCGCATATTCAAGAGTTTTTCTTTGAAAAAATGAAAATCCGCAACATTTTCCTGAGATTCATGCTTTTCTTTAGAAATATGAAAATTCGCATCATTTTCTCCAGATTCGCGCGTTTTTTTTTTAGAAATATGAAAATCCGGATATTTTCTTCAGATTTATGCGTTTTTCTTTAGACATATGAAAATCAACATTATTAACTTCAGATTAGTGCGTTTTTCTGCAGAAATATGAAAATTCGCATATTTTCTTCAGATTCATGTTTTCTTTAGAAATATGAAAATCAGCATCATTAATTTTATGCGTTTTTCAGTGGGTTCAGGATACGGTGTAACATGGACACCTTGATCGCGTTAGTACTAACACCGTGCGAGAGGATCGGCGTTAGAGCATGAATCTGAAGAATTTATGCGAATATTTATACTTCTAAAGAAAAACGCATGAATCTGAAGAAAATGTTGAGGATTCTCATATTTCAAAAGAAAAACGCATCAATATGAAGAATATATGCGAATCACATCACTCTGAAGAAAACTGATTTTGATATTTCTAAGAAAACCCATGAATCTGAAAAAGAGGATGCTTACTTTAATATTTCTAGAGAAAAAAAGGCATGAATCTGAAGAAAATACGCGAATTTTTATACTTCAAAAGAGAATGCATTAATCGGATAAAATGATGCGTTTTTTTATATTTCTAAATCAAAATGCAGAATCAGAAAAAATATGCAAATTTTTATATTTCTGAAGAATAACGCATGAATCTGAAGAAAATGATGCGGATTCTCATATTTCTAAGGAAATACGTATGAATATGAAGAAAAGATGTGAATTTTCATATTTCTAAAGATAAAGGGATGAATCTGAAGAAAATGTTGCAGATTTTCATATTTCTAAAGAAATAAGCGCGAATCTGATGAAAATATGCGGATTTTCAAACTTCTAAAAAGAACGCCTGAATTTGAAGCAAATCATGCGGATTTTCATATTTCAATATAAAAACGCATTAATCTGGAGAAAATTATGGAGATTTCACATTTCTAAAGGAAACACATGAATGTGAACAATATATAATGCGGATTTCCATATTTCTAACGAATAACGCATGAATCAGATGAAAATATGTGAATTTTAATACTCCTGAAGAAACACGCATTAATCTAAAAAAACTAATGCGGATTTTCATATTTCTAAAGAAAACTCAATGAATCTGAAAAAAATGAAGCGGGTTTTCTTATTTTTAACGACAAATGCCTAAACCTGTAAAAAAGATACGGATTTTTCATATCTCTATAGGAAACGCATGAATCTAATGAAAATGGTGCAGATTTTTCTTCAGATTCATGCGTTTTTCTTTAGAAATATGAAAACCCGCCACATTTTCTTCACATTCACCTGTTTTCTTTAAGTATATGAAAATCCCCATAATTTCTGTAGATTCATACCTTTTGCTTTAGAAATATGAAAACCCGCCTTATTTTCTTCAGTTACATGCGTTTTTATTTTGAAATATGAAAATCCTCCTACTTTCTGCAGATTAATGTTTTTTTCTTTAGAAATATGAAAACCCACCTCATTTTCTTCAGATTCATGGGTTTTCCTTTAGAAATATGAAAATCATCATAATTTCTTTAGATTCGTGCGTTTTTCTTTGAAATAAAAAAACGAACCTTATTGTCTTCAGATTCATGTGCTTTGATTTAGAAATATGAAAACCAACCACATTTTCTTCAAATTCACCTGCTGTTCTTTTAGAATATAAAAATCCTCCTATTTTTGCAGATTCATACGTTTTTATTTAGAATATGAAAAGCTACCTCATTTTCTTCAAATTCATGCATTTTTCTTTAGAAACATGAAAATCCGCCTAATTTTCTTCATGTTCATACGTTTTTCTTCAGAAATATGCAAATACGATTACTCTCTGCAGATTCCTGCATTATTCTTTAGAAATATCAAAACCCGCCTCATTTTCTTTAGATTCATGAGTTTTTCTTTAGAAATATGAAAACAGCTTTATTATTTTGAGATTCGTGCGTTTAGAAATATTTTATAACCTCATAATTTCCGTAGATTTATGCGTTTAACTTTAGGAATATGAGAACCCGTCTTATTTTCTTCAGTTTCATGCGTTTTTCTTTAGAAATATGAAAATTGTCATATTTTTTGCTAATTCAAGCTTTTTTCTCTAGAAATATGAATCCTCATAATTTCTGTGGATTCATGCGTTTTTCTTTAGAAATATGGAGACACGCTCATTTTCTTCATATTCATCCGTTTTTCCTTAGAATTATGAAACTCAGCCTCATTTTGTTCAGATTCATGCGTTTTTCTTTAGCAATAGTAAAACTGTACTAATTTCTGCAGATTCATATGCTTTTCTTTAGAAATATGACAAACTTCATGATTTCTGTAACTTCATTCGTTTTCCTTTAGAAATATGAATATCCGTCTCATATCCTTTAGTTTTTTCGTTTTACTTTATAAATATGGAAATCCTCTTATTTCTGCAGATCCATGCGTTTTTCTTTAGAAATATGAAAACCCACCTCATTTTCTTGCGTTTCAGGCGTTTTACATTAGAAAGATATAAAACGGACAAATTTCTGCAGATTGATGCGTTTTCCTTTACAATATGTAATTAATCCTACTTTCTGTAGATACCATGCGTTTCTCTTTAGAAAGGTGAAAACACGCCTTATTTTCTTCACTTTCATGGATTTTTCATTAGGAATAGGAAAACGCCCCTCATTTTCTTCAGTTTCATGCATTTTCTTTAACACTGTAAACCCGCCGCATTTTCTTCAGATTCATTCATTTTTTTTAAATATGTAAACCCGCCACATTTTCTCCAGATTCAAGCGTTCTTCTTCAAAAATATAGAAATCTTCCTATTTTCTGCAAATCCATGCTTATTTCCTGAGAATATACGCGCCTCATTTTCTTCAGTTTCATGCATTTTCTCTTTAAAATATGACAAGGCGCCCCAATTCAGATTCATGCTTATTTGTTTAGAAATGAGAAAACCCGCCACATTTTCTTCAGATACATCCTTTTTCTTCAGAAATATGTAAACACATACCCAAGATTAAAGTGTCTTTCTTTAGAAATATGAAAATCTTCCTATTTTCTGCAGATCCAATCATTTTTCTTTGAAAATATGTACACCCGCCACATTTTTTCCACATTCAAGGGATTTTGTTTAGAAATATGAAAATCTTCCTATTTTCTGCATATCCATTCATTTTTCGATAGAAATATGTAAAACCGCCACATTTTCTTCACTTTCATGCGTTTTTCATTCGGAATATGAAAACACGTCACATATTCTTCATATTCATACGTTTTTTGTTTAGAAATATGAAAACCCGCCTCATTGTCTTCAGATTCTTTAAAAATATGTAAACCGACAACATTTTCTTCAGATTCAAGCGGTTTTCTTTAGAAATATGAAAGTTTTCCTATGTTCTGCACATCCATTCATTTTTCTTTAGAAATGTGTAAACCTGCCACATTTTCAAAAGATTCAAGCATTTTTCTTTACAAATAGGAAATCTTCCTATTTTCTGCAAATCCATTCGTTTTTCATTAGGAATATGAAAACGCACAACATTTTCTTCAGATTTATGATTTTCTGTTTAGAAATATGAAAACC
This sequence comes from Acanthosepion esculentum, assembly GCA_964036315.1. Lineage (NCBI taxonomy): Eukaryota > Metazoa > Mollusca > Cephalopoda > Sepiida > Sepiidae > Acanthosepion > Acanthosepion esculentum. Next base: position 15,499,759 of record OZ038512.1, read on the forward strand.
CGCCTCATTTTCTTCAGATCCATCCTTTTTTCTTTAGAAATATAAAAATCTGACTCATTTTCTGCAGACTGATTCATTTTCTTTAGAAATATGTAAATACATTTTCTCCAGATTCAAGGGTTTTTCTTTAAAAATATGAAGATCTTCCTATTTTCTGCAGATTCATTCATTTATCTATAAAAATACGCAAACCCTCGACATTTTCTCCACATTCAAGCGTTTTCCTTTAGTAATATGATAATATTCTTATTAACTGAAGATCCATTCATTTTTCTTTGCAAATATGGAAACCCGGTACATTTTGTCCAGATTCAAGCGTTGTTCTTTAGGAATATGAAAATCTTCCTATTTTCTGCAGATCAATTAATTTTCTTTAAAAATATGTAAACCCGCCACATTTTGTTCAGATTAAGTCTTTTTCAATAGTAATACGAAAAACTTCCTAGTTACTGCAGAATCATTCATTTTTCTTTAAAAATATGTAAGCCCGCCAAATATCAGATTAAGGCGTTTTTCTTTAGAAACATAAAAGTCTTCCTATTTTCTGCAGATCCATTCATTTCTCTTTCAAAATATGTACACCCGACGCATTTTCTCCAGAATCAAGTGTTTTCTATAAATATGAAAACCCTAATATTTTCTGCAGATTCAATGATTTTCGGTTAGAAATATTTAAACCCGCCACATTTTCCCCAACTTCAGGCATTTTTCTTTACAAATATGAAAATATTCCTATTTTCTGCAGATTCATAAACTATTCTTTAAAAATAAGTAAACCCGCCACATTTTCTCCAGATTCAAACTTTTTTCTTTAGAAATATGAATATCTTCTTATTTTCAACAGATCCATTCATTTCACTTTAAAAATATGTAAACCCGCCACATTTCTTCAGATACAATCGTTTCTGTTATGAAGTATGAAAATCTTCCTATTTTCTGCAGGTTCATACATATTTTTTTAAATATGCAAACCGACATATTTTCTCCAGATTCAAGCGTTATTCTATAGAAATAGGAAAATCATCCTATTTTTTGCAAATCCATTCATTTTTCTTTAGAAATATTTCAAACCGCCACATTTTCTTAACTTTCATGCGTTTTCCATTAGGAATATGAAAACGCACCACATTTTCTTCAGATTCATCCTTTTTCCTTTAAAAATATGTAAATCCGACTGATTTTCTGCAGATCCATTTTCCTGAAACAGATGTAAACCTGCAACATTTTCTCCAGATTCAAGCGTTTCTCTTTAGAAATATGACAATCTTCTTATTTTCTGAAGGTCCATTCATTTTTCTTTAGAAATGTGTAAACCCGCCACATTTACTTCTTTTGAAATATGAAAATCATCCTATTTCTCTTTAATAATATGTAAACCAGCCATATTTTCACCAGATTCAACCGGTTTTGTTAAGAAATAGGAAAAACCTTCTGCAGATTCATACATTTTTCTTTAAAAATAGGTAAACCAGCCACATTTTCTGCAGGTTCGAGCGTTTTTCTTTAGAAATATGTAAACCCTCCAGATTTTCTTCAGTTTCATTCGTTTTCCATTAGGAATATCAAAACGCCCCATATTTTCTTCCGATTGATGCTATTTTGTTTCCAAATGTTAAAACCCGCCTCATTTTCTTCAGATTAATCTTTTTTACATATAAAAATCCGACTTTGTATTTAAAAATTTGTAAATCCGCCATATTTTCTCCACATTCAATGATTTTTCATTCTGTTTTGTGCTGATTCATTCTTTTTTCTTTAAAATATGTAAAACCGCCACATTTCCTTCAGATTCAAGCGTTTTTCTTTAGAAATATGTAAACCCAACCCATTGTCTTCACTTTTCCTCGTTTTTCATAAAGAATATGAAAACACGCCACATTTTCTTCAGATTCATGCTGTTTTTTTTGGAATTATTTTTCTTTACAAATATGAAAATCCGACACATTTTCTGCCGATCAATTCATTTGTGTTTACAAATTTATAAAACCTTAACATTTTCTCAAAATTCAATCGTTTTTCTTTAGAAATATGAAAATCTTCGTGTTTTCTGCAGATTCATTCATTTGTCTTTAAAATTGTGTAAATGCAGCACATTTTATCCAGATTCAAGAATTTTCTTTAGAAATATGAAAATATTCCTATTATCTACATATTCATTCATTTTCTTTAAAAGTAATTAAACCAGATAAATTTTTACCAGATTCAAACGTTTTTGTTAACAAATATGATAAATCTACGTATCTACTCCAGATTCATTCATTTCATTATAAATGTATGTAAACACACCACATTTTCTCAATATTCAAGCATTTGATTTTAGAAATGTGAAAATCTTCCTATTTTCAGTAGATTCATTGATTTTTTTTAAATTCGGAAATCCGACACATTTTCTCCAAATACAATCGTTTTTCTTTAGAAATATGAAAGTCTTCGGATTTTCTGCAGATTCATTCATTTGACTTTAAAATTGTGTAAATGTACCTTATTTTATCCAGATTCAAGCTTTTATTTTAGAAATATCAGGATAATCCTGTTTTCTAATGATTCATACATTTTTATTTAAAGTATATAAACCAGACACTTTTTCACCAGATTCAAACGTTTTTGTTCACAAATATGTTAAATCTTCGTATCTCCTCCAGATTTATTCATTTTTCTATAAATGTATATAAACACGCAACATTTTCTCCATATTCAAGCGTTTTACTTTAGAAATGTGAAAATCTTCCTGTTTTCGACAGATTCATTGACTTTTTTTAAAAAATATGGAATCCCGAAACATTTTCTCCAAATTCCATGGTTTTTCTTTAGAAATATGAAAATCGTCATATTTTCTCCAGGTTCATTCATTCTCGTTAAAATTGTGTAAATGGACCACATTTTATGCAGATTCAAGCATTTACTTCAGAAATATGAAAATATTCCTATTTCCTGAAGATTCATTAATTTCTTTAAAAGTATATAAACCAGATGCATTTTCACCAGATTCAACCGTTTTTGTTAACAAATATGTAAATCTTCTCCAGATTCAATCATTTTTCTATAAATGTATGTAAACCCGCCACATTTTCTGCATATTCAAGCGTTTTTCTTGAGAAATGTGAAAATCTTCCTATTTTGAGCAGATTCATTGATTTTTAAAAAAAATGTGGAATCCCGTAACATTTTCACCAAATTCAATCTTTTTTCTTTATTAATATGAAAATCTTCGTATTTTGTTCACATTCATTCATTTGTCTTTAAAATTGTGTAAATGCACAATATTTTATCCAGATTCAAGCTTTTACTTTAGAAATATGAGTATAATCATGTTTTCTATAGATTCATATATTTTTCGTTAAAGTATATAAACCAGACACTTTTTCACCAGATTCAACCGTTTTTGTTAATATGATAAATTTCGTATCTTCTCCAGATTCATTCATTTTTCTATAAATGTAAGTAAACCCGCAAAATGTTCTCCATATTCAAGCGTTTTCCTTTAGAAATGTGAAGATTTTCCTATTTTCGTCAGATTCATTGATTTTACAATAAAATATGGAATCCCGACACATTTTCGCCAAATTCAATCTTTTTTCTTTAGAAATATGAAAATCTGAGTATTTTCTGCAGATTCATTCATTTGACTTTAAAATTGTGTAAATGCGCCACATTTCATCCAGATTGAAGCATTTAATTTAGAAATATGAAGATATTCCTATTTTCTGCAGATTCATTCATTTTTCTTTAAAAGTATATAAAACATATTCTATTTTCGGCAGATTCATTGTTTTTTTTTATAAAAATACGGATTCCCGAGACATTTCCTCCAAATTCAATTGTTTTTCTTTAGAAATATGAAAATCTTCGTTTTTTCTGCAGATTTATTCATTTGTCTTTAAAAATTGTGTAAATGCACCACATTTTATCCAGATTCTAGCATTTTCTTTAGAAATATCAAAACATTCCTTTTACCTGCAGATTCTTTCATTTTTCTTTAAAAGTGTATAAAACAGATACATTTTCACCAGATTCAACCGTTTTTGTTAACAAATATGATAAAACTTTGAATCTTCTGCAGATTCATCCCTTTTCTATAAATGTATGTAAATATTGCAGATTTTCACCATATTCAAGCATTTGATTATAGAAATGTGAAAATCCTACTATTTTCTGCAGATTCATTGATTTTTTATAAAAACACGGAATCCCGAAACATTTTCTCCAAATTCAATATTTTTTTTCGAAATATGAAATTATTCGTTTTTTTCTGCAGATTCATTCATTTGTCTTTAAAATTGTGTAAATGCACCACTTTTTACCCAGATTCAACCATTTTCTTAAGAAATATGAAAATATTCCTATTTCCTGAAGATTCATTGATTTTTCGTTAAAAGTATATTAAACAGATAAATTTTCACCAGATTCAATCGTTTTTGTTTACAAGTAGGATAAAACTTCGTATTTTCTCCAGATTCATTCCTTTTTCTATAAATGTATGTAAACATTGCACATTTTTCCATATTCAAGCAATTGATGTTAGAAATGTGAAAATCTTTCTATTTTCTGCAGTTTCATTGATTCTTTATAAAAATACGGAATCCCGAAGTATTTTCTGCAAATTCAATCGTTTTTCTTTAGAAATAAGAAAATCTCCGATTTTTCAGCAGATTGATTCATTTTCTTTAAAATTGTGTAAATGCACCACATTTTATCCAGATTTAAGCATTTTCTTTAAAAATATGACAATATTCATTTTTCATGCAGATTTATTCCTTTTTCTTTAAAAGTATATAAAACAGATACATTTTCACCAGATTCAAACGTTTTTATTAACAAATAGGATAAAACTTCGTATCTTATCCACATTCATTTCTTTTTCTATAAATATATGTAACCATTGCACATGTTCTCCATATTCAAGCATTTGATATTAGAAATGTGAAAATCTTCCTATTTTCTGCAGATTCATTTATTTTTTATAAAAATAGGGAATCCCAAAACATTTTCTCCAAATTCAATTGTTTTTCTTTAGAAATATGAAAATCTTCGTTTTTTTCTGCAGATTCATTCATTTGTATTTAAAATTGTCTAAATGCACTACATTTTATCCAGATTCAAGCATTTTCTTTAAAAATATTAAAATATTGCTTTTGCCTGCAGATTCATTCATTTTTCTTTAAAAGTATATAAAAGTGATACATTTTCACCAGATTCAACCGTTTTTATTAACAAATATGGTAAAAATAAGTCACTTCTCCAGATTCATTCCTTTTTCTATAAATGTATGTAAACATTGCACATTTTCTCCATATTCATGCATTTGATTTTAGAAATGTGAAAAACTTCCTATTTTCTGCAGATTCATTGATTTTTTATAAAAATACTGAATCACGAAACATTTTCTCCAAATTCAATCGTTTTTCTTTAGGAATATGAAAATCATCGTTTTCTGCAGATTCATTCATTTGTATTTAAAATTGTGTAAATGCACCACATTTTATCCAGATTCAAGCATTTTCTTTAAAAATATTAAAATATTGCTTTCGCCTGCAGATTCATTCATTTTTCTTTAAAAGTATATAAAACACATACATTTCCACCAAATTCAACATTTTTATTAACAAATATGATAAAGCTTCGTATCTTCTCCAGATTCATTCATTTTTTCTATAAATGTATGTAAACATTGCACATTTTCTCCATATTCAAGCATTTGATTTTAGAAATGTGAAAATCTTCCTTTCTTCTGCAGGTTCTTTGATTTTTTATAAAAATACGGAATCCCGAAACATTTTCTCCAAATTCAATCATTTTTCTTTAGAAATATGAAAATCATCATTTTTTCTGCAGATTCATTCATTTGTCTTTAGAATTGTGTAAATTCACCACATTTTATCCAGATTCAAGCATTTTCTTTAGAAATATGAAAATAAACCTTTTTCCTGCAGATTCATTCATTTTCTTTAAAAGTATATAAAACACATACATTTTCACCAGTTTCAACAGATTTTCAACAAATAAGATAAAGCTTCGTATCTTCTCCAGATTCATTCATTTTTCTATAAATGTATGTAAACATTGCACATTTTCTCCATATTCAAGCATTTGATTTTAGAAATGTGAAAATCTTCCTATTTTCTGCAGATACTTTAATTTTTTATAAAAATACGGAATCCCGAAATAATTTCTCCAAATTCAATCATTTTTTTTAGAAATATGAAAATCATCTTTTTTTCTGCCGATTCATTCATTTGTCTTTAAAATTGTGTAAATGCACCACATTTTATTCAGATTCAAGCATTTTCTTTAGAAATATGATAATATCCCTTTTTCCTGCAGATTCATTCACTTTTCTTTAAAAGTGTATAAAACACATACATTTTCACCAGATTCAACCGCTTTTTTTAACAAATAAGATAAAGCTTTGTATCTTCTCCAGATTCATTCATTTTTCTATAAATGTATGTAAACATTGCACATTTTCTCCATATTCAAGCATTTGATTTCAGAAATGTGAAAATCTTCCTTTTTCCTGCAGCTTCTTTGATTTTTTATAAAAATACGGAATCCCGAAACATTTTCTCCAAATTCAATCATTTTTCTTTTGAAATATGAAAATCATCTTTTTCTGCTGATTCATTCATTTGTCTTTAAAATTGTGTGAATGCACCACATTTTATCCAGATTCAAGCATTTTCTTTAGAAATATGATAATATCCCTTTTTCCTGCAGATTCCTTCACTTTCTTTAAAAGTATATAAAACACAAACATTTTCCCGAAATACATACGTTTTTTCAACAAATAAGATAAAGCTTCGTATCTTCTCCAGATTCATTCATTTTTTCTATAAATGTATGTAAACATTGCACATTTTCTCCATATTCAAGCATTTGATTTTAGAAATGTGAAAATCTTCACATTTTCTGCAGATACTTTGATTTTTACAAAATTGCGGAATCCCGAAACATTTTCTCCAAATTCAATCATTTTTCTTAAGAAATATGAAAATCATCTTTTTTCCTGCAGATTCATTCATTTGTCTTCAAAATTGTGTAAATGCACCACATTTTATCCAGATTCAAGCATTTTCTTTAGAAATATGAAAACATCCCTTTTTCCTGCAGATTCATTCATTTTTCTATAAAAGTATATAAACACATACATTTTCACCAGATTCAACCTTTTTTTTAACAAATAAGATAAAGATTCGCATTTTCTCCAGTTTCATTCATTTTGCCTTTAAATGTATGTAAACATTGCACATTTTCTCCATATTCAAGCATTTGATTTTAGAAATGTGAAAATCTTCCTATTTTCTGCAGATACTTTAATTTTTTATAACAATACGGAATCCCGAAATAATTTCTCCAAATTCAATCATTTTTTTTAGAAATATGAAAATCATCCTTTTTTCTGCAGATTCATTCATTTGTCTTTAAAATTGTGTAAATGCACCACATTTTATCCAGATTCAAGCATTTGGTTTTAGAAATGTGAAAATCTTCCTATTTTCTGCACATTCTTTGATTTTTTATAAAAATACGGAATCCCGAAACATTTTCTCCAAATTCAATCGTTTTTCTTTGGAAATATGAAAATCTTCGTATTTCCTGCTGATTCATTCATTTGTATTGAAAATTCTGTAAATGCATTATATTTTATCCGGATTCAAGCATTTTCTTTCGAAATATGAAAATATTTCTATTTCCTGCAGATTCATTCATTTTTCTTTAAAAGTATATAAAACAAATACATTTTCACCAAATTCAACCGTTTTCGTTAACAAATATGAGAAAACATCGTATCTTTTCCAGATTCATTCCTTTTTCCATAAATGTATGTAAACATTGCACATTTTCAGCATATTCAAGCATTTGAATTTAGAGATGTGGTAAATCTTCCTATTTTCTTCAGATTCATTGAGTTTTTATAAAAATACGGAATACCGAAACATTTTCTCCAAATTCAATCATTTTTCTTTAAAAATATGAAAATCTTCGTTTTTTCTGCAGATTCATTCATTTGTATTGAAAATGGAATGAATGCACCACATTTTAGCAAGATTCAAGCATTTTCTTTTAAAATATGAATATATTCCTTTTTGCAGCAGATTCATTCATTTTTTTTTAAGTATATAAAACAGATACATTTTCATCAGATTCAACATTTTTTTAACAAATATGATAAAACTACGTATCTTCTCCAGATTCATTCCTTTTTCTATAAATGTATGTAAAAACTGCACATTTTCTCCATATTCAAGCATTTGATTTTAGAAATGTGAAAATCTTCCAATTTTCTGTAGATTCTTTGATTTTTTATAAAAATACGGAATCCCGAAACATTTTCTCCAAATTCAATCATTTTTCTTCAGAAATATGAAAATCATCTTTTTTCTGCAGATTCATTCATTTGTCTTTAAAATTGTGTAAATGCACCACATTTTATCCAGATTCAAGCATTTTCTTTAGAAATATGAAAAATAACCCTTTTTCCAGCAGATTCATTCATTTCTCCAAATTCAATCATTTTTCTTTAGAAATATGAAAATGATCTTTTTTCTGCAGATTCATTCATTTGTCTCTAAAATTGTGTAAATGCACTACATTTTATCCAGATTCAAGCATTGTCTTTAGAAATATGAAAATATCCCTTTTTCCTGCAGATTCATTCATTTACTTTAAAAGTATATAAAACACATACATTTTCACCAGATCCAGCCGTTTTTTAACAAATAAGATAAATCTTCGTATTTTCTCCAGATTCATTCATTTTTCTATAAATGTATGTAAACATTGCACATTTTCTCTATATTCAAGCATTTGATTTTAGAAATGTGAAATTCTTCCAAATTTCTGCACATTCTTTGATTTTTATACAAATACGGCATCCCGAAACATTTTCTACCAATTCAATCATTTTTTCTTCAGAAATATGAAAATCATCTTTTTTCTGCAGATTCATTCATTTGTCTTTAAAATTGTGTAAATGCACCACATTTTATCCAGATTCAAGCATTTTCTTTAGAAATATGAAAATAACCCTTTTCCAGCAGATTCATTCATTTCTCCAAATTCAATCATTTTTCTTTAGAAATATGAAAATGATCTTTTTTTCTGCAGATTCATTCATTTGTCTCTAAAATTGTGTAAATGCACTACATTTTATCCAGATTCAAGCATTGTCTTTAGAAATATGAAAATATCCCTTTTTCCTGCAGATTCATTCATTTACTTTAAAAGTATATAAAACACATACATTTTCACCAGATCCAGCCGTTTTTTAACAAATAAGATAAATCTTCGTATTTTCTCCAGATTCATTCATTTTTCTATAAATGTATGTAAACATTGCACATTTTCTCTATATTCAAGCATTTGATTTTAGAAATGTGAAATTCTTCCAAATTTCTGCACATTCTTTGATTTTTATACAAATACGGCATCCCGAAACATTTTCTACCAATTCAATCATTTTTCTTCAGAAATATGAAAATCATCTTTTTTCTGCAGATTCATTCATTTGTCTTTAAAAATTGTGTAAATGCACCACATTTTATCCAGATTCAAGCATTTTCTTTAGACATATGAAAATAACCCTTTTTCCAGCAGATTCATTCATTTCTCCAAATTCAATCATTTTTCTTTAGAAATATGAAAATGATCTTTTTTCTGCAGATTCATTCATTTGTCTCTAAAATTGTGTAAATGCACTACATTTTATCCAGATTCAAGCATTGTCTTTAGAAATATGAAAATATCCCTTTTTCCTGCAGATTCATTCATTTACTTTAAAAGTATATAAAACACATACATTTTCACCAGATCCAGCCGTTTTTTAACAAATAAGATAAATCTTCGTATTTTCTCCAGATTCATTCATTTTTCTATAAATGTATGTAAACATTGCACATTTTCTCTATATTCAAGCATTTGATTTTAGAAATGTGAAATTCTTCCAAATTTCTGCACATTCTTGATTTTTATACAAATACGGCATCCCGAAACATTTTCTACCAATTCAATCATTTTCTTCAGAAATATGAAAATCATCTTTTTTCTGCAGATTCATTCATTTGTCTTTAAAATTGTGTAAATGCACCACATTTTATCCAGATTCAAGCATTTTCTTTAGAAATATGAAAATAACCCTTTTTCCAGCAGATTCATTCATTTCTCCAAATTCAATCATTTTTCTTTAGAAATATGAAAATGATCTTTTTTCTGCAGATTCATTCATTTGTCTCTAAAATTGTGTAAATGCACTACATTTTATCCAGATTCAAGCATTGTCTTTAGAAATATGAAAATATCCCTTTTTCCTGCAGATTCATTCATTTACTTTAAAAGTATATAAAACACATACATTTTCACCAGATCCAGCCGTTTTTAACAAATAAGATAAATCTTCGTATTTTCTCCAGATTCATTCATTTTTTCTATAAATGTATGTAAACATTGCACATTTTCTCTATATTCAAGCATTTGATTTTAGAAATGTGAAATTCTTCCAAATTTCTGCACATTCTTTGATTTTTATACAAATACGGCATCCCGAAACATTTTCTACCAATTCAATCATTTTTCTTCAGAAATATGAAAATCATCTTTTTTCTGCAGATTCATTCATTTGTCTTTAAAATTGTGTAAATGCACCACATTTTATCCAGATTCAAGCATTTTCTTTAGAAATATGAAAATAACCCTTTTTCCAGCAGATTCATTCATTTCTCCAAATTCAATCATTTTTCTTTAGAAATATGAAAATCATCTTTTTCTGCAGATTCATTCATTTGTCTTTAAAATTGTGTAAATGCACCACATTTTATCCAGATTCAAGCATTTTCTTTAGAAATATGAAAATAACCCTTTTTCCAGCAGATTCATTCATTTCTCCAAATTCAATCATTTTCTTTAGAAATATGAAAATGATCTTTTTTTCTGCAGATTCATTCATTTGTCTCTAAAATTGTGTAAATGCACTACATTTTATCCAGATTCAAGCATTGTCTTTAGAAATATGAAAATATCCCTTTTTCCTGCAGATTCATTCATTTACTTTAAAAGTATATAAAACACATACATTTTCACCAGATCCAGCCGTTTTTTAACAAATAAGATAAATCTTCGTATTTTCTCCAGATTCATTCATTTTTCTATAAATGTATGTAAACATTGCACATTTTCTCTATATTCAAGCATTTGATTTTAGAAATGTGAAATTCTTCCAAATTTCTGCACATTCTTTGATTTTTATACAAATACGGCATCCCGAAACATTTTCTACCAATTCAATCATTTTTCTTCAGAAATATGAAAATCATCTTTTTTCTGCAGATTCATTCATTTGTCTTTAAAATTGTGTAAATGCACCACATTTTATCCAGATTCAAGCATTTTCTTTAGAAATATGAAAATAACCCTTTTTCCAGCAGATTCATTCATTTCTCCAAATTCAATCATTTTTCTTTAGAAATATGAAAATGATCTTTTTTTCTGCAGATTCATTCATTTGTCTCTAAAATTGTGTAAATGCACTACATTTTATCCAGATTCAAGCATTGTCTTTAGAAATATGAAAATATCCCTTTTTCCTGCAGATTCATTCATTTACTTTAAAAGTATATAAAACACATACATTTTCACCAGATCCAGCCGTTTTTTAACAAATAAGATAAATCTTCGTATTTTCTCCAGATTCATTCATTTTTCTATAAATGTATGTAAACATTGCACATTTTCTCTATATTCAAGCATTTGATTTTAGAAATGTGAAATTCTTCCAAATTTCTGCACATTCTTTGATTTTTATACAAATACGGCATCCCGAAACATTTTCTACCAATTCAATCATTTTTCTTCAGAAATATGAAAATCATCTTTTTTCTGCAGATTCATTCATTTGTCTTTAAAATTGTGTAAATGCACCACATTTGATCCAGAATCAAGCATTTTCTTTAGAAATATGATAATATCCCTTTTTCCTGCAGATTCATTCACTTTTCTTTAAAAGTATATAAAACTCATACATTTTCACGAGATACAAACGTTTTTTCAACAAATAAGATAAAGCTTCGTATCTTGTCAAGATTCATTCATATTTTCGATTAATGTATGTAAACCTTGCACATTTTCTCCATATTCAAGCATTTGATTTTAGAAATGTGAAAATATTCCTATTTTAGGCAGATTCTTTGATTTTTTATAAAAATACGGAATCCCGAAACATTTTCTCCAAATTCAATCATTTTTCTTTTGACATATGAAAATCATCTTTTTTTCTGCAGATTCATTCATTTGTCTTTAAAATTGTGTAAATGCACCACATTTTATCCAGATTGAAGCATTTTCTTTAGAAATATGAAAATATCCCTTTTTCCTGCAGATTCATTAATTTTTTTATAAAAGTATATAAACACATACATTTTCACCAGATTCAACCTTTTTTTAACAAATAAGATAAAGATTCGTATTTTCTCCAGTTTCATTCATTTTTCCTATAAATGTATGTAAACATTTCACATTTTCTCCATATTCATGCATTTGAGTTTAGAAATGTGAAAATCTTCCTATTTTCTGCAGATTCTTTAATTTTTTATAAAAATACGGAATCCCGAAATAATTTCTCCAAATTCAATCATTTTTTTTAGAAATATGAAAATCATCTTTTTTTCTGCAGATTCATTCATTTGTCTCTAAAATTGTGTAAATGCATCACATTTTATCCAGATTCAAGCATTTTCTTTAGAAATATGAAAATAACCCTTTTTCCAGCAGATTCATTCATTTCTCCAAATTCAATCATTTTTCTTTAGAAATATGAAAATGATCTTTTTTTCTGCAGATTCATTCATTTGTCTCTAAAATTGTGTAAATGCACTACATTTTATCCAGATTCAAGCATTGTCTTTAGAAATATGAAAATATCCCTTTTTCCTGCAGATTCATTCATTTACTTTAAAAGTATATAAAACACATACATTTTCACCAGATCCAGCCGTTTTTTAACAAATAAGATAAATCTTCGTATTTTCTCCAGATTCATTCATTTTTCTATAAATGTATGTAAACATTGCACATTTTCTCTATATTCAAGCATTTGATTTTAGAAATGTGAAATTCTTCCAAATTTCTGCACATTCTTTGATTTTTATACAAATACGGCATCCCGAAACATTTTCTACCAATTCAATCATTTTTCTTCAGAAATATGAAAATCATCTTTTTTCTGCAGATTCATTCATTTGTCTTTAAAATTGTGTAAATGCACCACATTTGATCCAGAATCAAGCATTTTCTTTAGAAATATGATAATATCCCTTTTTCCTGCAGATTCATTCACTTTTCTTTAAAAGTATATAAAACTCATACATTTTCACGAGATACAAACGTTTTTTCAACAAATAAGATAAAGCTTCGTATCTTGTCAAGATTCATTCATATTTTCGATTAATGTATGTAAACCTTGCACATTTTCTCCATATTCAAGCATTTGATTTTAGAAATGTGAAAATATTCCTATTTTAGGCAGATTCTTTGATTTTTTATAAAAATACGGAATCCCGAAACATTTTCTCCAAATTCAATCATTTTTCTTTTGACATATGAAAATCATCTTTTTTTCTGCAGATTCATTCATTTGTCTTTAAAATTGTGTAAATGCACCACATTTTATCCAGATTGAAGCATTTTCTTTAGAAATATGAAAATATCCCTTTTTCCTGCAGATTCATTAATTTTTTTATAAAAGTATATAAACACATACATTTTCACCAGATTCAACCTTTTTTTAACAAATAAGATAAAGATTCGTATTTTCTCCAGTTTCATTCATTTTTCCTATAAATGTATGTAAACATTTCACATTTTCTCCATATTCATGCATTTGAGTTTAGAAATGTGAAAATCTTCCTATTTTCTGCAGATTCTTTAATTTTTTATAAAAATACGGAATCCCGAAATAATTTCTCCAAATTCAATCATTTTTTTTAGAAATATGAAAATCATCTTTTTTTCTGCAGATTCATTCATTTGTCTCTAAAATTGTGTAAATGCATCACATTTTATCCAGATTCAAGCATTTTCTTTAGAAATATTAAAATATCCCTTTTTCCTGCAGATTCATTCATTTACTTTAAAAGTATTTAAAACACATATATTTTCACCAGATCCAGCCGTTTTTTAACAAAAAAGATAAATCTTCGTATTTTCTCCAGATTCATTCATTTTTCTATAAATGTATGTAAACATTGCACATTTTCCCATATTAATGCATTTGAGTTTAGAAATGTGAAAATCTTCCTATTTTCTGCAGATTTTTTGATTTTTTATATAAATACGGAATCCCGAAACATTTTCAGCAAATTCAATCATTTTTCTTTTGAAATATGAAAATCATCTTTTTTTCTGCAGATTCATTCATTTGTCTTTAAAATTGTGTAAATGCACCACATTTTATCCAGATTCAAGCATTTTCTTTAGAAATATGAAAATATCCCTTTTTCCTGCAGATTCATTCATTTTTCTCTAACAGTATATAAAACACATACATTATCACCAGATTTAACCGTTTTTTTAACAAATAAGATGAAGCTTCGTATCTTCTCCAGATTCATTAATTTTTCTATACATGTATTTAAACATTGCACATTTTCTCCATATTCAAGCATTTGATTTTAGAAATGTGAAAATCTTCATATTTTCTGCAGATTCTTTGATTTTTATAAAAATACGGAATCCCGAAACATTTTCTCCAAATTCAATCGTTTTTCTTTGGAAATATGAAAATCATCTTTTTTTCCGCAGATTCATTCATTTGTCTTTACAACTGTGTAAATGCCCCACATTTTATCCAGATTCAACCATTTTCTTTAGAAATATGAAAATATCCCTTTTTCCTGCAGATTCATTCATTTTTCTTTAAAGGGATATAAAACACATACATTTTCACCAGATTCAACAGTTTTTTAACAAATAAGATAAAGCTTCGTATCTTCTCCACATTCATTCATTTTTTCTATAAATGTATGTAAGCATTGCACATTTTCTCCATATTCATGCATTTGATTTTAGAAATGTGAAAATCTTCACATTTTCTGCAGATTCTTTGATATTTCATAAAAATATAGAATCCCGAAATATTTTCTCCAACTTCAATCATTTTTTTAGAAATATGAAAACCATCTTTTTTTTGCAGATTCATTCATTTGTCTTTCAAATTGTGTAAATGCACTCATTTTATCGAGATTCAAGCATTTTTTTAGAAATATGAAAATATCCCTTTTTCCTGCAGATTCATTCATTTTTCTTTAAAAGTATATAAAACACATACATTTTCACCAGATTCAACCGTTTTTTCAACAAATAAGATAAAGCTTCGTATCTTCTCCATATTCATTCGTTTTTTATATAAATGTATGTATACATTGCACATTTTCTCCATATTCAAGCATTTGATTTTAGAAATGTGAAAATCTTCATATTTTCATTCTTTGATTTTTATAAAAATACGGAATCCCGAAACATTTTCTCCAAATTCAATCGTTTTTCTTTGGAAATATGAAAATCATCTTTTTTTCCGCAGATTCATTCATTTGTCTTTACAATTGTGTAAATGCCCCACATTTTATCCAGATTCAACCATTTTCTTTAGAAATATGAAAATATCCCTTTTTCCTGCAGATTCATTCATTTTTCTTTAAAAGTATATAAAACACATACATTTTCACCAGATTCAACCGTTTTTTTAACAAATAAGATAAAGCTTCGTATCTTCTCCAGATTCATTCATTTTCATATAAATGTATGTAAACATTCCACATGTTCTCCATATTCAAACATTTGATTTTAGAAATGTGAAAATCTTCCTATTTTCTGGAGATTATTTGATTTTTATAATATTACGGAATCCCGAAACATTTTCTCCAAATTCAATCATTTTTCTTTAGAAATATGAAAATCATCTTTTTTTCTGCAGATTCATTCATTTGTCATTAAAATTGTGTAAAATCACCATATTTTATCCAGATTCAAGGATATGCTTTAGAAATATGTAAATATCACTTTTACCTGCAGATTCATTCATTTTCCTTTAAAAGTATATAAACCACATACATTTTGACCAGATTCAACCGTTTTTTCAACAAATAAGATAAAGTTTCGTATCTTCTCCAGATTCATTCATTTTTTCTATAAATGTATTGTAAACATTGCACATTTTCTCCATATTCAAGCATTTGATTTTAGAAATGTGAAAATCTTCATATTTTCTACAGATTCTTTGATTTTTTATAAAAATATGGAATCCCGAAACATTTTCTCCAAATTCAATCATTTTTCTTTAGAAATATGAAAATCAACTTTTTTTCTGCAGATTCATTCCTTTGTCTTTAAAATTGTGTAAATGCACCACATTTTATCCAGATTCAAGGATTTTCTTTAGAAATATGAAAATATTCCTTTTACCTGCAGATTCATTCAGTTTCTTTAAAACTATATAAAACACATATATTTTCACCAGATTCAACCGTTTTTTTCAACAAATAAGATAAAGCTTCGTATCTTCTCCAGATTCATTCATTTTTCGATAAATGTATGTAAACATTGCACATTTTCACCATATTCAAACATTTGATTTTAAAAAATGTTAAAATCTTACAATTTTCTGCAGATTATTTGATTTTTATAATATTTCGGAATCCCGAAACATTTTCTCCAAATTCAATCATTTTTCTTGAGAAATAAGAAAATCATCTTTTGTTCTGCAGATTCATTCATTTGTCTTTAAAATTGTGTAAATGCACCACATTTTATCGAGATTCAAGCATTTTCCTTAGAAATATGAAAATATCCCTTTTTCCTGCAGATTCATTCATTTTTCTTTAAAAGTATATAAAACACATACATTTTCACGAGATACAAACGTTTTTTCAACAATTAAGATAAAGCTTCGTATCTTCTCCAGATTCATTCATTTTTCTATAAATGTATGTAAAACATTGCACATTTTCTCCATATTCAAGCATTTGATTTTAGAAAAGTGAAAATGTTCATATTTTCTGCACATACTTTGATTTTTTATAAAAATACGGAATCCCGAAACATTTTCTCCCAATTCAATCATTTTTCTTTAGAAATATGAAAAATCATCTTTTTTTCTGCTGATTCATTCATTTGTCTTTAAAATTGTATAAATGCACCACAATTTCATTCAGATTCAAGCATTTTTTTTAGAAATATGAAAAATATCCCTTTTTCCTGGAAATTCATTCATTTTTCTTTAAAAGTATATAAAACACATACATTTTCACCAGTTTCAACAGTTTTATCAACAAATAAGAGAAAGCTTCGTATCTTCTCCAGATTCATTCATTTTTTTTATAAATGTATGTAAACATTGCACATTTTCTCCATATTCAAGCATTTGATTTTAGAAATGTGAAAATCTTCCTCTTTTCTGCAGGTTCTTTGATTTTTTATAAAAATACGGAATCCCGAAACATTTTCTCCAAATTCAATCATTTTTCTTTAGAAATATGAAAAATCATCTTTTTTTCTGCAGATTCATTCATTTGTCTTTAAAATTGGGTAAATGCACCACATTTTATCGAGTTTCAAGTATTTCCTTTAGAAATATGAAAATATCCCTTTTTCCTTCAGATTCATTCATTTTCTTTAAAAGTATATAAAACACATAAATTTTCACCACATTCAACCGTTTTTTTAACAAATAAGATAAAGCTTCGTATCTTCTCCACATTCATTCATTTTTTCTATAAATGTATGTAAACATTGCACATTTTCTCCATATTCAAGCATTTGATTTTAGAAATGTGAAAATCTTCCTATTTTCTGCACATTCTTTGATTCTTATGCAAATACGCTATCCCGAAACATTTTCTCCCAATTCAATCATTTTTCTTGAGAAATATGAAAATCATCTTTTTTCTGCAGATTCATTCATTTGTCTTTATAATTGTGTAAATGCACCACATTTTATCCTGATTCAAGCATTTTCTTTAGAAATATGAAAATATCCCTATTTCCTGCAGATGCATTCATTTTTGTTAAAAGTATATAAAACACATACATGTTCACCAGTTTCAACAGTTGTTTCAACAAATAAGATAAAGCTTCGTATCTTCTCCAGATTCATTCATTTTTCTATAAATGTATGTAAAACATTGCACATTTTCTCCATATTCAAGCATTTGATTTTAGAAATGTGAAAATCTTCATATTTTCTGCAGATACTTTGATTTTTTACAAAATTGCGGAATCCCGAAACAATTTCTCCAAATTCAATCATTTTTCTGTAGAATTATTAATATAATCTTTTTTTCTGCAGATTCATTCATTTGTCTTTTAAATTGTGTAAATGCACCACATTTTATCCAGATTCAAGCATTTTATTTAGAAATATGAAAATATCCCTTTTTCCTGCAGATTCATTCATTTTTCTTTAAAAGTATATAAAACACATACATTTTCACCAGTTTCAACAATTTTATCAACAAATAAGATAAAGCTTCGTATCTTCTCCAGATTCATTCATTTTTACTATAAATGTATGTAAACATTGCACATTTGCTCCATATCCAAGCATTTGATTTTAGAAATGTGAAAATCTTCCATTTTTCTGCAGGTTCTTTGATTTTTTATAAAAATACGGAATCCCGAAACATTTTCTCCAAATTCAATCATTTTTCTTTAGAAATATGAAAATCATCTTTTTTTCTGCTGATTCATTCATTTGTCTTTAACATTGTGTAAATGCACCACATTTTATCCAGATTCAAGCATTTTCTTTAGAAATATGATAATATCCCTTTTTCCTGCAGATTCCTTCACTTTCTTTAAAAGTATATAAAACACATACATTTTCCCGAAATACATACGTTTTTTCAACAAATAAGATAAATCTTCGTATCTTCTCCAGATTCATTCATTTTTTCTATAAATGTATGTAAACATTGCACATTTTCTCCATATTCAAGCATTTGATTTTAGAAATATGAAAGTCTTCACATTTTCTGCAGATACTTTGATTTTTACAAAATTGCAGAATCCCGAAACATTTTCTCCAAATTCAATCATTTTTTCTTTAGAAATATGAAAATCATCTTTTTTTCTGCAGATTCATTCATTTTCTTTAAAATTGTGTAAAGGCCCCACATTTTATCCAGATTCAAGCATTTTCTTTAGAAATATGAAAATATCCCTTTTTCCTGCAGATTCATTCATTTTTCTTTAAAAGTATATAAAACACATACATTTTCAGGAGATACAAACGTTTTTTCAACAAATAAGATAAAGCTTCGTATCTTCTCCAGATTCATTCATTTTTCTATAAATGTATGTAAACATTGCACATTTTCTCCATATTCAAGCATTTGATTTTAGAAAAGTGAAAATGTTCATATTTTCTGCAGATACTTTGATTTTTTATAAAAATACGGAATCACGAAACATTTTCTCACAATTCAATCATTTTTCTTTAGAAATATGAAAATAAACTTTTTTCTGCAGATTCATTCATTTGTCTTTAAAATTGGGTATATGCACCACATTTTATCCAGATAGAAGCATTTCCTTTAGGTATATGAAAATATCCCTTTTTCCTTTTTCTTTAAAAGTATATAAAACACATATATTTTCACCAGATTCGACCGTCTTTTAACAAATAAGATAAAGCTTCGTATCTTCTCCACATTCATTCATTTTTACTATAAATGTATGTAAACATTGCACATTTTCTACATATTCAAGCATTTGATTTATAAATGTGAAAATCTTCATATTTTCTGAAGATATATTGTTTTTTCATAAAAATACGGAATACCGAAACATTTTCTCCCAATTCAATCATTTTTCTTTAGAAATATGAAAATCAGCTTTTTTTCTGCAGATTCATTCATTTGTCCTTAAAATTCTGTAAACGCACCACATTTTATCGAGATTCAAGCATTTCCTTTAGAAATATGGAAATATCCCTTTTTCCTGCAGATTCATTCATTTTTCTTTAAAAGTATATAAAACACATACATTTTCACCAGATTCAAACGTTTTTTTAACAAATAAGATAAAGCTTCATATCTTCTCCACATTCATTCATTTTTCTATAAATGTATGTAAACATTGCACATTTTCTCCATATTCAAACATTTGATTTTAGAAATGTGAAAATCTTCCTATTTTCTGCAGATTATTTGATTTTTATAAAAATCAGCTATCCCGAAGCATTTTCTCCTAATTCAAAAATTTTTAATTAGAAATATGAAAACCATCTTTTTTTCTGCAGATTCATTCATTTGTCTCTAAATTATTGTGTAAATGCACCACATTTTATCAAGATTCAAGCATTTTCTTTAGAAATATGAAAATATCCCTTTTTCCTGCAGATTCAGTCACTTTTCTTTAAAAGTATATAAAACACATACATTTTCACCAGATTCAACCGTTTTTTCAACAAATAAGATAAAGCTTCGTATCTCCTCCCGATTCATTCATTTTTTCTATAAATGTATGCAAACATTGCACATTTTCTCCATGTTCAAGCATTTGATTTTAGAAATGTGAAAATCTTCCTATTTTCTGCAGGTTCTTTGATTTTTTATAAAAATACGGAATCCCGAAACATTTTCTCCAAATTCAATCATTTCTCTTTTGAAATATGAAAATCATCTTTTTTTCTGCAGATTCATTCATTTGTCTTTAAAATTGTGTAAATGCACCACATTTTATCCAGATTCAAGCATTTTCTTTAGAAATACGACAATATCCCTTTTTCCTGCAGATTCATTCATTTTACTTTAACAGTATATAAAACACATACATTATCACCAGATTTAACCGTTTTTTTAACAAATAAGATGAAGCTTCGGATCTTCTCCAGATTCATTAATTTTTCTATAAATGTATGTAAAAACTGCACATTTTCTCCATATTCAAGCCTTTCATTTTAGAAATGTGAAAATCTTCCTATTTTCTGCAGATACTTTGATTTTTATAAAAATACGGAATTCCGAAAAATTTTCTCAAATTTCAATCGTTTTTCTTTAGAAATATGAAAATGATCTTTTTTTCTGCAGATTCATTCATTTGTTTTTAAAATTGTGTAAATGCACCACATTTTATTCTGATTCAAGCATTTTCTTTAGAAATACGACAATATCCCTTTTTCCTGCAGATTCATTCATTTTTCTTTAGAAGTATATAAAACACATGCATTTTCAGCAGATTCAACCGTTTTTTTTTAACAAATAAGATAAAGCTTCGCTATCTTCTCCAGATTCTTTCATTTTTCTATAAATGTATGTAAATACTACACATTTTCTCCATATTTAAGCATTTGATTTTAGATATGTGAAAAACTTCATATTTTCTGCAGATTCTTTGATTTTTTATAAAAATACGGTATCCCGAAACATTTTCTCCAAATTCAATCATTTTTCTTTAGAAATATGAAAATCATCTTTTTTTCTGCAGATTCATTCATTTGTCTTTAAAAATGTGTAAATGCACCACATTTTATCGAGATTAAAGCATTTTACTTAGAATTATGAAAACATCCCTTTTTCCAGCAGATTCATTCATTTTTCTTTAAAAGTATATAAAACACATACATTTTCACCAGTTTCAACCCTTTCTTTTAACAAATAAGATAAAGCTTCGTATCTTCCCCAGATTCATTCATTTTTTTCTATAAATGTATGTAAACACTACACATTTTCTCCATATTCAAGCATTTGATTTAAGATATGTGAAAAACTTCATATTTTCTGCAGATTCTTTGATTTTTATAAAAATATGGAATCCCGAAATATTTTCTCCAAATTCAATCGTTTTTCTTTGGAAATATGAAAATTATGTTTTTTTCTGCAGATTCATTCATTTGTCTTTACAATTGTGTAAATGCCCCACATTTTATCCAGATTCAAGCATTTTCTTTAGAAATATGAATATATCACTTTTTCCTGCAGATTCATTCATTTTTCTTTAAAAGTATATAAAACTTACATTTTCACAAGATTCAACCGATTTTTAACAAATAAGATAAAGCTTCGTATCTTCTCCAGATTCATTCATTTTTTCTATAAATGTATGTAAGCATTGCACATTTTCTCCATATTGAAGCATTTGATTTTAGATATGTGAAAAACTTCACATTTTCTGCAGATTCTTTGATATTTCATAAAAATACAGAATCCCGAAATATTTTCTCCAAATTCATTCATTTTTTTGAGAAATATGAAAATCTTCTTTTTTTTTGCAGATTCATTCATTTGTCTTTAAAATTGTGTGAATGCACCACATTTTATCGAGATTCAAGCATTTTCTTTAGAAATATGAAAATATCCCTTTTTCCTGCAGATTCATTCATTTTTCTTAAAAGTATATAAAACACATACATTTTCAGCAGATTCAACCGTTTTTTTAACAAATAAAATAAAGCTTCGTATCTTTTCCAGATTCATTCATTTTTTCTGTAAATGTATGTAAACACTACACATTTTCTCCATATTCAAGCATTTGATTTTAGATATGTGAAAAACTTCATATTTTCTGCAGATTCTTTGATTTTTTATAAAAATACGGTATCCCGAAACATTTTCTCCAAATTCAATCATTTTTCTTTAGAAATATGAAAATCATCTTTTTTTCTGCATATTCATTCATTTGTCTTTAAAATTGTGTAAATGCACCACATTTTATCCAGATTCAAGCATTTTACTTAGAATTGTGAAAATATCCCTTTTTCATGCAGATTCATTCATTTTTCTTTAAAAGTATATAAAACACGTACATTTTCACCAGATTCAACCGTTTTTTCAACAAATAAGATAAAGCTTCGTATCTTCTCCATATTCATTCGTTTTTTATATAAATGTATGTATACATTGCACATTTTTTCCATATTCAAGCATTTGATTTTAGAAATGTGAAAATCTTCCTATTTTCTTCAGATTCTTTACTTTTTTATAAAAATACGGAATCCCGAAACGTTTTCTCCAAATTCAATCATTTTTCTTTAGAAATATAAAAATCATCTTTTTTTCTGCAGATTCATTCATTTGTCTTTAAAATTGTGTAAATGCACCACATTTTATCGAGATTCAAGCATTTTTTTTAGAAATACTAAAATATCCCTTTTTCCTACAGATTCATTCATTTTTCTTTAAATGTATATAAACCACATAAATTTTCACCAGATTCAACCGTTTTTTTAACAAATAAAATAAAGCTTCGTATCTTCTCCATATTCATTCATTTTTTCTATAAATGTATGTAAACATTGCACATTTTTTCTGCAGATTATTTGATTTTTATAAAAATACGGAATCCCGAAACATTTTCTCCAAATTCAATCATTTTTCTTTAGAAATATGAAAATAATCTTTTTTTCAGCAGATTCATTCATTTGTCTTTAAAATTGTGTAAATGCCCCACATTTTATCCAGATTCAAGGATATGCTTTAGAAATATGAAAATATGCCTTTTACCTGCAGATTCATTCAGTTTCTTTAAAAGTATATAAAACACATACATTTTCACCAGATTCAACCGTTTTTTCAACAAATAAGATAAAGCTTCGTATCTTCTCCAGATTCATTCATTTTCTATAAATGTATTGTAAACATTGCACATTTTCTCCATATTCAAGCATTTGATTTTAGAAATATGAAAATCTTCCTATTTTCTGCAGATTTTTTGATTTTTTATAAAAATACGGAATCCCGAAACATTTTCTCCAAATTCAATCATTTTTCTTTAGAATAATGAAAATCATCTTTTTTTCTGCAGATTCATTCATTTGTCTTTAAAAATGTGTAAATGCACCACATTTTATCGACATTCAAGCATTTTCCTTAGAAATATGAAAATATCCCTTTTTCCTGCAGATTCATTCATTTTTCTTTAAAAGTATATAAAACATATACATTTTCAGCAGATTCAACAGTTTTTTCAACAGATAATATAAAGCTTCGTATCTTCTCCAGATTCATTCATTTTTTCTATAAATGTATATAAACATGGCACATTTTCTCCATATTCAAGCATTTGATTTTAGAAATGTGAAAATCTTCCTATTTGCTGCAGATTTTTTGATTTATTATAAAAATACGGAATCCCGAAACATTTTCTCCAAATTCAACCATTTTTCTTTAGAAATATGAAAATCATCTTTTTTCTACAGATTCATTCAATTGTCTTTCAAATTGTGTAAATGCACCACATTTTATTGAGATTCAAGTATTTTTTTCGAAATATGAAAATATCCCTTTTTCCGGCAGATTCATTCATTTTCTTTAAAAGTATATAAAACACATATATTTTCACCAGATTCAACCGTTGTTTCAACAAATAAGATAAAGCATCGTATCTTCTCCAGATTCATTCATTTTTCTCTAAATGTATGTAAACATTGCTCATTTTCTCCATATTCAAGCATTTGATTTTAGAAATGTGAAAATCTTCTTCTTTTCGGCAGGTTCTTTGATTTTTTATAAAAATACGGAATCACGAAACATTTTCTCCCAATTCAATCATTTTTCTTTAGAAATATGAAAATCATCTTTTTTTGTGCTGATTCATTCATTTGTCTTTAAAATTGTGTAAATGCCCCACATTTTATCCAGATTCAAGGATATGCTTTAGAAATATGAAAATATGCCTTTTACCTGCAGATTCATTCAGTTTCTTTAAAAGTATGTAAAACACATACATTTTCACCAGATTCAACCGTTTTTTCAACAAATAAGATAAAGCTTCGTATCTTCTCCAGATTCATTCATTTTCTATAAATGTATTGTAAACATTGCACATTTTCTCCATATTCAAGCATTTGATTTTAGAAATATGAAAATCTTCCTATTTTCTGCAGATTTTTTGATTTTTTATAAAAATACGGAATCCCGAAACATTTTCTCCAAATTCAATCATTTTTCTTTAGAAATATGAAATCCTCTTTTTTCTGCATTTCATTCATTTCCTTTAAAATTGTGTAAAGGCTCCACATTTTATCCAGATTCAAGCATTTTCTTTAGAAATATGAAAATATCCCTTTTTCCTGCAGATTCATTCATTTTTCTTTAAAAGTATTTAAAACACATACATTTTCAGCAGATACAAACGTTTTTTCAACAAATAAGATAAAGCTTCGTATCTTCTCCAGATTCATTCATTTTTTCTATAAATGTATGTATACATTGCACATTAACGCCATATTCAAGCATTTGATTTTACAAATGTGAAAATCTTCCTATTTTCTGCAGATTCTTTAATTCTTTATAAAAATACGGAATACCGAAATATTTTCTCCAAATTCAATCATTTTTCTTTAGAAATATGAAAATCATCTTTTTCTGCATATTCATTCATTTGTCTTTAAAATTGTGTAAATGCACCACATTTTATCCAGATTCAAGCATTTTCTTTAGAAAAATGAAAATATCCCTTTTTCCTGCAGATTCATTCATTTTTCTTTAACAGTATATAAAACACATACATTATCACCAGATTTAACCGTTTTTTTAACAAATAAGATGAAGCTTCGTATCTTCTCCAGATTCATTAATTTTTCTATAAATGTATGTAAAAACTGCACATTTTCTCCATATTCAAGCCTTTCATTTTAGAAATGTGAAAATCTTCCTATTTTCTGCAGATACTTTGATTTTTATAAAAATACGGAATCCCGAAAAATTTTCTCAAATTTCAATCGTTTTTCTTTAGAAATATGAAAATGATCTTTTTTTCTGCAGATTCATTCATTTGTCTTTAAAATTGTGTAAATGCACCACATTTTATTCTGATTCAAGCATTTTCTTTAGAAATACGACAATATCCCTTTTTCCTGCAGATTCATTCATTTTTCTTTAGAAGTATATAAAACACATGCATTTTCAGCAGATTCAACCGTTTTTTTTTTTAACAAATAAGATAAAGCTTCGTATCTTCTCCAGATTCTTTCATTTTTCTATAAATGTATGTAAATACTACACATTTTCTCCATATTTAAGCATTTGATTTTAGATATGTGAAAAACTTCATATTTCCTGCAGATTCTTTGATTTTTTATAAAAATACGGCATCCCGAAACATTTTCTCCAAATTCAATCATTTTTCTTTAGAAATATGAAAATCATCTTTTTTTCTGCAGATTCATTCATTTGTGTTTAAAAATGTGTAAATGCACCACATTTTATCGAGATTAAAGCATTTTACATAGAATTATGAAAATATCCCTTTTTCCTGCAGATTCATTCATTTTTCTTTAAAAGTATATAAAACACATACATTTTCACCAGATTCAACCCTTTCTTTTAACAAATAAGATAAAGCTTCGTATCTTCCCCAGATTCATTCATTTTTTCTATAAATGTATGTAAACACTACACATTTTCTCCATATTCAAGCATTTGATTTAAGATATGTGAAAAACTTCATATTTTCTGCAGATTCTTTGATTTTTATAAAAATACGGAATCCCGAAATATTTTCTCCAAATTCAATCGTTTTTCTTTGGAAATATGAAAATTATCTTTTTTTCTGCAGATTCATTCATTTGTCTTTACAATTGTGTAAATGCCCCACATTTTATCCAGATTCAAGCATTTTCTTTAGAAATATGAATATATCACTTTTTCCTGCAGATTCATTCATTTTTCTTTAAAAGTATATAAAACTTACATTTTCACAAGATTCAACCGATTTTTAACAAATAAGATAAAGCTTCGTATCTTCTCCAGATTCATTCAATTTTTTCTATAAATGTATGTAAGCATTGCACATTTTCTCCATATTCAAGCATTTGATTTTAGATATGTGAAAAGCTTCATATTTTCTGTAGATTTTTGATTTTTTATAAAAATACGGTATCCCGAAACATTTTCTCCAAATTCAATCATTTTTCTTTAGAAATATGAAAATCAGCTTTTTTTCTGCAGATTCATTCATTTGTCTTTAAAATTGTGTAAATGCACCACATTTTATACAGATTCAAGCATTTTACTTAGAATTATGAAAATATCCCTTTTTCATGCAGATTCATTCATTTTTCTTTAAAAGTATATAAACCACATAAATTTTCACCAGATTCAACCGTTTTTTTAACAAATAAGATAAAGCTTTGTATCTTCTCCATATTCATTCGTTTTTTATATAAATGTATGTATACATTGCACATTTTCTCCATATTCAAGCATTTGATTTTAGAAATGTGAAAATTTTCCTATTTTCTTCAGATTCTTTACTTTTTTATAAAAATACGGAATCCCGAAACGTTTTCTCCAAATTCAATCATTTTTCTTTAGAAATATAAAAATCATCTTTTTTTCTGCAGATTCATTCATTTGTCTTTAAAATTGTGTAAATGCACCACATTTTATCGAGATTCAAGCATTTTTTTTAGAAATACTAAAATATCCCGTTTTCCTACAGATTCATTCATTTTTCTTTAAAAGTATATAAACCACATAAATTTTCACCAGATTCAACCGTTTTTTTAACAAATAAGATAAAGGTTCGTATCTTCTCCATATTCATTCATTGTTTCTATAAATGTATGTAAACTTTGCACATTTTCTCCATATTCAAACATTTGATTTTAGAAATGTGAAAATCTTCCTATTTTTTGCAGATTATTTGATTTTTATAAAAATACGGAATCCCGAAACATTTTCTCCAAATTCAATCATTTTTCTTTAGAAATATGAAAATCATCTTTTTTTCTGCAGATTCATTCATTTGTCTTTAAAATTGTGTAAATGCACCACATTTTATCCAGATTCAAGGATATGCTTAAGAAATATGAAAATATGCCTTTTGCCTGCAGATTCATTCAGTTTCTTTAAAAGTATATAAAACACATACATTTTCACCACATTCAACCGTTTTTTCAACAAATAAGATAAAGCTTCGTATCTTCTCCAGATTCATTCATTTTCTATAAATGTATTGTAAACATTGCACATTTTCTCCATATTCAAGCATTTGATTTTAGAAATATGAAAATCTTCCTATTTTCTGCAGATTTTTTGATTTTTTATAAAAATACGGAATCCCGAAACATTTTCTCCAAATTCAATCATTTTTCTTTAGAATAATGAAAATCATCTTTTTTTCTGCAGATTCATTCATTTGTCTTTAAAAATGTGTAAATGCACCACATTTTATCGACATTGAAGCATTTTCCTTAGAAATATGAAAATATCCCTTTTTCCTGCAGATTCATTCATTTTTCTTTAAATGTATATAAAACATATACATTTTCAGCAGATTCAACAGTTTTTTCAACAGATAATATAAAGCTTCGTATCTTCTCCAGATTCATTCATTTTTTCTATAAATGTATATAAACATGGCACATTTTCTCCATATTCAAGCATTTGATTTTAGAAATGTGAAAATCTTTCTATTTTCTGCAGATTTTTTGATTTTTTATAAAAATACGGAATCCCGAAACATTTTCTCTAAATTCAACCATTTTCTTTAGAAATATGAAAATCATCTTTTTCCTACAGATTCATTCAATTGTCTTTCAAATTGTGTAAATGCACCACATTTTATTGAGATTCAAGTATTTTTTTCGAAATATGAAAATATCCCTTTTTCCGGCAGATTCATTCATTTTCTTTAAAAGTATATAAAACACATATATTTTCACCAGATTCAACCGTTGTTTCAACAAATAAGATAAAGCTTCGTATCTTCTCCTGATTCATTCATTTTTCTATAAATGTATGTAAACATTCCACATTTTCTCCATATTCAAGCATTTGATTTTAGAAATGTGAAAATCTTCATATTTTCTGCAGATTCTGTCATTTTTTATAAAAATACGGAATCCCGAAACATTTTCTCCAAATTCAATCATTTTTCTTTAGAAATATGAAAATCATCTTTTTTTCTGCAGATTCATTCATTTGTCTTTAAAATTGTGTAAATGCACCACATTTTATCCAGATTCAAGGATATGCTTTAGAAATATGAAAATATGCCTTTTACCTGCAGATTCATTCAGTTTCTTTAAAAGTATATAAAACACATACATTTTCACCACATTCAACTGTTTTTTCAACAAATAAGATAAAGCTTCGTATCTTCTCCAGATTCATTCATTTTCTATAAATGTATTGTAAACATTGCACATTTTCTCCATATTCAAGCATTTGATTTTAGAAATATGAAAATCTTCCTATTTTTTGCAGATTATTTGATTTTTATAAAAAATACGGAATCCCGAAACATTTTCTCCAAATTCAATCATTTTTCTTTAGAATAATGAAAATCATCTTTTTTTCTGCAGATTCATTCATTTGTCTTTAAAAATGTGTAAATGCACCACAATTTATCGACATTGAAGCATTTTCCTTAGAAATATGAAAATATCCCTTTTTCCTGCAGATTCATTCATTTTCTTTAAATGTATATAAAACATATACATTTTCAGCAGATTCAACAGTTTTTTCAACAGATAATATAAAGCTTGGTATCTTCTCCAGATTCATTCATTTTTTCTATAAATGTATATAAACATGGCACATTTTCTCCATATTCAAGCATTTGATTTTAGAAATGTGAAAATCTTCCTATTTGCTGCAGATTTTTTGATTTTTTATAAAAATACGGAATCCCGAAACATTTTCTCCAAATTCAACAATTTTCTTTAGAAATATGAAAATCATCTTTTTTCTACAGATTCATTCAATTGTCTTTCAAATTGTGTAAAGGCTCCACATTTTATCCAGATTCAAGCATTTTCTTTAGAAATATGAAAATATCCCTTTTTCCTGCAGATTCATTCATTTTTCTTTAAAAGTATGTAAAACACATACATTATCACCAGATTTAACCGTTTTTTTAACAAATAAGATGAAGCTTCGTATCTTCTCCAGATTCATTAATTTTTTCTATAAATGTATGTAAACATTGCACATTAACTCCATATACAAGCATTTGATTTTAGAAATGTGAAAATCTTCCTATTTTCTGCAGATTTTTAATTCTTTATAAAAATACGGAATACCGAAATATTTTCTCCAAATTCAATTATTTTTCTTTAGAAATATGAAAATCATCTTTTTCTGCATATTCATTCATTTGTCTTTAAAATTGTGTAAATGCACCACATTTTATCCAGATTCAAGCATTTTCTTTAGTAAAATGAAAATATCCCTTTTTCCTGCAGATTCATTCATTTTCTTTAACAGTATATAAAACACATACATTATCACCAGATTTAACCGTTTTTTTAACAAATAAGATGAAGCTTCGTATCTTCTCCAGATTCATTAATTTTTCTATAAATGTATGTAAAAACTGCACATTTTCTCCATATTCAAGACTTTCAATTTAGAAATGTGAAAATCTTCCTACTTTCTGCAGATTCTTAGATTTTTATAAAAATAAGGAATCCCGAAAAATTTTCTTAAATTTCAATCGTTTTTCTTTAGAAATATGAAAATGATCTTTTTTTCTGCAGATTCATTCATTTGTCTTTAAAATTGTGTAAATGCACCACATTTTATTCTGATTCAAGCATTTTCTTTAGAAATACGACAATATCCCTTTTTCCTGCAGATTCATTCATTTTCCTTTAAAAGTATATAAAACACATACATTTTCACCAGATTCAACCCTTTCTTTTAACAAATAAGATAAAGCTTCGTATCTTCCCCAGATTCATTCATTTTTTTCTATAAATGTATGTAAACACTACACATTTTCTCCATATTCAAGCATTTGATTTAAGATATGTGAAAAACTTCATATTTTCTGCAGATTCTTTGATTTTTATAAAAATACGGAATCCCGAAATATTTTCTCCAAATTCAATCGTTTTTCTTTGGAAATATGAAAATTATCTTTTTTTCTGCAGATTCATTCATTTGTCTTTACAATTGTGTAAATGCCCCACATTTTATCCAGATTCAAGCATTTTCTTTAGAAATATGAATATATCACTTTTTCCTGCAGATTCATTCATTTTTCTTTAAAAGTATATAAAACTTACATTTTCACAAGATTCAACAGATTTTTAACAAATAAGATAAAGCTTCGTATCTTCTCCAGATTCATTCATTTTTCTATAAATGTATGTAAGCATTGCACATTTTCTCCATATTCAAGCATTTGATTTTAGAAATGTGAAAATCTTCACATTTTCTGCAGATTCTTTGATTTTTATAAAAATACGGAATCCCGAAATATTTTCTCCAAATTCATTCATTTTTTTTAGAAATATGAAAATCATCTTTTTTTCTGCAGATTCATTCATTTGTCTTTAAAATTGTGTAAATGCACCACATTTTATACAGATTCAAGCATTTTACTTAGAATTGTGAAAATATCCCTTTTTCATGCAGATTCATTCATTTTTCTTTAAATGTATATAAAACACATACATTTTCACCAGATTCAACCGTTTTTTCAACAAATAAGATAAAGCTTCGTATCTTCTCCATATTCATTCGTTTTTTATATAAATGTATGTATACATTGCACATTTTTTCCATATTCAAGCATTTGATTTTAGAAATGTGAAAATCTTCCTATTTTCTTCAGATTCTTTACTTTTTTATAAAAATACGGAATCCCGAAACGTTTTCTCCAAATTCAATCATTTTTCTTTAGAAATATAAAAATCATCTTTTTTTCTGCAGATTCATTCATTTGTCTTTAAAATTGTGTAAATGCACCACATTTTATCGAGATTCAAGCATTTTTTTTAGAAATACTAAAATATCCCTTTTTCCTACAGATTCATTCATTTTTCTTTAAAAGTATATAAACCACATAAATTTTCACCAGATTCAACCGTTTTTTTAACAAATAAGATAAAGCTTCGTATCTTCTCCATATTCATTCGTTTTTTCTATAAATGTATGTAAACATTGCACATTTTCTCCATATTCAAACATTTGATTTTAGAAATGTGAAAATCTTCCTATTTTCTGCAGATTATTTGATTTTTATAAAAATACGGAATCCCGAAATATTTTCTCCAAATTCAATCATTTTTCTTTAGAAATATGAAAATCATCTTTTTTTCTGCAGATTCATTCATTTGTCTTTAAAATTGTGTAAATGCACCACATTTTATCCAGATTCAAGGATATGCTTTAGAAATATGAAAATATGCCTTTTACCTGCAGATTCATTCAGTTTCTTTAAAAGTATATAAAACACATACATTTTCACCAGATTCAACCGTTTTTTCAACAAATAAGATAAAGCTTCGTATCTTCTCCAGATTCATTCATTTTCTATAAATGTATTGTAAACATTGCACATTTTTCCATTTTCAAGCATTTGATTTTAGAAATATGAATATCTTCCTATTTTCTGCAGATTTTTTGATTTTTTATAAAAATACGGAATCCCGAAACATTTTCTCCAAATTCAATCATTTTTCTTTAGAATAATGAAAATCATCTTTTTTTGTGCTGAATCATTCATTTGTCTTTAAAATTGTGTAAATGCACCACATTTCATTCAGATTCAAGCATTTTCTTTAGAAATATGAAAATATCCCTTTTTCCTGCAGATTCAATCATTTTTCATTAAAAGTATATAAAACACATACATTTTCACCAGTTTCAACAGTTTTATCAACAAATAAGATAAAGCTTCGTATCTTCTCCAGATTCATTCATTTTTTCTATAAATGTATGTAAACCTTGCACATTTGCTCCATATTCAAGCATTTGATTTTAGAAATGTGAAAATCTTCCTCTTTTCTGCAGGTTCTTTGATTTTTTATAAAAATACGGAATCCCGAAACATTTTCTCCAAATTCAATCATTTTTCTTTAGAAATATGAAATCCTCTTTTTGTCTGCATATTCATTCATTTCCTTTAAAATTGTGTAAAGGCTCCACATTTTATCCAGATTCAAGCATTTTCTTTAGAAATATGAAAATATCCCTTTTTCCTGCAGATTCATTCATTTTTCTTTAAAAGTATGTAAAACACATATATTTTCAGGAGATACAAACGTTTTTTCAACAAATAAGATAAAGCTTCGTATCTTCTCCAGATTCATTCATTTTTTCTATAAATGTATGTATACATTGCACATTAACGCCATATTCAAGCATTTGATTTTAGAAATGTGAAAATCTTCCTATTTTCTGCAGATACTTTAATTCTTTATAAAAATACGGAATACCGAAATATTTTCTCCAAATTCAATCATTTTTCTTTAGATATATGAAAATCATCTTTTTCTGCATATTCATTCATTTGTCTTTAAAATTGTGTAAATGCACCACATTTTATCCAGATTCAAGCATTTTCTTTAGAAAAATGAAAATATCCCTTTTTCCTGCAGATTCATTCATTTTTCTTTAACAGTATATAAAACACATACATTATCACCAGATTTAACCGTTTTTTTAACAAATAAGATGAAGCTTCGTATCTTCTCCAGATTCATTAATTTTTCTATAAATGTATGTAAAAACTGCACATTTTCTCCATATTCAAGCCTTTCATTTTAGAAATGTGAAAATCTTCCTATTTTCTGCAGATACTTTGATTTTTATAAAAATACGGAATCCCGAAAAATTTTCTCAAATTTCAATCGTTTTTCTTTAGAAATATGAAAATGATCTTTTTTTCTGCAGATTCATTCATTTGTCTTTAAAATTGTGTAAATGCACCACATTTTATTCTGATTCAAGCATTTTCTTTAGAAATACGACAATATCCCTTTTTCCTGCAGATTCATTCATTTTTCTTTAGAAGTATATAAAACACATGCATTTTCAGCAGATTCAACCGTTTTTTTCTTAACAAATAAGATAAAGCTTCGTATCTTCTCCAGATTCTTTCATTTTTCTATAAATGTATGTAAATACTACACATTTTCTCCATATTTAAGCATTTGATTTGAGATATGTGAAAAACTTCATATTTTCTGCAGATTCTTTGATTTTTTATAGAAATACGGCATCCCGAAACATTTTCTCCAAATTCAATCATTTTTCTTTAGAAATATGAAAATCATCTTTTTTTCTGCAGATTCATTCATTTGTGTTTAAAAATGTGTAAATGCACTACATTTTATCGAGATTAAAGCATTTTACTTAGAATTATGAAAATCTCCCTTTTTCCTGCAGATTCATTCATTTTTCTTTAAAAGTATATAAAACACATACATTTTCACCAGATTCAACCCTTTCTTTTAACAAATAAGATAAAGCTTCGTATCTTCCCCAGATTCATTCATTTTTTCTATAAATGTATGTAAACACTACACATTTTCTCCATATTCAAGCATCTGATTTAAGATATGTGAAAAACTTCATATTTTCTGCAGATTCTTTGATTTTTATAAAAATACGGAATCCCGAAATATTTTCTCCAAATTCAATCGTTTTTCTTTGGAAATATGAAAATTATCTTTTTTTCTGCAGATTCATTCATTTGTCTTTACAATTGTGTAAATGCCCCACATTTTATCCAGATTCAAGCATTTTCTTTAGAAATATGAATATATCACTTTTTCCTGCAGATTCATTCATTTTCTTTAAAAGTATATAAAACTTACATTTTCACCAGATTCAACCGTTTTATCAACAAATAAGATAAAGCTTCGTATCTTCTCCATATTCATTCGTTTTTTATATAAATGTATGTATACATTGCACATTTTTTCCATATTCAAGCATTTGATTTTAGAAATGTGAAAATCTTCCTATTTTCTTCAGATTCTATACTTTTTTATAAAAATACGGAATCCCGAAACGTTTTCTCCAAATTCAATCATTTTTCTTTAGAAATATAAAAATCATCTTTTTTTCTGCAGATTCATTCATTTGTCTTTAAAATTGTGTAAATGTACCACATTTTATCGAGATTCAAGCATTTTTTTTAGAAATACTAAAATATCCCGTTTTCCTACAGATTCATTCATTTTCTTTAAAAGTATATAAACCACATAAATTTTCACCAGATTCAACCGTTTTTTTAACAAATAAGATAAAGCTTCGTATCTTCTCCATATTCATTCGTTTTTTCTATAAATGTATGTAAACATTGCACATTTTCTCCATATTCAAACATTTGATTTTAGAAATTTGAAAATCTTCCTATTTTTTGCAGATTATTTGATTTTTATAAAAATACGGAATCCCGAAACATTTTCTCCAAATTCAATCATTTTTCTTTAGAAATATGAAAATCATCTTTTTTTCTGCAGATTCATTCATTTGTCTTTAAAATTGTGTAAATGCACCACATTTTATCCAGATTCAAGGATATGCTTTAGAAATATGAAAATATGCCTTTTACCTGCAGATTCATTCAGTTTCTTTAAAAGTATATAAAACACATACATTTTCACCACATTCAACCGTTTTTTCAACAAATAAGATAAAGCTTCGTATCTTCTCCAGATTCATTCATTTTCTATAAATATATTGTAAACATTGCACATTTTCTCCATATTCAAGCATTTGATTTTAGAAATATGAAAATCTTCCTATTTTCTGCAGATTATTTGATTTTTTATAAAAATACGGAATCCCGAAACATTTTCTCCAAATTCAATCATTTTTCTTTAGAATAATGAAAATCATCTTTTTTTCTGCAGATTCATTCATTTGTCTTTAAAAATGTGTAAATGCACCACATTTTATCGACATTGAAGCATTTTCCTTAGAAATATGAAATTATCCCTTTTTCCTGCAGATTCATTCATTTTTCTTTAAATGTATATAAAACATATACATTTTCAGCAGATTCAACAGTTTTTTCAACAGATAATGTAAAGCTTCGTATCTTCTCCAGATTCATTCATTTTTTCTATAAATGTATATAAACATGGCACATTTTCTCCATATTCAAGAATTTGATTTTAGAAATGTGAAAATCTTTCTATTTTCTGCAGATTTGTTGATTTTTTATAAAAATACGGAATCCCGAAACATTTTCTCCAAATTCAACCATTTTCTTTAGAAATATGAAAATCATCTTTTTCCTACAGATTCATTCAATTGTCTTTCAAATTGTGTAAATGCACCACATTTTATTGAGATTCAAGTATTTTTTTCGAAATATGAAAATATCCCTTTTTCCGGCAGATTCATTCATTTTCTTTAAAAGTATATAAAACACATATATTTTCACCAGATTCAACCGTTGTTTCAACAAATAAGATAAAGCTTCGTATCTTCTCCAGATTCATTCATTTTCTATAAATGTATGTAAACATTGCACATTTTCTCCATATTCAAGCATTTGATTTTAGAAATGTGAAAATCTTCATATTTTCTGCAGATTCTGTCATTTTTTATAAAAATACGGAATCCCGAAACATTTTCTCCAAATTCAATCATTTTTCTTTAGAAATATGAAAATATCCCTTTTTCCTGCAGATTCGTTCATTTATCTTTAAAAGTATATAAAACACAATAATTTTCACCAGTTTCAACCGTTGTTTCAACAAATAAGATAAAGCTTCGTATCTTCTCCACATTCATTCATTTTTCTATAAATGTATGTAAACATTGCACATTTTCTCCATATTCAAGCATTTGATTTTAGAAATGTTAAAATCTTCCTATTTTCTGCAGATTCTTTGATTTTTATAAAAATACGCAATACTAGAACATTTTCTCCAAATTCGATCATTTTTCTTTAGAAATATAAAAATCATCTTTTTTTCTGCGGATTCATTGATTTGTCTTTAAAATTCTGTAAATGCACCAAATTTTATCGAGATTCAAGCATTTTCTTTAGAAATATGAAAATATCCCTTTTTCCAGCAGATTCATTCAGTTTCTTTAAAAGTATATAAAACACATACATTTTCACCAGATTCAACCGTTTTTTCAACAAATAAGATAAAGCTTCGTATCTTCTCCAGATTCATTCATTTTTCTATAAATGTATGTAAACATTGCACATTTTCTCCATATTCAAACATTTGATTTTAGAAATGTGAAAATCTTACTATTTTCTGCAGATTATTTATTTTTTATAATATTTCGGAATCCCGAAACATTTTCTCCAAATTCAATCATTTTTCTTTAGAAATATGAAAATCATCTTTTTTTTCTCCAGATTCATTCATTTGTGTTTAAAATTGTGTAAATGCACCACATTTTATCGACATTCAAGAATTTTCCTTAGAAATATGAAAATATCCTTTTTTCCTGCAGATTCATTCAATTTTTCTTTCAAATGATATAAAACACATACATTTTCACCAGATTCAACAGTTTTTTCAACAAATAATATAAAGCTTCGTATCTTCTCCAGATTCATTCATTTTTCTATAAATGTATATAAACATTGCACATTTTCTCAATATTCAAACATTTGATTTTAGAAATATGAAAATCTTCCTATTTTCTGCAGATTTTTTGATTTTTTATAAAAATACGGAATCCCGAAACATTTTCTCCAAATTCAATCATTTTTCTTTAGAATAATGAAAATCATCTTTTTTCTGCAGATTCATTCATTTGTCTTTAAAAATGTGTAAATGCACCACATTTTATCGACATTCAAGCATTTTCCTTAGAAATATGAAAATATCCCTTTTTCCTGCAGATTCATTCATTTTTCTTTAAAAGTATATAAAACATATACATTTTCAGCAGATTCAACAGTTTTTTCAACAGATAATATAAAGCTTCGTATCTTCTCCAGATTCATTCATTTTTTCTATAAATGTATATAAACATGGCACATTTTCTCCATATTCAAGCATTTGATTTTAGAAATGTGAAAATCTTCCTATTTGCTGCAGATTTTTTGATTTTTTATAAAAATACGGAATCCCGAAACATTTTCTCCAAATTCAACCATTTTTCTTTAGAAATATGAAAATCATCTTTTTTCTACAGATTCATTCAATTGTCTTTCAAATTGTGTAAATGCACCACATTTTATTGAGATTCAAGTATTTTTTTCGAAATATGAAAATATCCCTTTTTCCGGCAGATTCATTCATTTTCTTTAAAAGTATATAAAACACATATATTTTCACCAGATTCAACCGTTGTTTCAACAAATAAGATAAAGCTTCGTATCTTCTCCAGATTCATTCATTTTTCTATAAATGTATGTAAACATTGCTCATTTTCTCCATATTCAAGCATTTGATTTTAGAAAAGTGAAAATGTTCATATTTTCTGCAGATACTTTGATTTTTTATAAAAATACGGAATCCCGAAACATTTTCTCCAAATTCAACCATTTTTCTTTAGAAATATGAAAATCATCTTTTTTCTACAGATTCATTCAATTGTCTTTCAAATTGTGTAAATGCACCACATTTTATTGAGATTCAAGCATTTTCTTTAGAAATATGAAAATATCCCTTTTTCCAGCAGATTCATTCAGTTTCTTTAAAAGTATATAAAACACATACATTTTCACCAGATTCAACCGTTTTTTCAACAAATAAGATAAAGCTTCGTATCTTCTCCAGATTCATTCATTTTTCTATAAATGTATGTAAACATTGCACATTTTCTCCATATTCAAACATTTGATTTTAGAAATGTGAAAATCTTACTATTTTCTGCAGATTATTTATTTTTTATAATATTTCGGAAACCCGAAACATTTGCTCCAAATTCAATCATTTTTCTTTAGAAATATGAAAATCATCTTTTTTTCTCCAGATTCATTCATTTGTGTTTAAAATTGTGTAAATGCACCACATTTTATCGACATTCAAGAATTTTCCTTAGAAATATGAAAATATACCTTTTACCTGCAGATTCTTTCATTTTTCTTTAAAAGTATATAAAACACATACATTTTCACCAGATTCAACCGTTTTTTCAACAAATAAAATAAAGCTTCGTATTTTCTCCAGATTCATTTATTTTCATATAAATGTATGTAAACATTGCACATTTTCTCCATATTCAAACATTTGATTTTAGAAATGTGAAAATCTTCCTATTTTCTGCAGATTATTTGATTTTTATAATATTACGGAATCCCGAAACATTTTCTCCAAATTCAATCATTTTTCTTTAGAAATATGAAAATCATCTTTTTTTCTGCAGATTCATTCATTTGTCTTTAAAATTGTGTAAAATCACCACATTTTATCCAGATTCAAGCATTTTCTTTAGAAATATGTAAATATCCCTTTTACCTGCAGATTCATTCATTTTTCTTTAAAAGTATATAAACCACATACATTTTCACCAGATTCAAGGGTTTTTTCAACAAATAAGATAAAGCTTCGTATCTTCTCCAGATTCATTCATTTTTTCTATAAATGTATTGTAAACATTGCACATTTTCTCCATATTCAAGCATTTGATTTTAGAATTGTGAAAATCTTCATATTTTCTACAGATACTTTGATTTTTTATAAAAATACGGAATCCCGCAACATTTTCTCCAAATTCAATCATTTTTCTTTAGAAATATGAAAATCATCTTATTTTCTGCAGATTCATTCATTTGTCTTTGAAATTGTGTAAATGCACCACATTTTATCCAGATTCAAGGATTTTCTTTAGAAATATGAAAATATCCCTTTTACCTGCATATTCATTCAGTTTCTTTAAAAGTATATAAAACACATACATTTTCACCAGATTCAACCGTTTTTTCAACAAATAAGATAAAGCTTCGTATCTTCTCGAGATTCATTCATTTTTGTATAAATGTATGTAAACATTGCACATTTTCTCCATTTATAGAAAAATGAATGAATCTGGAGAAGATACGAAGCTTCATATTATTTGTAAAAAAAACTGTTGAATCTCGTGAAAATGTATGTGTTTTATATACTTTTAAAGAAAAATGAATGAATCTGCAGGAAAAAGTGATATTTACATATTTCTAAAGAAAATGCTTGAATCTCGATGAAATGTGGTGCATTTACACGATTTTAAACACAAATGAATGAATCTGGAAGAAAAAAAAGATGATTTTAATATTTCTAAAGAAAAATGATTCAATTTGGAGAAAATGTTTCGGGATTGCGTATTTTTATAAATATCAAAGAATCTGCAGAAAATAGTAAGATTTTCACATTTCTAATTCAAATACTGTTATATGGGGAAAATATCCAATCTTTACATACATTTATAGAAAAATGAATGAATTTGGAGAAGATACGAAGCTTTATCTTATTTATTAAAAAAACGTTTGTATCTGGTGAAAATGTATGTGTTTTATAGACTTTTAAAGAAAAATGAATGAATCTGCAGGAAAAAGGGTTATTTTCATATTTCTAAAGAAAATGCTTGAATCTCGATAAAATGTGGTCCATTTACACAATTTTAAATACAAATGAATGAATCTGCAGAAAAAAAGATGATTTTCATATTTCTAAAGAAAAATGATTGAATTTGGAGAAAATGTTTCGGGATTCCGAAATATTATAAAAATCAAATAATCTGCAGAAAATAGGAAGATTTTCACATTTCTAAAATCAAATGTTTGAATATGGAGAAAATGTGCAATGTTTACATACATTTATAGAAAAATGAATGAATCTGGAGAAGATACGAAGCTTTATCTTATTTGTTGAAACATTTGTATGTAAACATTGCACATTTTCTCCATATTCAAGCATTTGATTTTAGAAATGTGAAAATCTTCCTATTTTCTCCAGATTCATCGATTTTTTTTAAAAACACGGAATCCCGGAACGTTTTCACCAAATTCAATCGTTTTTCGTTAGTATTATGAAAATCTTCGTTTTTTCTGCAGATTCATGCATTTGTCTTTAAAATTGTGTAAATGCACTACATTTTATCCAGATTCAAGCATTTTCTTTAGAAAAATTAAAATATTCCTATTTCTTGCAGATTCATTCCTTTTTCTTTAAAAGTATATAAAACAGATATATTTTCATCATATTCAAACATTTTTGTTAACAAATATGATAAATCTTCGTATATGATTCATTCATATTTCTATAAATGTATGTAAACACGCCACATTTTCTCAATATTGAAGCATTTGATTTTAGAAATGTCAAAATCTTCCTATTTCCTGCAGATTCATTGATTTTTTATAAAAATACGGAATCCCGAAACATTTTCTCCAAATTCAATCGTTTTTCTTTAGATTTATGAAAATCTTCGTTTTTTCTGCTAATTCATTCATTTGTCTTTAAAATTGTGTAAATGCACCACATTTTATCCATATTCAAGTATTTTCTTTAGAAATATGAAAATATTCCTATTTCCTGCAGATACATTCATTTTCGTTAAAAGTATGTAAAACAGATATATTTTCACGAGGTTCAACCGTTTTTCTTAACAAATAGGATGAATCTTCGTATCTTCTCCAGTTCATTCATTTTTCTATAAATGTATGTAAACATTGCACATTTTCTCCGTATTCAAGCATTTGATTTTAGAAATGTGAAAATTTTCCTATATTCTGCAGATTCATTGATTCTTTATAAAAATACGGAATCCCGAAATATTTTCTCCCAATTCAATCTTTTTTCTTTAGAATTATGAAAATCTTCGTTTTTTCTGCCGATTGATTTGTCTTTAAAATTGTGCCAATGAATCACATGTTATCCCGATTCAATCATTTTTTTAGAAATATGAAAATATTCCTATTTCCTGCAGATTTATTCCTTTTCTTTAAAAGTATATAAAACACATACATTTTCACCAGATTCAACTCTTTTAGTTAACAAATATGAATCATCCTATTTTCTGCAGATTATTTCATTTTTATAATATTTCGGAATCCCGAAACATTTTCTCCAAATTCAATCTTTTTTCTTTAGAATTATGAAATTCTTAGTTTTTTCTGCACATTCATTCATTTGTCTTTGAAAATGTGTAAATTCACCACATATTATCCAGTTTAAATTATTTTTTTTAGAAATATGAACATATTCTTATTTCCTACAGATTTATTCATTTTCCTTTAAAAGTATATAAAACACATACATTTTCACCAGATTCAACTCTTTTAGTTAACAAATATGATAACCTTCGTATCTTGTCCAGATTCATTCATTTTTCTATAAATGTATGTAATCATTGCACATTTTCTCCATATTCAAGCATTTGATTTTAGAAATGTGAAATTCTTCTCATTTTCTGCAGATTCATTGATTTTTTATAAAAATACGGAATTCCGAAACATTTTCTCCAAATTCAATAGTTTTTCTTTAGAAATATGAAAATCTTCGTTTTTCTGCAGATTCATTCATTTGTCTTAGAAATTGTGTAAATGCACCACATTTTATCCAGATTCAAGTATTTTCTTTAGAAATATGAAAATATTCCTATTTCCTGCAGATACATTCATTTTTCGTTACAAGTATATAAAACAGATATATTTTCACGAGGTCCAACCGTTTTTCTTAACAAATAGGATGAATCTTCGTATCTTCTCCAGTTCATTCATTTTTCTATAAATGTATGTAAACATTGCACATTTTCTCCATATTCAAGCATTTGATTTTAGAAATGTAAAAATCTTCCTATTTTCTGCAGATTCATTGATTTTTTGTAAAAATACGGAATCCCGAAACATTTTCTCCAAATTCAATTGTTTTTCTTTAGAATTATGAAAATCTTCGTTTTTTCTGCAGATTCATTCATTTGTCTTAGAAATTGTGTAAATGCACCACACTTTATCCAGATTCAATCATTTTCTAATGTTTTATGCTTTTCTTTTTTATATTTACCTCAAATTTATAATTTTTCTAAATAATTATGAAAATAAGCTACATTTTCTAGCTTAATGCATTTTCTTTAGAAATATGAAAACCGTCCATATTTTTTTCAGATATATGCTCCATTATATAGAAAAATGAAAATCACCTTAATTGTCGTAAGATTATGCTTTTTTCTTTAGAAATAGGTAACAGATATATTTATTTCAGATTAATCTCTTTATTTAGAAATATGCAAATCAGGTATATTTTCTTAATACTTTTATGTATAGAAATGTATCTGCTTCATTTTAATAGATTTGTGCTTTTTTCTATATAAATATGTAAGTCAGCTACATTTTCATCAGATTTATGCATTTTAATTTTGAAATATGAAAATTAGCTACATTTTATTCAGATTTACTCATTTTCTTTAGAATTATGTAAATCATCTACATTTTCTTCAGATTCATTCTTTTTTCTTTATAAATATGAAATCAGATACATTTTTTTTCAGATTTCTTTTTAATTTAGACATAACTTAATAAGCTACATTTTCCTCAGCTTTTTGCGTATTTTATTACAAAAATGAAAACATTATATTTAGCAATATGAAAATATAAAATTTCTTCACATTTATGAATTTTTCTTTAGAAATAAAAATCAGTGTTTTTCTTTTTAAAAATATTTTAATCAACTACATTTTCTTTAGGTTTACGCCTTTATCCATACGTTTTATTTTATTTTAGAAATATGGAAATCAGTTACATCTTCAGATGTATGCGTTTTTCTTTACAAATATGAAAATATCGTGCATTTTCTTCAGATTTATTTTCTTACTTTATAAATATGAAAATACATTTTCTTTAGATTTTTGCCTCTTTCTTTTGAAATATGAAAATCAGCTATATTTAAACAGTTCTATTCTCTTTTCTTTAGATATATGAAAATCACCTAAATCTTTTTTTTATTTATGCTTTTATCTTTAGAAATATTAAAATCAGCAATATTTTCTTCAGATTTATGCGTTTTTCTTTAGAAATATATTCATATCAGCTTCATTTTCTCAGATTTGTTGTTCTTTAGAAATATGAAAATAAT
Organism: Acanthosepion esculentum; assembly: GCA_964036315.1. NCBI lineage: Eukaryota > Metazoa > Mollusca > Cephalopoda > Sepiida > Sepiidae > Acanthosepion > Acanthosepion esculentum. The sequence goes on from OZ038512.1 coordinate 15,543,461, forward strand.
GTACATTTCCTTCTCATTTATGCTTTTTCTATATAGAAATATTCCAATTAGCTACATATTCTTTAGATTCATGCTCTTTTCTTTAAAAAAAAATCAGCAAATCTTGACATGAATGCTTTTTCTTTAGAAATATGTAAATAATTTATATTTCTTTCGATTTATCCTCTTTTATTTAGAAACATGAAAATTGGCTACATTTTCTTCCGATATATGCGTTTTTCTTTAGAAATAGAAAAATTATCTGCAATATTCTAGTTTTATTCGTTTATCTATAGAAATATAAAAAATCAGCTATATATTCTTCAGATTTATGCATTTTTCTTTAGAAATATGTAAATAATGTACTTTCCTTCACATTTATGCTTTTTCTATATGAATATGAAAATCAACTGCATTCTGTTCACATTTATGCTTTTTTCTTTAGAAATATGGAAATCATCTGTATTTTCATCAGATTTATGCTCTTTTATTTAGAAATATTAAAATCGGCTGTTTCCTTCAGATGTCTGAGTTTTTCTAAAGAAAAACAGCTACATTTTCTTCAGGTATGTGCTTTTTTTTCTTTAGAAATATGGAAATCAACTTCAATTAATTTCCCTTTCATTTTAATATGAAAATCAGCCATATCTTTTTAGATTTATGCTATTCGTTTTAAAAATATTAAAATTAGCTACATTTTCTTCAGTTTTATGCGCTTTTATTGATAAATATAAAAATCAGCGATATTTTCTAAAGATTTTGCGTATTAATTTAGAAATATTAAAATCAGCTACATTTTAATCAGATCTGTGCATTTTTCTATAGAAATATGGAAATCAGCTGCTTTTTCTTCGGATTTTTGTATTTTTCTTTAGAAATATGAAAATAATGTATATTTTCTTCACATTTATGTTTTCTTTCTATAAAAATATTTTAATCATCTACATTTTCTTCAGATTTAAGCGTTTTTCTTTAGAAATATGAAAATCACTAGCATTTTCTACAGATTTATTTGCCTTTCTTTAGAAATATGCAAATCCGCCATATTTTTTTCAGATTCTTGCGTATTTTTTTAGAAATGAAAATGAGCTACATTTTTGTATGATTTATGCTCTTTTCTGTAGATATATGAAAGTCAGCTAAGATTTATGTTTTTTTCCTTAGAAATATTGAAATCGGCTACTTTTCGTTCAGATTTATGCGTTTTTGTTTAGAAATATGCAAAGCAGTTACATTTTCTCAGTTATGCTTTTTTCTAAAGACATTTGAAATTCAGCTACATTTTCTTCACATTGATGCATTTTCTTTAGAAATATGAATATCATCTATATTTTCTTCAGATTTATGCTCTTTCATTTAGAAACATGAGAATCAGCTGCATTTTTCAGATGTATGCGTTTTTCTTTACAAATATGAAAATCAGCAACGTCTTCTTGTTTTTCTTTAGAAATATGAAAATCAGCTACATTTTCTTTAGAATTTTGCATATTTCTTTACAAATATGTAAATCTGCTACATTTTACTCAGATTTATGCCCTTTTCTCTAGTCTTCTTTAGATTTATGCGATTTTCTATCAAAATATACAAATCATCTACTTTTTCTTCCCATTTTTGCTTTTTTCTATAGAAATATGAATTCCATGTATATCTTCTTCAGATTTATACTCTTTCATTTACATTATTTACTTTATTCGGACATTTATCTATTTATTCGGCTGTTGTACGCTCCGGCCTTCTTTAGGTGATTGGAATTTCGAACCAAATCCTTTATTTCGTCCACCGTGCATATATATGTATACACTTATATTTTAATATACACTATTTTTTCTTTTTCTTTTTTGTATTTTGCAACATGTGTAATCGAAAGGATGGAACAAATGATGAAAAACAGAAAATAATAATGTTATTGTACATATCAAATGTGCTTCGCCGAATGATAAATTGGCCTGTGGAAAATATACCTGTTGGGAACTAGAATCAAAGGAAAAGTCTTTAAGAATTTATTTTCTCGAGGGGAAAATAATCTAAAGCTAGTTATAGATATACAGCCTCTTTTGACCAATGTTGATATGTTTGAACCAACTGGAATTGAGGGAGTCAAGAAGTAAAAAATGTATACAATACTTGGCAAATTCGGATCTGTCAAGAAATCACTTAGACAAACTACTAAAGCAAATATTTAAAAATATTAAAAATATTTTAGTTAAAAGCGGGGGGTGAAACAGACACCCCGCCAAAAAAACAACTGTTTGGCCAACTGTTGTATTCTGGTACATTGTATATCTATCAGTCTACCAATTGGTGTGTCTACTTACATTTATATCTTGGTTAGCCTATGAAGTTTTCAGCTACCCTCATACAATTCATTCATTTATGAATAAGTATTGAAATTTACGTTTAAATTCTCTGATTTGAGACATTTTTTAAAACAAGGGTTAGCCATTTTTTGCTTTCATTTCTGAAAAAACACAGCCATTTTGGTAGTACTTAAAATACACTGACCTGACTGTAGTAAAAACAAAACCAGTGAATAAACTTATACCAAAGCTTTATTAAGGGAAGGTAACTGGTGATTTATCAGTACATTCTCCCCCTACGCATTTTATTCATAAAGGAGAAAATCTCTTAGGTGTCCAGGCTCTTTACAGATTCTCTGTGAAGGCCTGGGTAGTTCTTGTATTGGACTATTCGGGCTGCAAGATCTCTCATATGAACTCGCCCGTTAGTCCGGAAATGAAAGTATCTCGTCCTTCTTGATGGACGGGGCTGCTCTGAGTTTGAATGTGGATCTGTTTCTGGCTGTACCCGCTTCTGGGGCATTGATCGCTCATCAGGATCATCTGGAGTTGTCAGGGTCTCGGATGTTAATCCCTCTGAAATATCTCATGGAGGCGCAACGGAAGCTGTTTCATCATCCTGGGGTAATGTGTCAGGAGTGATTCAGGCACGGTGATCTCCAGATTGATTTTCAGTGTCGAAGAAATCAAACCTCCTCACTAGGGTGGTTTTAGGATCTGGTACTGCTCCAGCAGGAGCCAGATCTCTAAGAGAGACGGTAGTTTACCTTCCATCCGGGTGTCACACGAGTACGTATTGTGGGTTTGCTTCTATTAGTTCCACCTACTCTACTAGAGGGTCATGTTTCGTATAGCGAATGTGGCGTCTCAGTAGAACCGTACTTGGTTGAGAGAGCCAAGTGGGAAGTGAAGTCCCAGCCGAACTCCGTCGTTGGAACGGTAGAATTCTTTCGTGTGGCGTGACATTGGTGGCCGTGCATAATAGCGATCTGATGGCATACAGGGCTACTGGAAGGAGATTTTCCCAATTATTTATTGAGCATTTGTGTGCTGAATCAGTCAATTGAATTGTTTTCCGAATTAAGCCGTTATATCTCTCGCATTGAATGTTACCCTGGGGTTTGTACGGGGTTGTCCGACCAATTGTCGAAGCTCCTTTGACATAAAGGGAGTTCCTCGGTCTTAATGTATGCATACCAGTATTCCAAAGACGGCAAATAGGGAACAAAGGTATTGTATAATTGTTGTTGTAGTCATATCTGGACAGGGAAAAGCAAAAGGGAACCGTGAATATTCGTCTACAATAGTTAGCATGTATCGGCTTCGTGTTTTGGATGGTAACGGGCCTTTAAAGTCCAGATTGAGTCTTTTAAATGGCTGTATTGCTTTTATTAGGACCCAGGTGTATGTCTGTAAAATTTAGGTTTTATCTCAGCACACGTTCAGCTGGAATTTGTAACATCCCTAACGTCTTCCACTGAATAAGGCAAATTCCTACTCCTTACCATGTGAACTATCTGTGTTATGCCCGGGTGGCACAGTTCCTTGTATAGTGTCTAGAATTCTTTTGTACTTGGACTTATACTGCATATTCTTGACAGGGCGTCTGCTGTCAGATTCTCCTTGCCGGGTCGGTAAGTAATATCGGACGAGAAACAAGATAGTTCAATTCTCCACCTTGCTATATTTTCATTTTTTTATTTTACTGGTAGCCTTTGAGTTAAACATGAACGAAACAGATTTTTGGTCTGTAACTAATGACGTCCGATTAAATAGTGTCTCCACTTTCTTAACGCCTCAACTATGGCGAAGGCGTCTTTTTCAATCGCCGTATGCCGTCGTTCAGATTGAGAGAGAGAGTCCTTAAAAAGAAGGCTACAGAGCGGTCAGCTTGACTTAATGAAGCGGTAATTGCGCAGTCTGATGCATCAGTTTCAACTACCAGTGAGACAGAAGGATTTACAGTTGTGATTAAGGATTTTGCAATGTCTTGCTTGAGTTTTTCGAATGCCTCTATTGCTGGGCAAGATAAGGGGAAAGATCTAACTTGTATTAATGGATGTATCTGCTCTGAGAAAGATGCGATCTATTGTGAATAGTGGGTGAACATTGCCCATAGTTCCTCGCAGCGCACGTATATTATCTGAGATTAGCAATCTGAGCAAAGTTTTTAATCGCTCTGGAGTCAGCGCCATTGACCCGTTGCTTATCAAAAGATTAATTTTATGTTGCCCAAACGAGCATTTGTCATTATTTATTGTAAGATTATATTTGCTTAAGGCGTCCATGAAACGTCGAAAGTTTTCGTCGTGGTACTTCTGATTGTGGCCACATATAGTTACATTATCTATATAAGAAAAAGTACTTACCAGTTTTTCATTCATTTTTGTCGATTATTCTTTGAAAACTGGCTACTCCATTAGTTACTCCTTTTCGGGTAACTAATGGAGTCGTACAGCCGGCCAACTGCTTCAAATGCCGTGTAGGGTCTGTCTTTTGGCTTAATGGATACCTAAGCACTTTTCAAATCTAACGTGCTGAAAATACTATATTTAGTTATTTCACATTTCGTCTATGCGCGGCAACGAAAAAACGTCCAGAAGAGTGAACCGGTTAATTATCTGAGAGTAATTGATAATCATCCTTTTTTGGAGGGGGGTTTCTGTGTTTGTTGATAATACTTGGGCCATCCATGGTGACGTACTTGGCTCAATTATTCCTTCTTGAAGCATTTTTTTTCCGGACCCTATAGATTTTTTGTCATCATGCGAATAACGTCGGCTCTTAATAGCTACTGGTTTACAGTCCTTTGTCAGGTTTTCAAAAAGTGAAGCGTACCGAATGTTGGCTGCAGTCAGTCCGCAAATTTTTAATATACGTTTATCTCCGCCGAACGGGATTTCTATGCTAGAGTGTTGCTGGAAAAAATTGTGGCCCAGTATTACCTCACAACAAAGGTTTTTCATTATCGATAACTTAACAGCTTTATATGAGATGCCGTTATAATGTAGGTCGGCTAAACAATATCCACTTACGTGTGATGACAAAGCTACGTTCGACATTGTTACTCTCTTGGGGGGGGGGGTCATAATGCCATTTGTGAATTTTTACTAGACTGTCTCTGATACAGTTTTCCGAACTGCCGGTGTCTAATAATGCGTTGGTGAGGACTCCGTTAATTTTAATTTTTATAATAGTTTTTAAAAGACAGTCAGGGAACACAGCCAATTTTGCAGAAAATGATAACGAACTGACAGGACGGTTAGCTTTGTAAGAGATATTTTAAACGAACGATATACCTTGAAGAAATGCCTATTTTTTCCACACTTGTGGCAACGAGCTTCCATGGCAGGGCACGAACGTCGTAAGTGTAGATTTAGACCGCAGTAATAACATGTCCGTTTGGCTGATGCAGCAGTGACAGGTTGTTCTGGAATGTTTAAAGATGGGACATTCTGGGCAAGAGAGTAACTCGAATCACCGTAGAGAGGAGGGATAGTAGTAAAAGGTTGTTTTAAAGCGGCACCCACAGTATTGGATTGAAAATACGAGCTGGACTGCTGTGGCATGATCGCAAGTATAAGCTTGTTCATAAGCAGCTTTCAAGGTAAGGGTCTTATTTTCATGAAGGCGTTGCCTTACCTGAACATTGCGTAGACTATTTACGAAGGCAACTAGAATATGTTTCTCTTGTGCCTCATATAAAGTTTCATTGTAAGTGCAACAAATTGTAGTAAAAACAGGACCAGGGAATAAACTTATACCGAAGCTTTATTGCATTTTACTCTGACTACTCGTCTACTGACGAATTCAACAGGGTGCTTTTTATACCTCCTAGATTTTAAGGGGAGGTAACTGGTGATTTTTCAGTACGCTGACATTTTCAAACATAAGAGTTTTTAAGATTAGTGGTTCCAATAAAATTGTTATTTATGTTTATATTATCCTAAGCTAAAATAATTGAGGCAGTGACGAAAATGTTTTTCATCTGAACTCTATAAATGTAGACCTATTGTACTTGGACTCATTTTATAAGAAGCTTGACACTTATACGGATTACGAATCGCGTAGTAAACTCATCGCTAAATTTTTTGTAGAAATTATTTCTATATCAAAGTTAATTAAAATAATACTTACTTTTTATTTGTTTAATTCATTCATTTGTAATGTAAAAATACTTCGTTTAATTTATTAATGGAAGAAACTTTTAAAGGCAAAACCGATTAAACAGTTATTTCTCTTATGTGTGGTCATTTAAGCAAAGTAGGCATCTATGGATTTTATGGAATAGCCATAAAAGGAAAATGGAATTTTACTTGATCTAAAGACAGACTTTCCAATGGGTTTGCAGTGTTATAAATTCCTGTTTCAGACTTGCGTCAAGATCCCGTTTTCCTACCGATATCAAGATTGATGTTAATAAAATCTGTGATAGGAATGAAAACATTTCTATTTTTTTAACTTCTTGCAACTGTTGATTTTAAAGAATTTGGAGTTGATATAGGGAAGATTTCCTCTTAAAGTGATGAGATTACCTTTTCGTAATATTTATCTTTCAAGTGATAAATAAACATCACAGAATAAATGTTAGTTGCGTGAATACACTCAACAGTCTACCACTGCATTTATAGACATAGGGCAGTATGCCTGTTTATAAATGCGTAAGAGTGCATTTTTGCATGCGTTAATTCGTGTATAAAATAGTTTCGTTTGCATACATACAGACACACATACACACGCAAGAATTTAAAAACAATAGATTTCAAAATCCGGTTTTTTTAATTTTGAAATCTATTGTGTTTTTAAATTCTGGAACCTATTTTTTTTTTTTTTTCGAGAATCCTAATTTGGAATCATTTTGGAATTTTTTTTTATTTTTTTTTCGAGTTAAATTAAGTTAATTTCTGTTTATTTTCAGATCATTAAAATGGAATGTCAAGTTAAGAAAAATGATCATTTTCGACACCTTTTTGCTTTTAATCAAGGTTCTAAGACCGCAAAAGCTGCTCGCGACATTTGTGCTGTGTATGGAGAGGATGCCATAGCTGAAAGAACCGCTTGTAATTTTCTAGTACGTAGGCTTTCAGCTTTTTTGGTAACTTCATTTAGTGTTACTGTAAGGATCACCTGGCCTAAGATGTTAATATTCTCGCCAGTTACGGATTTTGCTGTTTTATCCGTCTTTAATAGGGTCGGCTTGTTTAACTTTCGCCAAGTACGCCAGTTGATAATCGAGAGGTCAGAACCCGAATCAAGCTGGAATTTTATAGAGTTATTGAAAATATCAAGCCACGTATTTTCTTAAATTCCTATCGACTATGTTGTCTGATTGGGCTTGCCTAATTTTACTTTTGTGTTTCCTCGTCTTGTTAGCGTACCAGCACTGAGTTAAGTTATGACCATTTTTATTGCAATGTTTTTTTCTTGAATGGACAGAATTTCATCCAATGCCATTTTCCACAATGGTAACATGGTCCTGGAGGTTTCTTTAGCCTATTCGTATTTTGTTTATTGCGGGATTTAGAACATGGGATTTGCTTTTTGTCTTTTTGCGGGGCATAAGAGGTTGGGTTGCTTCTGATTTTTCTAATCTGAGTCACAACTGATTCCTCGATCGTTTTTGAGTCACACTTTACATAAATTACTCTTTGACAATCCTCTGCTATTTTTTGGAGAGTCAATCCCTGTTCGTTTTCGAGTTTGGTAAGTACCCGACGTCTGACCTCGGCGTCTTCTACTGATACTAGACCTTGTGGGAATATTAAGCACTTAAAATCGTCGGCCGTCAGCTCGGCTAGTTTGAAATCATTTCAGAGCTTGTTTACCGACGCTGCAAACATTAGAAAATCTTGCTGGTTGTCCTTGACTGTGTTCAGGCATTTCCAACGTTTGTGGAACAAGGTTATGTTAGGCCCGAATAGTTCCGTTAGGAGCTTAATAGTCTGAGAAATTCAGGTCCGTAATTTTCTTGGGTAATATATAGTCTATGAACCCAACATGTTCGATAGCTCCCAGTTTCCTTAATAACAGACGTACCTTTTTTCACTAGTCTACATTGAAAACATCTTCATAACGCCTGTAAAAAGTCTCGAATGTTTCGAGTTGTAGATTGTACTCTGGAAAAATGTATCTTTTTCAGAGTTTTTAGAGCCGTTACATGAATTTACAAGTAATTCATCAAGATGTTTTTGCTGTAGTTCTGTTTTCTGAAGTGTAAATTGTTGGAATTCTATTTGTTGTTTATGTAACTCCATAAACAATTGTTTATGGAGTTACATATTACTTTCTTCGCTTTTTTGTTGTTGAAGTTTCTGTTCTGTTTGTTGGTCCGACTGTAATTTGAGGAATCTTTCTTCCAGTTTCTGCTGTCTTTCATCTGATTTTCGTTGGTGGTCCATCTGGCATTTAACATTTGGACAATTATTTTTTGGAATTCTTCCATATTTAAATAATATGTAGAAAAGTAATGAAAGAACACACAAAACAGAAATAAATAAATAACAGGAATTACTGTTGCTTTGAAAACCCGTGTACCAAATCTAGTAGTCAATTAATAAAATTAATAAGAACTACTTACTGGTTTAGAACTTTCAAGATACTGTTGTTCCGTTAATTTCAATGTGACCATTTAAATTTTCTCCACACATATTTTTTTAGAAGTGTGGGGAGAAAAATATCACTTAGACAGCAAAACAAAATACACTGGATTTTTTTTTCCTTCTTTTGGGAGAAATTTTTTTTTTAGAAAAAACTCACCTCAATTTGAGGGGAGGGTAATTTTATGCACGAGATTTGTAGGAATTCAAATCAATTTCATAAAATTTTTTGAACACTTTGCTAAATGCGCGACTTGGTGAATAGTTTTTTCGAACTTGAGTCAACCGTAGAACTTCGAGCTCTTGAGTTTGTCAGTTTGTTTTGTGCACACGCTGGGTTTTTTGTAAGCAGTCGTTCTCGATACTTGGTTGCTCGTTTATTGCGTTTCGTTCGCTGATGTAGTAATGCCAGCTCAAATTCTAGTTCAACACTGATGTGGGAACCAGTGGGGTTAAACGAGTCCTCTGTCGCCACTGATGTGGGACTGGGGCTTTGGGGTTTCGGTGTGGGTACGTGTCTCGAATCCTCTGTCGCCACTGATGTGGACCCAAAGTAGGGGAAGGAAAACACGGAACACGGGTTAGAGGTAAGAAAGATATATTAAACAGAAAAGTTACAAAGAATAGTGTAAGCATAGCTTACTATCCAGTGGTGTCCGATATTGGTATCGTACGCGGCTGCGCATTACTGGTATATTTAACAACCTCCGGTGTGCTTTAGCCCGCTCAGCCATAGAGAGCCTCACGGCGCAGCAAGGTTCTATTTTCCCTTCTTTTAAGGAATGCACATTTCCTCGTTCAGTTATTCTGTAAAGCCCATTTCTGCTCAATTTTGTTTCCAAAACGTAAACAAAGCAATTTCTGAAGAATTATTGGAATTTTTTTTAATACTATAGATGTTATTTTTAATTGATACCCGTGCTTGAAACAAATGTCATTTTTATTTTATTTGGCGTGCACACTCGAGAAATCTTAATAAAGAAAATATGCTGTCAGGCAGCGTTCGAACCTGCGTCTCCAGTTATTTATCAAAACAAAATATTTCTTGTAAACCGGTCCTAAATCTAGGTGCACTTTCAAAATGAATGCTATACTTCAATCTTAGCAAAAATATCATGCAAGGTATTTTGATGTCTGGGAACACTCAGATATCTATTCAATTTTACGCAATTTTAGCTTAAAAAATGTTTCATAATAACATTCTACTTTCGGATAACAGAGGAATCTATATATCTGAACACGTGATAATGCATTATTTAAACATAAAGCAAGTAAAACTGATATTTACTTTTACTCTTAATCATAAAATTACCAAGAAAATAAACAGTAATGAATATCCAGTGATTGTATGTATGTCTCTTATTGGATATTGCCTGTGAACAGCTGTATGTGAGCAATGGTTTTGCTCGTTCTGAACCTGAATGGACGCATACGTATCTAAGTATATAAGTATGAATACATTTATCTGTAGTTGATAGACTAATATATGTAGCCTTTCTTTCTTTCCGACCGCTGACATTTATTCCCACGAACAGGAATTTACTAATAACCCCCACGTCCTTCTCACATGTCACCAGCCATTTGCCCTGCCTGTTTATTTGGATATTTCGGCATGAAGAGATCTTCCTCACGCAAGTCAGCCGTACCTAGTAAGGAATATCGAATTTCGATATTAACTGGAAGCGTATAACAACAAAAAGAGGAAAATTAATAAAGTTGGAGAAAAAGGAAAAAGTGAGAAATAAAGTTATAAAAAGAATGAAAAATTAGAATAAAAGGTGAATTCAAAAACGATGAGAAAAAATCAGATGAAAGAGAGAAAGTATGAAGCGAAAATAAAACAAAATGAAAGATAGAATGAAAAGTCAAGAAAAACGAAATAATATATGAGAACAGAAAAATGGGCAGAAGAAAACAAATAAAAGGAATAAATTCAGTAAAAGAAGAAAATAAATCGTTTGCGTTCAGAAACTAATTGTTTCTATCCGATTCATATTTTTCAAATTAACCAAACATTATAATTTCTATTCGAAAGGTGAGTTTTACTATATAATTACCAAAAAGCAATGAAAATCCAGTCGAAACAGACTGAATGTGAAATCATTTGAATCGAAATTCGTAAGCATTACATTTCGTAGCCTATTTTTACGAAAACTTCGTTATTTTTCCGCTTTACGCACATGCGATCCATAATTTTCACTGCTCAAAAAACATCTGATATTACGACGGATGAAAATGATTTTTAAAAGAAAGGATTTAGAAAAGAACAATTCAAAATTAGAGTATTAAATCAAACGATAACGAAAAGAAAATCGAAACAAAAAGAGAGAAAATGACAGGAAAAAAAGAGGAAAATAAGTGTCGGCAGAACAGAAATAAAGACGAAAGAAAACTTAAAAGTTAAACTGAAGCAAAGCTAAAAAGTGAAGAAAAGAAAAAAATAATAAACCACAAGGAATGAGAGTTTGAAAATTAAATTACCAACAGAAGTTGTAAAAACTCATAAAGAGTTAGCGTAAAAAGGGGAACACAGAGTGGAGATCTTATCCCAGTCAAAGTGAAAGCTAAAATTAACTTATTAAATGATTAATTTTCACGACATAACAATATATTTAACTTGAATCGTCTTTATTTACACTATTTACCTGCGGACTATTGTCCTCATCATTTGGTGACATAGTAATTGCGAGTTGAATCCCTGGGCCGGGCAGCGTGTATTTGAATTCAGTGGGAACAGAGCGAGTAATAACTGAGCAGTACTAAAAATAAGAACTAGATGAGATATATCCCTAGAGAGGAGCGGTGTAATAGTCTACGCCCGTAGATTAAATAAAAGGTTTACAAACTCTGGTATGTTAACCAGATCGAAATACCCCTTGATGAATGTCGAAGGGCACAACGTTGTGATAACAACAACAAAGATGAGGAAAATAGTCAGAATGTAAATAGTGTAAATAATGATAACTCCTCATTCCGGACAGAACTCAGACTAAATCTTCTTCTTATGTGATATATTGCGTCATGCCACTCATAAAAAAAACGAAAATAGATTTGGCTCCCCTGTGTGTCACTTCGCATTCAGACACGTTGCAAGAAAATGATGGTAGCAAGTACGATCCTTACCTGGTAAAGAATAGAAGTCCAAAGTAGTTTACTTGAAGGAAATGAAACCCCAGAACAAGTGCTACATACGATCCTTACAAAATCCTTTGTAGTCAACTCTTCGATGAAGAAATGCCCTTGACTTTTTTTATCATCCTTTAAAATATTATATTTCCTCCAATTAAAATGAAAACATTGTAATTATTTACCTTTCATTTCTTCTTTCTTTATTTTTCCTCTTTACAGATTTATTTTTATACTAATTCACTTCTTTGTTTCTTCCTTTCTCCGCTGTCTTTGTCATTATTCCTTTTAACAAAACAAATAAATCTTACAAAACTTTTGACACTACCAAACAGATAGCTATTCATGTTCATATTTTCACCTCCTTTTACTTCATCCATTATACACACCTTTGTAGTTCTTGGTGGATTGTTTTGTTGGTTCGTTTGAACTACTATCAGTCTGATTGACGCAAGCCTTATTGACTCGTGGTGGGGGGGGAGTGTGATAACGCAAAGGTTTTCGTGTGCTTTGATGATGTCTGATCAACTCGGAAAAGGAACATAATGCTGGTTTGCTTCCTTTACTGAATTTTTTTCCTCCAACGAAAAAACGGAAAGAAACGATAGAGAGGTGTAAATTTAACAGATTCGTGCCCAAAAGATAAAAGCATCGTTTCTACAAACACACACACACACACACACACACACACACACACACACACACATACATACATATATATATATATATATATATATATATATATATAAATGTTATTTTTATAACATAATATATATACATGTTATTTTTAGTGAGTACACGTGTTTGAGATGCTATCCTTATTTTGATTTTTTAAACTGAAATTAATAACAATAAACCTACTAAGGAAAAATTCTGTCTACAACAGAAATTGGACATGCATATCTTTTTTACATCAGAGAAACCACATCTTTAGCCAAAGCGTGCCACTATCAGTTTGGTCACGGAGAGCAACCTCACAGGGCAAGTTATGAACTACGTATTGAAGGGAAGCACATTTCTCGATTCTATGTATAATTAATGCACTTGATACATTATTGTGTGTAAGATCCCTTTTTATCAAATGCATTAGTTATACGTAGAAACAAATTCAACAACAACTTTGGTTTAAAGAATGCCACACTTATCAAAAAAGAAAGTAACGAACTTAGAAGGAAAATCATCGAGAATGCCACTATCGAAGCTTACTAAAACATAAATGTGCGCTCCGGATCTTTCCCAATATCCCCATTCCTGAAAGAACTTTCCCAAGCATGACTATGACTAAAAAATGTTAAAAAATGAAAAGAAAATACTTAAACACATGACCTCATGGTATTCAAAATAGATAACACATAATTCCCAAACTAAATTAATTCAAATACCAATTTGCACAAAATAACTCAAGAAAAATTTCACTTACTCACTTTTTTTATTAAATTGTATCACTTCGCTTCCCCCATAACTTGCCTGGCGTTTTCAGCTAACTTGATGAATGTTTATGAGCGTTTCTAACTCGAGAATTTTGAAAAACCAATAACATTTTTGCTCTTGTATATAAATAGTTGTTACAAAATAAAATTCTTGCATTTGCCTTGATAAAGTACCACAGAGGACGAAACGCGTCGGCTAAGATAGGTTTCCCTTTTGTCATTATTATTTACATTGTCTTTTTACAAATATACTCTATCTGAAACTTTTTACACACACACACACACACACACACAGAGTGAGCGAGAGAGACAGAGACAGAGAGATTTATGCAAGTAAAAATTCATGTACAAATTCTTTATGCAACATGTGTCCTTAAAGGTAGAATTTAGTAACCAAATGTATCAAAACTTTATTCGACGCCATACCAAATTTTGGCAGTAAAGAGAAACAACAATGATAAATGTATTTATCACCGACTGCATTTGAACCGTAGATAAGGTTTTAATTTCACCTGTGCCTGATACATTGGGAGGGTAAACCTTGCCGTCAGCGAAACCAGTTTGAATCTGTTCATAATCCAGGAAGCAGAATGTCTGTTCTTGATGACAAGATTTGGGTTTATGCGCCTAATCACTACAGTGGGCAAGGCGTCTTTTTCTATAAAAAAAAAGATCCATTTGTAACAACAGTGAGGTGGGGAGTTTTAGCAGAGTCGGTTGGAATGCTGTTCAATAAATGTTTTCATTACCAACTTAAAGAGCATTAAGGAATAACTTAGAACGGGTTACTCTGATTGGAAATATTGGTGACGTAATGGTAGCTAGTGCAGAACTGTTTATCATAAAGACATAACATCTAATAACTAGGGTTACATGAAAGACTCCCAAGATATTTTCAAACCGAGTGGAATTTCGTGATTACTTCCAAAGACTGTTCTCTGGGTCCGATTTGAACGGTACTCATGGATATTTGAACATCTTACCTCGTCAGAAACCGACTAAAGCGACTAGGTTCGTAGGATCCAAACAATTGTCGTTGAAATATGTCGGAATAGACAATCAGCTGGTAACGATGATCTCACATTTGAATTGTACTTGAGAATAACGCACACGTGTTTCTTCTTTCGCTGCGACAATATATAACAAAGGACTATTCCTCAATATTTCATCAGGAGTGTAAACTTGCTGGCGTTGCGATTTTACAATCGACTTTGTTAAATACAAAATATGGGCAACGATTTTGTCAGATTGTAGGTTGTGTTATATAGTCTAGTGAGCCGCTTTCAGACGTAAGGGACTAGTCTGATAGTCTCCTAGAAAAGGTAATAGGTGAGTCTTGTGGTCCGAAAGTTATTTATAGAGTGAAGTACAATTTCCTGGAGGCAGCCGGATTTCAGTCGATCTTTTGTACCTGGATTCGTCTTCTGTATACGCCTCCCGATGCTATGAAGTGGACGCGGTAAAATCGAAACACTTCAATTTGTCAAAATCAGTTTACCCCTCGCCTTATGCATGCCTTATTCTGAACTTATTCATAAATAGGGCAATGAGTCTGTTCCTAGGTGTATGGATGCGACCATCTCGATCCGGTAAGGCATCGGTATTGACAGCATTTTCTTATTCGTTTCGAATAACTGCTGAAATTGAAAAGATCGAAAAGAAATTGTGTTGCATGAAACGCAAACAATGACAATAAATCTATTTGATTGGCGTTTGTTTGTATGGAAGTTTTGCATTCTTCTAGATCCATTCCTTTTGACATCATGCTATTCTACATTCCTTTCAGAAACAATCAAGGTCAGCGCGAGGCGTAACCTATGGCAAACCCATCAGGCGGAAAATCATAGCCGATCTACATCGCACACGCAAACAATATTCATTTGAATATTTTAACAGAAAACCTACTACCCATTAGCATGCACATAATGCATCCAGGTTAAAATCAGTATCAGGGTGCTGCAGCAGTTTTATTATACAGCAGTTTACACACACGCGCGAGCGCGCACGCACACACACACACACACACACATATATATATATATATATATATATATATATATATATATATATATATATATATATATATATACATATATATCAGAGGAAAAACATAAAACGTCTCGAAAGATCCAATAATAAATTAATTTCGACAGGTAACGTTTTAATACCTACCTCATCCAATCGCGATTACAAAACTGTTTAAATATGTCGAGATGTTTTTTTGGCTTTTTTTATTTATATCATATTGCTCCTTATACAATATATTAAGCTCTCTTCATGGATCTATCTTTTTAATATTTTATATTAAAAAAAACTTACTTACGGATTTAATATTATCTATCTATCTATCTATCTATATATATATATATATATATATATATATATATATATATATATATATATATATATATATATATATATGAATGAATGAAAAGTTGGAAAAGGTTTTTGTGATATCTTTCATTCATTAGGACTTCATCAGACGTAACCCGTTACAAAATCTTTTTTTACAATTTCTCATACATCTTTTCTTTCAAAACTTATAAATTTATATAAAGAATTATATATCGTTATCATATATATGTATAACTCTTCTTATATATATATATATATATATATATATATATATATATATATATATATATATATTGAAGTAATTAAGAAAGAGGCAGAACATTTATCGATTTTCATTTTCCCTTCTTTTTTACACACTGTGGAACTATAAAATAGGAAACAGCAAAATTACGATGTAAATAGAAAGAAACAATTGTGAATAAAAAAAGGCGTTCTTTCAATTTGTAAAACCAAAAACAACAAGCACTCAAATCACAATGAGTGCAATAAAGAAACGAATGAATGAATAGCGGAATTGAGAATGTGCAAATGCCATTCATATGGATGTTAACACACAATGCATGAGAAGTAATGCACTGGTGTCGCTAGTCAGCAAAAGCGATGGTTGCAGCTGATATTTCTCCAGGCAAGATGAAATAAACGAAGAGAAGTTGGTGTTGAAAGAGGTCCTCTATTATGGCAATTGTAAGTCTCCAAGTGGAAATCAAATCGGGAAGCGTCGTTGCTGTAATACAAGTAACAGTCATCTTATTTATTCTTTGTCTCTCATTCGACTTATTGAATGAAAGACAAAGTATTTGAATATTTTCCAGCAATAAAAGTTTCCTTTTTCAAAAAAATGATTATTGCTTGAACTATGACAACGATAATTTTGGAATGTAAACGTTGGAATAGGCAAGTTTCACAAAAATAAAATTTTATGATCTCAACATTATCGCCTTTCTCATTATCATCATATTTGTAATAGTAATATTAGTAGTAGCAGCAGCAGGAGTAGTAGTAGTAGTAGTAGTGATGTTAGTGTTAGCACTAGAAGTAATGTTTTTGTTAAACAATTATAGAAATTAGGAAACACATTATTACATTCCATTCATTGCTGTCATATCTGACCTGGTGCTTTTACTATGCATTTAGAGATTCTTGGTAAAATATAATGAAGAATCTGCAGCGTCATCAGTCCTGAACTAGCATCTCGGCTTCAGTCACTATTCAACCACTGTAATGTAGTTTCCCTACGCCTTTTCTATAAATACTTTCAAGGTAATTGTTCTGATCCGATTTCTTCTTTGGTTCCATGACTTTACGAATTTAAGCGCAGAACTAAATTGCCTGCTAGGACTTATCACTTTACAGTTGGAATGGTTAAACGTAACTATGCAAACAGTTTTTTCTCTCGCACTTCTCGAATGTGGAACTCTTTTGCTTTCTAGCCAACTTTAATCTTCCAAAACATACATGCAATGTCAATTTTTATCTTTCTTGATTATTGTTATCACTTCTTAATAATGTTTTCTCTTTCTCATATTCTTTCACACTCATGTGTGTGTGTGTGTGCGTGCGTATGTATATGAATTTTCTTTATATTTATATTTTTCAGTTTTTGAATAATGCTCGTCGAGAGTAAAACGTTAACAAGAAAAAAACATCCAACTGGTTTTTCCGTATTCTATTATATATATATATATATATATATATATATATATATATATATAGAGAGAGAGAGAGAGAGAGAGAGAGAGAGAGAAAGGGAGAGAGATGTATACATATATTAATTGTCAAAGGTTAAATGATGAACAGATTGTAGCAAAAAGATTTACTTTTTATGTATAATTTTTTTTTATTTTTAAGAAACCATTATTTATGCAAATAAATATTTTCTTATCGATACGATTCAAACAAATGATAACTATATTTGTGGTAATTCATCTTCGTGCGTGATAAGCTTCCATTATTTTGCAAAAGTCGCCTCCAGTAAATTTATGCTTTCTGTGGACATATATGGATTATCTTCCTATATTGCAAATAATTTATTATAAAATACCCTTTGCCCTCTGACCTATCAAGAAGTATTATTTTTCATTAAAACATAAACAACAACTAAGTTTTTTCTCTTTATTATAACTTTTTCGCTAAATGTCATGCTTGTATGTCTCTTTTTCTTTCTACACCAGTTTGTCTCCAATATTGACTGAGCTGCTCTTGATAAGAATTCATACGACACAAATAAGCATACATATAATAGTCAAATCGGTTGGACAATCAATTCTTTCATTTAATCATTACGACAAAATGACAAACGTGACGTGAGTTTAATTTCTCATTATGGCGTACAGTTAGTTAAATATTAAGGGGATAAAAGTAACTTATGGGAAGTTAGATGCAATCTTAGAACACTGTTCTTGTACGTGAGTACTCGTATGTATATACATTCGTGTATTTTGTTGGACAAAGCCTAGTTTGTCTCAAAACCAAATTCATCGAGCTTCGAATAAGACTGGAAATAATTAACAATAGCTTACAATACCAACACTTTAACCGTTTCTCTCTCTCTCTCTCTCTCTCTAACTCTCTCTCTCTATATATATATATAGAGAGAGAGAGATATGTATGCACATATATAAATATATATATGTGTGTGTGTGTGTGTGTGTGTGTGTGTGTGTACAAGGGAGTGATGAAAACTTCTCGCACTAACCAATATACACTTCCAATATAAAACCTTCCACTTGCTTTGAGGGAAATGAACCTGCCCGAGAGGTTTTCGCCAAGTCTCTCATACATGTGGATGGATGTCACAATTAAGGGAAATTTTTCGTTTAGTTTTGAAAATCAAAATCTCGCATAACTGAGATTCGTTTTTCAAAATCTAAATAAAAATTGTAGGTGGGAAAATATATGCATAATTTGTTTCGGTCTTATGTTTTTATTCCTGTATTAAGAGTGACAGAGATTGATAGACTCAGTGAAGGAGTCTATGATTTAAATTCGTATGTGAAAAAAAGCAAACATGAAACGAACTTATGTCTGTTTTCGTTGGGCCTTTCTGTGCAACAATGTAAGCCGAAAAGCATCTAAAAATAGAAACGCGTATTTTTACAAAGGTAACAAAAACTGCTTTCGATTTAACAAAAAGAAAAGGTTAATGAAAATTCCAAGTAATTAACATCGTTTTCATGCCACAACAAAGTGAGCGAAAAAGTATGCTATGAGAAGTTCAACAAAACGAAAGACAAATAGAAAGAGGAAAAATTTTAAGAAAAATTGGATAGAAAACAAAATGGTTACTGTCTTTCTTCCTTGATTTTTATCTCAGATTTAACGAACCTACCACAGTCGCTTTTACTTTGAATTCATTGCTTCAGTTATCGCTCACAGTGACAGAATAAGAACATTTTCTTTTTTTATGATTCTTTATCGAATGATCGTCCCAAATGAAATCATTGCCTGCGTCCTTCCACAATAGGTTCGGATAAGGAAAACACTTAGTGACAGACATGTTTAACTATTTGCATTTTCCTTTTTGCTTTCCTTTTCCTGGATTTTATTTCGTTTGTTATATTTGTTTTTTTTCTTTTTATTCACAATTAAATTTCTTCTTAGCATCCAGAACAACCTCCAGTTAAACTTATCTTTCCACAAAGCGATTGTTTATGTTTAAGCGTGTTGTAAACACAGACAAGTATAAAAATAAAATAAATAAAAAATTATGAAGGCATACATACCAGACAGATAGCCAAGAAACGAAATAGACTGACATATTCACTCCAAATTTAATCATGGCGTTTCCTGCATTATTATATCAGTTTGATTAACCTCAATACTGTCATGATGCACCAAACCTTCATAATTCCCACAATTCCTGAAGAAATTTCAAAACTACCCTTTAGACCACAAGATGCATCTAATGACAAAGAAATCATCAAAACTGATAGAAGAATTTCTACTCAGTATGCAAGGAATTTTAATGTTCTTTTCATTTTGATCTCAATAAAAAAGCAACTGAAATACATATTCTAAAACGTCCGTATAATTTGAACAGATTTGTAAAATTCATATTTTGATCTTCTTATCTTTTTCTAAGTTCAAGATTTTTAGCATTTTGTTATTCCGTGGATTAATTTAAATAATAGTAAAACTTCGGATCACCACGCAAGCTTTTCAGCAAATGTGAAGTTGATATGTATGCGAAAACTGAAAATATGTGATTGGCAGATACTTACAAGGGATTCATGTAAAATAGATCAAATACAAAATCAGTTTTTGTGAAATTTTTATGAAATTGAATGATTTTTTAAACGTGAAGATTTAGCGTATATTAGATAACTTCTTAAAATTACTGAATATATTTTTCTTTTTTAAGTATGCCAATATTTTGTTTACTAATGGATATCGTTCATAGAAAAACATGCTCCAATAAACATTAGAGCAAATACTTTGACAACTTCTGTGGACGTAAAATTAATTTTGTAGGAAAATGAAGAAGTTTATGATCAAATGAAGGATAAGGACATTACTTCAAATAAAATTGTAGAAGCTCTAGAAGCAAATAACTTATGGTGTATGGGTTATTAAAATTCATTAAAATATTTAATTATATTCAAAAGTATATTTGTAATTTTCTTTTCTTTAATAAAAGTCTAAGTTGATAAGTTTGTCCGTGCAGATAGATATATAGACAGATATCCACAGTTTAAAGATTTAAAAGGTATGTATTTGCATGACAATATTTATTTTCAACAAAATCTCCTTCAGTGCACAATGACATTGACATTGTTCGAACATTAATACGTTTCATTAACACGTTTCAGGCAGCGAACTTACTGATGCACACACGTATATATATATATATATATATATATATATATATATATATATATATATATATATATATATATATAAATTCATTCAATCTCAAGTCATATATATATATATATTAATTCAATTTCCACTCTCATATATATATATATATATATATATATATATATATATATATATATGAAAGTGAAGATTGAATTAATACAAATATAAAATTTTTCACTTCGTTCATTTATTCAGCACTCCGACTCCAGAGTTTCGTAGACAAACCTTTTTGGAATCGTCAGGAGGTTTCAGCAATTGACTGCTGATTTTTTTAATTTTAGTATATATATATATATATATATATATATATATAAATATAAAAGTGGACATGGAAGTCAGCACTTAGAGGCGACAGTCTGTTTCATGCTAGTGCAATCGTCAGGCGACTCTGACGATTGCACTAGCATGAAACAGACTGTCGCCTCTAAGTGCTGACTTCCATGTCCACTTTTATATTTACTCACGCTCTATCTCTGATATTGAGCACTTTACCCCATAAATATAGCACACTTTAAGACTATATTTCTGCATATATATATATATATATATATATATATATATATATATATATATATATATATATATATATATATGTACGTAATGGTATTTTATTTATTCAACTTACATTTAGAAATAACCAGAATTTTCAAAATATTATCCCTGAAAATGATGCGAATAAACATTTAAAATACTACTGAGATAAAATGAATTTTCTAATTAATAATCATGTAAATCTTAAAAAGAAAAAATATTTTATATGTCCATATATGTACGTATGTGTGTGAGCGTGTGTGTGCGCGTGTGTGTATGTGTGTGTGTGCATGCGCGTGTGTGCGTAAATATTTATTGCAGGTGTTGCAGGGCCGAGTGATTTGGACGTTCGCTTTCTGACCATAAAACTTGGGTTCGAATGATCGATTTATGTTATCGATCTGGAGAGGAAATCGCACCATGCGGAACCTTTGAAAGTGCCTGAAAATCATACCTTGTGATTTTGGGTAGACGGAACTGTTTGGAAACCGCCGATGATTGTGCTAGGACGAAATAATGAGTCATCGTGACCGAGGTTTTGAGTGTACTGGTGTTGTTCAAACTGCTGATCATGTCAGATTCTGCTCTCTTTCAGAAACTCCAACTAAAGTCGGATCGGCATAGTTGTAGTTCTTGTCATTGTCGGCGTTGAACAAGCGCAATTTGCCTACGCGGGCATCTACAACAGGGATGAGTAGGACGTGCGCTTGTAAAACGTGTAACGGGTTATTATATATATAGTAATGGCTGACCACTCGTATCCGAGTGTGTGTGTATTCTAGGGCAGCTATCCAATCCTTACTGTACAGGTGGTTCAACACCCACAGAACCCACCTGGGGTTTATACTGCAACTATGGCTGAGGAGATATTAGTTACAGTCTCTGGGAAATATTGCGTTATCTGGCGTGATCAGCAAGGCCACCAGGCTCAAACCATCGATCAGTATGACTTACCACTTCGTACTAGCTCAAGAATCGACGGCTCAAATAGTTCAGTTTATCCAATTTCACTTACAATGCTTGAGTTAATATATATATATATATATATATATATATATATATATATATATATATATATATAGAGAGAGAGAGAGAGAGAGAGAGAGAGAGAGAGAGAGACCGACAGACTTATACAAGTGTGTGTGGCCTTCATCGGATATGTTTTTCGGAATTACTTTCGTTCCTTATTTCTGTACACACGAATCCATAAATGTTTGTACCTAATTTGATTCACTGTGTGTGTCTCCAAATGTGCCTGTGTGAGGTCAGAAGGGTTGTGAAATCATTTCTTAAAAGAATAAAAGTACAGTAAAAATAATGAACGTCTACTTAGCATAGGTCCTGACGATTTGGGAAGTGGGAGCTGGGGATGGTCATTTGGCAAGGTCATTTTTGATAACGCTGGTCAAGTGGGATTGGGGCCGGCTTAATTACATGTTGTCTCTGTACAATCTGAACGGGGATTGTGTTTCCATCGTCATTTGGAATGATAAAAAGAAAAAAGGAAAGTGAATAAATGAAACCTAAATGACTAGAAATTAGAAAAGATTGGATAGAAAAAGGAACATAAAAAGGAGAAAAAAAAGTGAGAGTGAAATGGCGACAGAAAATCAGTTTCTCTTATCCGACTAATTTGTGTAGGGCAGGCGATATCTTATATTTCACTGATAATAAGAAGGCTCCAAACCGAGAGAAAAACTACTTTGTTGACTTCTTACATGGCAGTCGGGTTGGCATGAGATTTGCCATTTGACTTCTTCATTTGTTTACTTTTCTATTTCGTCTGATTCATCGTCTTTTTTCATTGTTCTTCTCATGATCACGAGTAAAAAAAATAAATCCCACTCAATAAGTAATCACTTTTTTTTTGGTAGAGAGAGAAAAGTGGTTGACTAAAAATAGGAATAAACTAGAACTATTGTAATTACAGGCATCTTAAAAGACCATTTTGAAAAGTTTAACTTGACGCAATTTGTCACTCATCCGGTGTCATTAGAAGAGCAGTTTTATTTGGAAAAAAATTCCACATTACAGAACGAAACGTGTTTTAGACTAAGTGTCTATTGCTTATTTTTTTAAATTTAACTTTATCGTTATAGAAATTAGATTTCACATTGTTTTAGTACTGCTTTGGTTAGAAACAGTGACATTTTCAAATAGCCTGGTCGTATTTTAATCGGAGGGGATTCGTAAATCATAACACTTCCAATGCATCTTGTAAATAGTTTTTGCTGCTTACTGAATTAAAGGAAGCATTGAGGATCAAATTTGCGATGTTTTCGGGGGAACACAACTGCCCGTATTAAAATGCTGCGGGTTGTATATTGGCCCGCAAACAGATATTGAATAACGGAAGACAACAACAAACAAAAGGAATATTTGAATAATGAGAAGGACAGTTTATTTCATATCGTTGTCAAGGTTGGCTGGAAAGGCAGGAGCTGGAGATGACTGGATTGGCTTGGTTTAGTTTGTTTTACGGCATATCAACACCTCAATGGGTTATTTAAAGCCGACAAAATTTTTATTGCAGGTAATATTTTGTTTTGTCAAAAATCTATTTCTGTTAATATTTTTTCCCTCAAAAATTTATAGCTGGTAATATTATTTTTAAAAATGTATTGCTGGTATTTTTTTTCAAAAGAGTATTGCTAGTAATAGTTTTTTTCTTCAAAAATATATTTCTGGTAATAATTTTTTTTTACAAAGTATTTCTGGTATTAAAACCTATTTTTGCAATTTCATAATGCTTTTTACCTCAGTTTCGAGGTTAACTATTTGCCCATAGTTGGGACCCTAACAGGTGCTACCGCCCCGGCTCAGGGTGGACCTGGGAACACCAGCAATTTAGAGGTGGTTCCACGCTCCGCAAAACCTCCTGATCAGAGGCCTTGCTGTTTATCATCTTACCCAGGACGCGGATGTAGTTTATCGCCATACCCAGGACGGCTGGAGTTGCAGAAGCTGGAGGCCTACTGGAGATGGCTGGAACGGTAGGAGCTGGGGTTGGTGGGATGGCAAGCTTGAGATGATGATGGCTAGCTAGCTGTAGCTGTAGCTGCTGCTGATGGCCGGGAGTCGTGGACAGGCGTCGGTTGATGCTAGAACAGATACTACACTTTGATCCTAGTCATCTGGACCGCGGAACATAGCTATTTATTCATGTCTGCCCAATGAGACGTGATGTGACATAAGGACAGTGATATTTACTTGCTCCCCCACGAGGTAAAGAAGCCCGTAGGCTCGGCCCAAAAATGCCCGTATAAACTGTAAATGCCCGTATAAACTGTAAAAAGAGAATCAGGTTGGTCAACCTCCCCGAACGAGACTCTGCCCTTCGGCGGAGCCTCGTCCGGGTTCCTCTCTGCTCAGAGGCAGAGAGTTCGACCGTCTTGCTGGAACAGGTCGCAGCAAGTCTGTCAACTGTAAGGTCAGTTATTTGGATTGCTTTTGAGACCTCTTTATATCCTGAACCATTTTTACAACAACGCTGGTTAATCTTTTTCTACCAATTGTGTTTTTTAAATGTAGTTCTGGCGGAATACAATAAGCATAAAAGGAATTTAAAATTGAAAAAATTCAATTTAATTGCGTTTCAATGTGAAATACCTGGAATATCTCTTAGTCTTTCTCTCTCTCTCTCTCTCTCTCTCTCTCTCTCTCTCTCACTCTCTGTGTTTGCGCGTGCACGTGTGTGTGTGTTGTAGAGAGAGAGAAGGAGATTAATAGACTCAGTGAAAGTGTGTGTTATATACATTCGTTTGAGATAGAAAAAGTAACGAACTTAATTGTATTTTCGTCAGGTCTTTTAAGCAAAAATGCAAGCTAAATTTAAAGACTCTAATAAATAGAAACATGTATTTTGCAAAATTAACAAAAACTAGTTTCGATTTAACAAAAAAAAATTAACACCGTTAAGTGATTTTTAAAAAATACCCTGAATAGTTCAAGATAAAAAAAATGGCCTGAGCAGTTCAGCATAACAAAAACCAAGGCAAATGCAAACCCTTTTCTGTTCTATTTCTTGAAATATTTGCTCCTCTTTACTATTTTAAGGTGAAATCAATAAGTGGTGCAATTTTAGGTAAGTGTTTTTGTGGCATGTGGAGTATAATTATTTTACAACACTGTATGTTAACAAGATTAATGAGACAAATTCTTCAACAGTCATTTGGTGATGTAGAAATATACAAATTGGTTTACACTGAATTACCCTAATGACCTTCTTAACGACCTTGAATTACCTGGTATGACACCTCACAGGCTCATGGGATGCCAATTAGTCTTCTTAAGAACTTCGACGCTTCACGATTGTGCAGTGCTACTTGTAGTCAAACAGCTGATGTCACGATGCAGTGTTTAAAAAAATTTAACATCACCGAGGACAAATTGTACATTTCCAAAGTCCTAAGGATCCAAGAGTGCGGTGCAAAGTCTTTACGGCAATCTATCCATGCTTTTCTGAGATTTCTACCTCTTTTCTTGCAACTTTCAGTATCATTTTCTTTATCAATACTTGATCTTCGAAACTATATGAACCTCTCTGACATCCAATCTGTTCCAAGGGAAGAAAGTTGTTTTCATTGAGAGAAGAGTAAGTATAGTTCGTTAGAACAGACGTGATCAATTTATAAGTGGTAGACAGATATTTTATTGATCTATAATTTTTCGGATCATCTATTTCACCCATTTTTGGTAAAAGATATGTAATGCCGTCAGTGATCCATTCTGAGACTTCATTAGGATTATTAATTAGCATTGATAAAGTTTGCGCAAAGGTTTTATAGATTAATGTGAGATGATAAAGCCAAAACATTGGTTCGGTAAATTTTCTCTTCCTGTTTGACCTTCTAATTTCTGTGTCTTCCTGTGGTCTTTGAATCTCAAAAGCTTCAAAGATTGCATCCATTGGATCGTCATTTTCTGTAGGTGACGAGCTTGGCTCCTCAACCCGTCTTTTTTGTATTTGGTCAATATGTCTTCTGTGAGTAAACTTTTCGCCTTGTACTGTGTACATCACATTTCCTAGTCTGTTAATTATTGTACCAGGTTCCCAATAAGCCATAGTGTTCCTGAACATCCTGAAGTAAACCCGTTCTCCTGGTTTAAATGATCTCTTGGGTACTATAGGTGTATGCTGGTTTTTGTTCTTGTTCGGCAATAACTTATCAAAAACAGACCGTATTCTCCGGGCAAACATCACTTCCGCTGGTGAAAGACCAGATGGTGTGTTCCCGTTAGGTGTTATTCTGTATACTTGGATGAACTGTTGAATAGCTTTTGCTCTGCTTGTGACTGTGACTCTTGCACTGTCTATCGGGTATCCACTAGCATTAGTATATGCATACCCTGGGTGAGTCCATTTGTGTCAAAAGGGGAGAACCCCTCAACACAACTTGACTCTTTTTGTCTATTGTATGGCCTTTTCTTTGTCTTGACACCAAGCTTCTCAGTAGCTGCTAAAGCTCTTGCGTATATGACATTATTTACTTATGTAATGTTTCCAGTGGTTTGTCCGTTAACACTGTTTGTAGTGCTGCATTTTATGTTTACACAGTATGTTTATTAGGCTTTGTCATACTAACTTTCGGAAGCTGGTCTCTCTGGAATTTAAGTGCGAATAACTCAGCTGAGTATTTGAATGATGTGGTTTTTCGCTTCGGTGATTTCACCTCTGTTGTTTTCAAAGAATCCTGTCCTAATGTCGTTTTACTCATTTTCAATGATATAATCTGAATAACTGCAGTTGCTTATGTCGCAGGTAGATTCTTCAGTTTTAGTTCCTGAGAGATTATTATTTTCTATCTCATTTATTTCAGTTTTTATCTCATTCGCTGTAATATTATTTCATTTGCATATTTGTGCCACGATTAAGGCACTCGTCGCTCTTTGTCCCCAGGCAACGACGGGAATTTCTACTAGAATAATTATAAAAGAAAATATTGTTTAAGTATATGATAATATTATGATGTGGACCACATTTTTATACTTAATTGTTTTCTTCGGAAAACAAAAACTGCCCACAATCTCACAAGTGAAATATAATCTCGAGTTAAATGTAATTCATAGAAAGTGGATAATTGTCAAGAGTTAAATTGTATATCACAATTGTTGTCGTTGTATTTTTGATAATCTATAACTAATTTTTCATTTATGTACACATAGCTATATGCACTATGAATACGATTGTATTATAACCCACCAAAGTCGCTTCATGAATTTTATTTTCCTTAAATGTTCAAAATGACTTTGGACACTATTCCCATAATGAGAGTTTCTTGAAATAACAAGTGGCAACAGGTCACACTCATAGTAATAATACATGTATTTCTCTGATTTCAGATCAAATTAAATTGAACAAAGCATCTGAATAAATAACTATTACAATTTTGACTGCTAAACAAACTTAAATGACAGGATTAATATTTTTTTCAAGTCAAAATCTTCCTTTCTACCTTTTTACAACCTTGTAACAATTTTCAGATTACTGATTATTGTAAATTAACATTTGCTACGTTCCCTTTGGAAAGACCACCCACTAATTTTATAACCGATTCTTTCTTCTTTGAAATCTTTTATCCTCTCTCATTAATTGCCGACCAACGAAAAATACATTTCTGTAGGACAAAGGGAACAAAATATCTTTGTCTGTCATTCTAACCGACCAGAAACCAAATTCCAGGAGTTTGATTACATTATCTAATCTATTCTTGTGTGTTTGTTGCCGTCACTAATGTGAAACGAAATCAAATAATAGACACAAAACAAACTTGATATAATGATAATTAAAGAATTAGCGCGCATGCTGATAAGATTTGAACTCAATTTATCCAATCAGTAGGACCAGCGTGAGTATAAATAAAATATGGGCGTTTTTAATTTTTTAAAAAGAAAAAGTATTATTTTTAAGTTTAATTATGTATAGTCTAAATCATACATAATTAAAATTACCGCTACATTTAACTTGGTATTTGAAATATTTGAATGCTACTTCCGTAATCAATTATTTTGGAAAATCGAAGGACGTTAATATATTTGAATGTGTATAAGATCGAAGTGTGTCAAACACATGCTTCATCCGTTGATTTTATGATTCTCTAATAGAAAAAAAAATCTCAACAACTTCAGTTCTTAGCATTAGTCATTTACAACTGAGTAGATGTAACAAATTATTTAATTATTATGCAGGATATTAAAATAACTTTTCTTCTTCGGCTTATTATCACTATTCTTTCTAATAGAATAATAAATATAAAAATCTTCTTCGTCTAAGATGAAATATACTTGTTCCTATTGACAATGAAAATTGCCTATAGAAGATGTTTATTTCAAACCTCCCAAATTCACTGTTCTAATGATTAGACCAAACTTGCAGTCACCCAATCGTTAAATAGTTTCCGCTTTGATAACTGGCACCATTGTTATTCTAATGGCTATTTCATCTGCTGATCCATTACACTTATATTCTTCCTTTTCTTCTATTGAATTCATATTTAAATCATTGTTATCATTTTTGTTAGCTTTCTGGTGTCTAATTGCTTATAAGTGGCTACAAAGTAGACATAGCTTTAATTGTATTGATGCATCCTTTGTTTATGCATGGATGCACAAGGGTTGAATATTTGATAATGGCCGTGTACTTTCCATGAGATAATCAGTGTCAAATTATTCATAGTTTCGTATAAATGTGTGTACAAAAAAACGAGAGAAAAGCAAGTGAGATAGCAATTAAACTTCTATAAATATAATAGCCTGTCTACATAAGTATATAAATAAATATTGGTTCATTGTTATTCATCTATACAGGTATAAGTCACATAAGCAAAACTATATGCGCTCATACTTCCTTTAATTCCGAAAGCAGCAAAAACTATTTACAAGATGCATTGGAAGTGTTATGATTTACGAATCCCCTCCGATTAAAATACGACCAGGCTATTTGAAAATGTCACTGTTTCTAACCAAAGCAGTACTAAAACAATGTGAAATCTAATTTCTATATATTCGTTATAGAAATTAGATTTCACATTGTTTTAGTACTGCTTTGGTTAGAAACAGTGACATTTTCAAATAGCCTGGTCGTATTTTAATCGGAGGGGATTCGTAAATCATAACACTTCCAATGCATCTTGTAAATAGTTTTTGCTGCTAGTTCAGGATATAAAGAGGCCTCAAAAGCAATCAAATAACTGACCGTGTGCCGCTTCTCGTCTCCAGCCATCCTTGCGAACGATGTGCAATAAGCTGTCCTTCTCAGGACATCTGCTATTTATCACCCTGTACATGAGCCTTGCCGAGTTCGCACTAACATTATTTTTGTTTATGTATTTTTATTTAACAAAAATAAACTTGGCAATATTTATTTTTACTCACATATTCCTTTTGTTTGTTGTTGTCTTCTGTCTTTCAGTATCTGTTTGCGGGCCAATATACAACAGGCAACATGTTTTTTTTCACCCATTAAAATGGATAAATGGGATTTATTTCTATTAAATCAATTTTTTTCTGTTTTCTATGCATATTTAGTTACTATGCGTACAGTTAATTATATGAAAAGTATGTTTTTTCAATTGTTGGAAATATAATAAATTAAAAATTTGTATGTGTACGTTTTTTCCTCTGAGAGACTTTATCAAGGCAAATCTGGATAAATTTTAATTAATTCCTTTCTGACGGCTTTACACTATTTGCTTTTAGAAATCAACCTTTAGTTTGTAAGTTATGGATTTGTTTATTTTTGTTGTGACTGACTGAATTTCTTATTTTGCTCCTTTTGTCTTTATGAAGATCATAAACTATTTTGTGTGCTTTAGCAAAAATGTTGCTTCTTTTTCTTGTAAATCTTTTGCTGGGGGTTTTAAGAATTCGTGTGCGTAGAAAGGAAATATATGATGTAATATTTTGATTAATCTGTTTCTGTGAGAATTTGCCTTAATCGTTTGTATTTTCTAGCTAAGTGTATGTCTATGTTTTCGTTTTCCATGTCGACAATGTGTAAAAATTTCAGATAAAGTATATCTATAAAAGGCAATATGAAAAAAGACAAAAGGAAAACTTATTTGCTTCACACATTTACGTCATAAAGTCCCTCAGCTAAGTTTTCCTTTTGACTTTTTTATATTGTCCTTTTATAGATATAGTCTATATGAATTTTTTTTGCATTCGTTAATTTTATCTTTATCCATAGAATAGTGTATTACTTTCATAAAACGACAAGTTCTACATATCGAGCCTAAAACATTGTTTCCTTACCTTTCTAACACACGAGTTTCCACAAATCAGTAGCAACATTTTTTCAACTAATCTTGTATTTGAGTGTTGTCTTATGATCAATACAGTCCTTAAGTTTTATCTTCATTGCTGGTTTTCTTTTTCTTCAAAATATTTCAGTTCGTCCATGTTGATTTACCAACCTTAATAGTCACCACCAGTTTCATGCCAAGGCGTTGCTTAAGGTCTTTTGAAAATTTCAGTCTGACTCATGCAATATAGCAAAACAATATTATGCTAATGACAGTTGTCATTAAGAGAATTAACCAAGCTGAAAGGAAATAAGAGAAATTTGTTCAAATTGTTATCATTCTTTAAACGGTTGACGTTTTGAACCTGCGAGCGCTGCTGAGATTACTTGATCTCTTCTATGGTCAATGGCTGTAAGTGCACACACAATTACTGAATCTATATATGTATATTGGTGTGTATAGAGATATAAGGATACACTTATACACACATGTACACAAAATGCTGCAAACAAATGAAGAAACACAATGTTTGAAGATATAATTGTGGTAACACAGAAGACGAAAGTATGCATGTATGAAGGATACACAGAGAATCTGTAGCAGATACACACGTTCTTAAAAGTGGTGGAGTGAAGAGGACGAAAATGGGTTTGCGTGGATCCCACGAATGGATTTACTGTGAGATACACCCATTTCCCGAAAAGAAACAAAGAGGGAAAGATCATTGAATGTCTTCCATTCTCATATACACATCTCTTTTAATGATAGTTTACAGGTTTAATTATTGCATTAATATCTGAAGAGACTGGGACTAATTCATTAATTCGGTGTCTTTTTTCTTATAGGCAATAATTAGCTTTTCAAAATATTAAGTAGCATTGTTTTATGTAACTATATTCTTTAATTGAAAGCATATTGTTTGTAAAGTGTACATCACAAAAGTTGTTTTTGTGTGCTAATGACATCTGTGTGTTCGTAAGATTTGCATATAGAAAACCTCAAAACACGGGATTCTGCTTGAGTTTGAATTCAAACTGCTATTTCTATGTAAAGAAAAAGATCCTTCGTGGTTTTCAACATCAAATAAATGTTACGTGCTGACCTTTGCAGAGTACAATATTAAATGTATTATAAAGATCAAATCTTTGCAAGGACAAGTTAATATAAGGATATAGTGAACCTTCATAAGAAACGTGACCCCAAAACTAACGGCTAATTGATCATTACATCAGCCATGCAGTTGTAGGAGGACATATTAAATAAGAAATCAGCTGACGCATAAATATCGAAAAAATATTGGAAATCATTTCATAAAGTCGATCATGGACAAACAAATTAAATGGATACAACTTTCCAGTGTTTGTTGAAAGTGAAATCTGTATATAAATCCACAGTAGGAGTCATTAAAGTATATGGCTATGTTTAACTAAGCTGTGACTTATATCGTAAAAGGACAATACAAGTTTTGATTCAATGAATTCTCTGAGAAATGTTTCGATATATTGAACTTGTTAGAACTGCAAACTCAAATAATGATGGCGCCTGGAAAAAAAGCCTGGTAAATAGATCGCGTGTAGTAGAATTTCTCATCCCAGCTACATCGTTTTTGCAACACAGAGATGAGACGCTGTCATGCAGCAAAATGTTGGTTGACTTCATTATTCAAAATAATATCTTCCTTTCCACTATGTCTTTCAATCGGGTTAACTGTCTGTCCAGTAATTCGTAATTAGTCTCTGTATATTCCTTTTCCACCATTTCCGTCTGGGTTGAGATATTAAAATCTGGCCTGGATCTAGCCATAATTTTCTTCATAAATTTGTTTTCTTATTGCCTGTGGCTATTTTGTCCAAACATTTTTCTCTGTCGAAAAAAAAAGAGAAATACAAATGTTTAAACACTGATGATGTTCGTTTTCCTAAGTTCACATGTAATCTGTAATCCATTTTGCAAACTTATGAACTTTAAGGCTTATAAATAACGGACAATACTTGACTGATTCACCTCTAAATTTTTTTACACATCCACATTTTTGTCCAAATGTTCCGTTTGCAATTTTATCAGGCTAGTCGTTTTTCTTCAGCTCACCCTAGTATTTAGAAAGTAAAAGTAACCCAATGAACCATTTGGAATGAGATTAAAATCATAGGCAATCTTGTAGAGAACATGTCAGAAAATGTGACTGTGCACAAGAGCCCGTCAAATAACGGCATTCACGATGACAAAATAGAACTCAGCGCATTTTGGCGATCAGTAAAACAAAATCCACAATGGCCACACACAATCGAAAGAAAACTGGCATTAGATGTGCTGAGAAATAAACATATATGTTGATCTGCCAAGAATTTCGAAAAGTCGTCAATAAACAAAATAATTTCATACAAAATATCCAACAACTTACTGAGGGACATAAAGCAAATAGCTTGCAAACAAATTCTCTAGTAATGAATGAATGAAACTGAAAACTTGTTATCACTACAAAGACACGTTCTTGCCTCATATAAGTGCCTGATCAGTACATTTACCGAAGCAAATGCGACATTCTCTTCTTCAACTACATAAAAAATAGCAGTTAACGATATGCACTCAGGTTGTCACAGCCTAAATATCTGATTCGCCAACAAATAAAGGCTACGGTGTTAAACAAGCCCCAATGATAAAGTTAAAGATCATTTAAAAATATTTTTAACGGGGTTAGTGTCAAAGTTAGGCCCCGGAGTCTACTCTCAGTTTCGGCTGATCAGTAGCTGTTAATGGAAAATTCACTATCTGGTTGACTGTCAAAGAATGCTACCCCCCATAAATTTGTTTTGCAACGGGTACATTTGCATGATTACATTTGACTTAGCCAATATCCTAAAACCTAGACCAAAGAATGCTTAAGCAACATAAGCAACAACAGAAAAACTCACATCTATCGGCAAAAACACTAATTCTAACAATGAAAAAAACGTCAGTATTTCCTTGTACCCAGCTTAAACTTCACTTTCCAGATGATTTGATCAGAAAAAAAATAGAGAAAACGTCGACCATCAACATGGGGCGTAGCAAAGTTTCCAACAAAATGGATGTCTGAGGCAATGTCTAAATCTTTTAAGTCAACAACAGAAGCAATAACTCCCGTCTACATTGATTTTTCTCAAGGCGCCATTGGTATTAAGTACCTATAGGTGCATCATCAATCAGATCCTCCTCCCACGTCAAGGAACCTTGAAAGAGTAGATGAGGATGTAAACAAAAAAGAATCAAGAAAATAAATGTTTGGTCAAAGGAGTGCCCATCACCCAATACTCCACAAAATTCCTCATAACTAGGTACAGCGAAAGCGCTAAAGTAAAGCAAATATTTGTCACTGGGGAAGATGTTTATTGAATGGACAAGCAGGTTTTGGAACAGCTTGTATTATAGAAGCCTTAAAATCACGTAGATCATTAATTATCGTACATGGCTGCTGGTGCCTGTGGTCATCACATTCGGGATAAGGAACAGCGGGAAACTGAAGTCTTGGAACATATTGTCAGAGGCTAGGGAAGTTTTATCGGATCTCATGTTGACTGCTCTCATCCATTCTAGTCTCATAATTTGTTCGAGGAAGGTCTCTATCAATCTTTTTTTAATATATAGGGCTTTAAAATTAGCCTTCCTCTTCTATATCGGTGGTCGTTTGTAGTCGGGTTGACAGACCTCACTAGATAACCAACCCTGGTTTCCTTGAACACGAAGTATTTTGAGTTTATTTTCGAAACTGATTAAGAAAATGATGCATGCTTACAAAGAAAACGATATAGATATCATTTTCTGTAAGAAAAATACGAGAATTGTGTTGAAAGCGATTCAACTGCACGAGTCAACGCTTGGCAATTAGATATAAGACATATATGCATTTTGGTAGTGTAAATTGATTAAGTGCAAAATTTAAAATTTTCTGTCTGAAAAGATTTTTTTAACATTTTCTCTATTCTATCAAAAGAAGAATAAAGACATGTGTTAAACAAAGCAAAAATACATATATAGAGATTTTTCGCCCCAGAGAATGCTTTTATCTCAGTGATTAGAATCCTCCGACTTGATCATTTGGGACAAATAAAAATAATTTTTCATTTTTCAGTCTTCTTGTTCACAAGACAGAAACACCTCTTGTTACATTTGAACAATACACATTTGTCTGAAATTCTGAGATGAGGAGTTATCATTATTTATGCTATTTACATTCAGGTTATTGTCCTCATCTTTGTTGTTGTCATCACAACGTTACGACTGTTGTGTCCTCCGGTCTTCCTCAGGTGTATATCGATCTCGGTAACCTATAGGGAATTCCGAACCGAACCCTTTACTACGGGACTGTTCTCGTTCCTACTGAAGAATATACTAATAGACGAAAGTGTTCGTTCGTGAATATGGTGGCCTAGTAATTGGGAGTTCAATCCCTGGGCCGGGCAGTGTGTGCTTGAACTCAGTGGAAACAGAGCGTGCAATAACTGAGTAATAGTAAAATAAGATATCCATATCCCTAGACATGAACAATAGAACGAGAACAGTCTACTCTCGTAGATTAAATAAAGAGTTCAGTTCAAAATTCCCTGTCGGTTACCCAGATCGATATACTGCTAATGAAGACCGGGGGCACAACGACCGGGACATTGTGATAACAACAACAATAGTCCGAATGTAAATCGTGTAAAGAACATAACAATAAATATGAAAAAAGTAATGTAAATAGATTATTAGTGGTTTTTATTCCACTATGAGAAAATATTCAACTGATGCAATCCTTTTGTAAAATCAAATGATTCGTCTTTTATCTGCAAGGAAATAATTCTTCACACAATAAAAATGTTTTTTTTAATTGATTTATGCCATTCAACCGACGAATTTATTATCCATTGTCAGCTTTGACAGTCCGAACCTATTGTCTATTCAGATTTCCCTATTTGGTAAACTGTTAAGGGATGC
The DNA here is from genome assembly GCA_964036315.1 of Acanthosepion esculentum. Lineage (NCBI taxonomy): Eukaryota > Metazoa > Mollusca > Cephalopoda > Sepiida > Sepiidae > Acanthosepion > Acanthosepion esculentum. The sequence goes on from OZ038512.1 coordinate 15,578,830, forward strand.
AGGATGGCGTAACGGTTATCGACATGGGGAAATGGTATTGACGAGCTGAGTTCAAATTCCGCCTTTTAGAGAAAAGCCTACATCCATTCACCTAACATATTCTTGATGAAACATGTTGCTGGTTTACCACAATGTTTAACTGAAAAAAGAAATATTGAGTGATCACTTGAACAACCATTCTCCCAGAACTCCAACCCAAAATAATTCAATAAAACCAATCAAAAGAACATTTCACATTCTCTTGAAACATCTGATGTGAATATCAGATATTTCTAAAATAGAATTACTTTTATTGAATAAACAAATCATTTTGCTGAATTGACAACATTCACTCAACCGTTTTCTATTTATTTGCTTTCATTGGCCGACAAACCACATCATCTGACGATCTATGAAAAATTTATAACGGAAAATAAAAATATTACTATTTTACTTCCTATCGCAGTCGATAAATATGAAAGAGGTTAACTAATTGGGTGCATTCAACATTTTAGCAATATTCGACCGCCAATGCTGACAATGGATATAGCAGTTTTGAAATAAGAACTTCAATTTATTAACTTGTATTAAGCGTTTTATTTACTTTTGCTCATGGTCACTCCATTTTATTCACGCCGATCCACTTTCTAAAATCCCTAAATCACTAGCTTCATTCCAAATTTGAAGTATTATTCAAATAGTTAAGAATTAGTTATTAAAAATAATGATTTGTAAGCCAGTCGGCTATTACAATATTTGTGGTGAGGGTTAAGATCTATGAGATGTGTGTGGGGAGGGAGGTACTGCAAAGTTTTCGGCCCGACCAACTTGGGAAATAAACACATGTTGACATATTGACTGCAATATTATATTTATCGCACGGAACTAATAAACCTGATGAGTATTGAGCTTGTTCTTCAGGGGTTGCTCTCCGAACAAAGCATTGTAGGAAATGTTCCTTTCCTTCGAGATTTTTCATTTTTTCATGTTTATTTAGAAGCTAACGTGCACTTCTGACGGTTTTCATGAACTTCTCGAGACGCGGCTCTGCATATTCAATATTAACCTGGATGCCCTTCTTTATTTTTGTCTTTCTTCAATTTCACGCGAATCGTCAAAGACCCTGAAGACTACGCACCGCATGCAATATTTACGTCACTTCATTAAAGCGTAGTGAGTAAAGAAGAAAGAAAGAAAGAAAGAAAGAAAGAAAGAAAGCAGAAAAAAGGACAGAGAGAAAAATAAAGCAGACTGGCATTTTCCTAATTAGAAGATCGTTTCGTTTCGTTTCTTCTTTCTACTCCGCCCTTTCCTTTTCCAAGTAGAAACAGAGAACTTTTACGCTTCACTTAATACCATTTGCCAGACGCCATGTTGTTTGTATCTTGGCACCATAAGAGATTCCGTTGAAGAAAAACTAATCAAGTGCAAAAAAAATTCAAACTACTGTGAATTTATCCAAAAGATTTATAAAAATCTGAAAGTGACGTATTTTTTACTTTTATTTTTTATTGAATTTTTCATCTATTTCTCTTTTCTTTTTAATTCCTTTTTTCGTCTTCTTTATTTTGCTTTTGTTTCTTCTACTTTATGGACCTTGTCCTTTTCATTCTTCCAAAACCTTTCTAATTTTTCTTTGCTAATTAGCTTATTCGTTTCTTCATTTCATCTTATTTTGTTTTTCATAGTTTTCTTTTCTTCATCAATTCAGATGACTTCCTTTATATGCGATTTTTATCCTTTTGTCTTTCTCGGTCCTTCGTATACATTTTCGAATTTTGTGTCTGTTCTTTTCATCTCCCTCCCTATCTCTCTCTGACCCTTTTTGCACTCTTTATTTTTTTGTTCTGTTTTATATTTTCACTATCACTTTCCTATTATTCCACACACCTTTTTGTTTTCTCTTTTCTGCAGCGTTTCCGTTTAGTTTCTTCTTTTTCTTTTCTTTCGCTTTCCCTTGTTTTTAGCCTCACAAATATGTCCTTCTTTCTGTTTCATTTCCATTAAATTTTCATTTACCTACTTGCTATGTTCATTTCTTTTTTTTTGTACTTTTGTTAAACTTTTATCTACTTTTCCTTCTTCTTTACTTTCTATGAATTTCATTTCATTCTTTTTTTATTTTACTCGGATGCTCTCTCGATATTTTTCACTTTATATGCTTTCATATTTTTTCTTTATTTTTTGTCCTTCTTTTCTCTTCTAGCTTAATGCTTTCTTGTGTACATTTATCCTCTTTTTCTATATCTCCTCAAAGTGTGTGTGTGTTGTTTCTATCTACTTCTGTCTACGCTTGTCTCTGTCTCTATCTTTTTCGCCTACTCTCTATCCATGCTTTCTTTTGTGCTTTAATTTCTTTACAGTATCCCCAGGACATCCATCCATTTGTATAATGCCAGTAGTCGTCTTCCAATGTCTGCTTCCTTCCGTTGTTTCCAAATGTCCTGAGGATACTGGAAACGCCTACAGCAGTGGGAGGAGACGAGCAAAATTATGGAAGAAAAATGTTATTTAATATTTACTGACATCGTTGTTGACAGCAGGTAGTCTTTACGGCTGTCGTTGATGTGTGCCGTGCAAAAGATTATTCTAGGGCCTACGAAGAGAACGAAGCTAAAATTGCAAGTTACGCTAGTAACTGAAAAGGTAAAAAAGAAGAACGATTTGTTTATTGAGTCCGGGAAGAATCTTTCAATGTCTCCATTTTGCATGATCACTATTGAATTAGCATCTCTTGTGTTTCTCTATCATCGTTAAAAATCAACCACCTGTAAACAAACAATAAGTACTCGTTTATTTTACTCTTGTTTTAGAACGGCTCTTCTTATACAATCTTAATTATTTAGAAATTAAACGAATGAACAGATAAAGTTTATGTTAATTCGACTTTTTACGATAAATAGTTTGTACTCGAAAATGTAAATATTTTAGAGTTTGAATCACAATGATAAAACTGGTCATTTTATTATTGTCTTTCCTCTCACTTTTTATATTTCTCTATTTCTCTCACTAACTCTCAATCTCTCTCTTCATATATATATATATATATATATATATATATATATATATATATATATACGTGTGTGTTTCATTAAAGACGACAAACAAGGTACAGCGATTAAGCATTTTATTTAATTTTTCTTGTGTTTGTATAAGTGTTTTCTTTTCTGGACACAAGGTGTATAAAAACTGTCTAAAAGTTCTGCATATCCGAGCGCTTTCGGTTATTTCTTTAGCCATTATCAAGGACGATTTTTATTTTTTATCTTTGGGGTTTCTTTATGCTTTTTTTCTAAATTTACCAAATTAAATTAAAACACCACGGAGAATCTAAAAAGATCCATTAACAAGCTTATAACATCAAACAATGCTGACTTAGGTTCCTTGGAAACCAACAAAATCATCGGAGATTACCAACCAGGATACCTATACGAAAATGTTAAAATACATCAAACCGGATAACCACTACAAACCATCAATTCAAATATCCCAACCCCTATCCACAAACTCTCAAAATTCCTCAACGACATCATTACTCCATATGTACCTACCTATTATGGCATCACACTCATGAATTCCTCCAAATTCTAAAAACGATACAACCAACCCAGGGTATTTTAGCGTCACTCGATGTTGAAAACTTATTTACAAACGTCCCTGTTGATGAAACCATCGACAAAATCCTTAACAAAAATAATTCCATTCTGCTTCCATTCATCAAACCAAATATCCTAAAAAAAATATTGCATGCCTGCACAACTAACGTCCATTTCTACGACCATAATGGCAATCTCTACTCCCAAAGTAATGGTGTTAGTATGGACAATGCTTCTCCAACTATTATATGTCCCACGGAGAAAACACGATATTTTAAAAAGTTATTAAACCCAAAATATATGTCCGCTATGTAGGCAATATTTTTATTTTAGCGAAAAACAACCAAGAAATTGATAATCTCAAAACCACATTCGAAAAATCTCTGTCCTTAACTTTACCTATGAACTTAGTCAAAAAATAAACTCCCATTCTTAGACGTTCTCGTAGAGTTCAGTAATAACACATTCACCACTTCATTATACAAAAAAACCACTAGCAGAAGCTCCTAGTTGATTGTTTTCCTGTTGTGCTTTTTTATTATTTGTGTCATGTTTTTGGTGCAACTGTAGCTGATTTTTACTGTATTTCTGTTGAATATTTTGTGGAGAGTGCTTAATTTGGGGCAGTGTTTGTGTAAGAGTTTGATGAATATTTTTCTTACGTTTGTTTTTACGTTTTTGTTGTACGGTGGGTTGGACCATATGATGTTTCTCTCGCTGTTGGTTTTTGTCATCTGTGGTGTGTGTGTGAGTGTTGCCGGCAATCCACTATCTTTCAGGGCTTTTTTCATAGTCTTTCTTAGCTTCGTTGAATATGGTTTCATCGGAAGGATTTCCGGAAATCCTGCGGTTAACTGATTTCGGTATTTGCTTGATTATAGAAGGCGGATGATTGGAAGATGTGTGTATATACAGTGGTTTATCATTGGGTTTTCTGTGTGGTTTATATGTACTTTTCTTAGGTTGAAGGTGATATCTAGAAAATCCAATTCGTTTAGGTTAGTTTTTATGTCTATGTCGAATCCCATACTTTTGAAGATCTTTATCATTGCTTGATTATGAGACCGTCGTCCCTCTAGGGTCCTGTAAGACTTCTATCTATTATTTTACTTAGTTCGTGTATTAAATATGTACCTATGAGTTCGCAGTTCTCTGTCAAAGCTTCCTACTGCAGTGTCAAAGATACCTTCTTTTTCATCCAAGCGTCTTCATTGTCGAATAGTAATGATTTACAACACTCACATACACACCACAGAGAACAAAAAAACAACAGCTTACATATATATATATATATATATATATATATATATATATATATATATATATATATATATATGCTGGGGAAAATGTATGATAAATTAAAAATGTTTTCTTGTAACATGTTTCGCCCTTCTTTAGGACTTCATCGATCTAAATTTGTTATGTAGTTGAGACTACACATCGCACAAACGAGGGGTACTGGGTAATATATCTATCTATCTATCTATCTATCTATATATATATATATATATATATATATATATATATATATATATATATATATATATATATATATATATATATATATATACATATTTGAATTGGACATAGTCCGACAATTTATTTAAAGACATTCATAATATGTTTAACGTTCTTTTTATAGATACAAGTATTTAAGCAAATGCTCTGTTTTATAATAAACAGTATTAAATAACATTTACCGGCCTGAATGTCCGAGAAATTTTCATAGAAAATTTTCGTTCTCCGAAATTTCTATGAAAATTTCTCGGACAGTTTATTATTAATAATTTAATTAAGAATATATATATAATTTAATTAAGAATATATATATATATATATATATATATATATATATATATATATATATATATATATTATAATAAAAAGAAAGAACAGTAAGATATATAATCCGCTGTTCTTAATTGATATTTTTATTTTCCCAAAAACAGTGCTCAATGCAAATTTACAGAGCATAAATATTATAAATTAACTTATTTAAAATATGGTTTCTTCGCTACACAGGAATTACCATGTTTCAAAAACCAAAGGTAAAAACTTCAAATTTAATTATATAATTAAATTAAAAACATTAGTTCTGTTTCATCTTCAAGCGAAATTTGGAATAACTCCATATATATATATATATATATATATATATATATATATATATATATATATATTGTTGTGAAACACATATGTGATTAAGATATACGTGAAACGCAGATGTGATTAAAATAGTTGTGACATATTTATGTAATTAAGATAAATGTCACATACTTATATGCATAAGATAATGTAAAACGCTTATGTCATTAAGATATACGTGACACACTTATGTGATTAAGATATGTGTGCAGCACTTATGTAATATAGATATGTTTAACAAACTTTTTTGATTAAGATTTGTGAAACACATGCGATTAAGATATATATATGACACAATGTGATTAAGATATATGTGATACACTTATGTGATTATTATATGTGTAAAACATGTGTATGTGACGCACTTATATGCTGAGGATACGTGTAAAACGATTTTGTCATTATAACATACGTGACAATCTTATGCGATTACGATATATATGACGCATATATGTGACATGGAATTATGTGTGACGCACTTATGTGATTAAATTATGTGAGAAGCCCTAATTATTTTAGATATATTTAATACACGTATATGTGTAAGATATGTGTAACACACTTATGTGATTACGATATGTGAAAAATGTATGTTATTTAAATATGTGTGACACAATTATTTGATTAAGATATATGTGACACACTTAATGAGATTAATAAATATTTGATAATCTTATGGGATTTTTATATATATGAAACACTTATGAGTTTAAGATATATGTAACACTTATATGTTTAATATATATGTGATACACTTATGTGATTAAGATATATATGATACAATATGTTATTCAGATATGTGTGAAAACCTTATGGGATTAAGATATACGGGACACACTTCTATGATTAAGATATACGTGACACTCTTATGCGGTTAAGGATGTGTGATACATTGATGTTATTAAAATGTGACGCAATCATGTGATAAGATTCCTGTAAAACGCTTATATGATTTAGAGTTTCCTGATACAATCATATGATTAAGGTATATGTTGATATACTTATGGAATTACGAGGTGTGTGACACGCGTATCTGTTTATGATATGTTTGACAGATTTATGTGACACACTTATGTCATTAGGATATATGTGAATAAGTTAAGCGTGAAGCGCATATTTGATTATGATAGTTGTGAAACACTTATGTAATTAAAATATATGTAACATATATGTGAGGCACATATATGTGATTAAGATATATGCGACAGAATTATTCGCGTATGTCGTTAAAATATACGTATCACACTTATTATGGGATTAAGATATGTGTGACACATATATGTGATTAAGATTTTTGTGATATACCTGTGTAATTGAGATATATTTGGCACACATGTTGATTTTGGTAATTCAACAGGTTCAATTTCCGACATGTTAGTTTTAATTGCTTCCTATAGGTCTGCTCTGCTTCCTATAGGTTTGCTACCTTCATATAATTTCATCTTCACAATTGAACGCAGATATTCGATCGGACTAAGTTCAGGACTTGATGTTGGCCATTCCATTATCTTCTCTCCTATAAAAATTTTGCTCAAATAATTCACAGGTAAGCTTAGATACACGAGAAAGAGCACTGTCGTGCATAAATACACACTTCACTTTGAAACTGCGAAACTGGGACTTTACCATGCAAATAAAGTCTTGTTCATAAAATCGCAATCTAACTGCTTCATCGACTTTGAATGGTCCAACAATGGTTTGGTCGACAATTCTAATCCATATCATAACACTACCGCTTCTTTGTTGCCTTCTTTAACTTCTGAATTGGGTAAAATCCATCATTTGGCCCATCCATCAGGTTCATCAAATGTCACTCGAGATTCGTTCGTGAAAATTACTTTAGAGTTAGTCAATTCTCATGTATTTCTTGGCCCAATTTTGAATCTTTAAAACATTTGTTTTAGAGAGAGGGGGTTGCCTAGGAAATTTTTTTACAGTTCCCAATTCACAAAGTATTCTACACCTTTTGTTCTTAGCTCCCTCAATTCAAGCCTGTACTATCTGAGGGCTGATCAAAAGTGGTTGTTTTATTATATTTAGTTTACGTTCATCTTGAGGAATCAAGTTCTTGAAGCCTTTTCCTTTGCTTCGAGTTCTCAACTTACTTATATTTCCAACAGCCTTCTTTATCATTGAATGATCTCTGCAAAGCTCTTTTGATATCTCCAATGTGAACATTCCCTCACTCAATAACTTTTTATTTTCTGTTTTTCAGCAGTTGGTAGATCCTTTCCTTTAACCATGTTTCAACATATATTATGGACAAAAAGAAAAAATGTTTTTTATTAGATTTCAGAGTTTAATCTGCATAATAACTTCAGTCAGTCCATTTTCATAAATCCATAATATGTCAAAAAGCAGCCATTAAAAATGGCAGATAATTTAAGTACATATATAGGGGTGGAAATGGACAAGTTTAAATTTGACAAATATTGGTACAGAACTTTTTGAGTTATTGAGGTTAATTTGATGTGTATAAGAACTCAGACGTTTTATATGTTATTAAGATATTATACGATTTAGATATGTGTGATTAAATTATATGTGATACTCTCATGTGATTATTATATAGATGAAAGTTATGTGTTTGAGATATATATGACATACGTACGTGTTTAAGACATATATGACACACTTATGTGATTAGAATATCCTTGACAAACGTGATTTAGAAATATGACACATTTATGCGATTAAGGTGTGTGAAACACTTTTGTTTTTAAGTTATATAATTAAGGTATCTGTGAAAAATTTGTGATTAATATATGTATAATAAACTTATGTGATTAACATATATGTGACACCTATATGTGATTGAGATATGTGAAATACATATGTGATAATATGTGACAAACTTATGCGATTAAGATATATTTGACAAACATATCTATTTAAGTTATATTTGTCAGACCTATATGATAAACTTATATCTGACATACATATGTGACATATATGACACACATATGATTAAGATATGTGCGAAACACATATTTCATTCATATATATGTGATACACATATTATTAACTTATATGTAACAATTCAATTCACTTCTTGGTGAAGAAGAAATGATGACAAGTGATAATTGTTAGTAAGAAAGTGAACATCTCAAATTCGGGTGTAAGTAGAACCGACAAGTTATAGCAATTTGTTTAAATACTAGGCTATTGTTGGAATAGACAATAATCTTGTCATATTGATAAAAAAATGGAGAAAGGAATAGCAGAAACGTTATGTTGAATTCATAAGCAAAAGGATATTTCTATCTATATTTCTGAGATTAGGTATTGTAACTATTTACACTGTTTACATTTTTCGGACTATTGTCCTCATCTTTGTAGTCATATTCACGAGGTTTCGGCCGTTATACGCTCCGGCTTTCTTCAGATGATTGGAATTTCGAACCGAACCCTTTATTCTGATCACCGGGGTAGATTGTTCTAGTTCCACGTGCCATGCCTCTTTCGGATATATCGGTATGAGTTATTAACTCAGCAAGTTTTTTTTTACCTTTGCTGTAACCAGTTATTTAACTCACAATTTTGGGGGTCAATTAAAACTTGGAGAGTTGAGTTACAGGGAAATAACTGATAGTGAGATATCCGGAAGGGGGATGGCACGTGGAAATAGAACAATCTAATCCGGTGGACGAAATAAAGGGTTCAGTTCCAAATTCAAAAAAAGATTCAATGCTATACGTAAGAGCTTTCACTAAGATTCGCTTTTTCCTTAATGCTATTGCTTCATAATATTAAATAATAATTCAGTATTTAAACAGTTTAATAACACTATGAGGTTTTGTTGAATACAAGTATTTTGGAATAAAACCAGAGAAATTATTGATTTGTTTGTTAAGGAGTTATTAAGAATGGTAGGATTTTCGAAATGGAAAAGAAAAGAAAGACAATAGTCCGAAAAATGTAATATATGAAAGAAATATGAACGACATTATCGTTCGAAATAGCTAACATCATACACAATGTAAACAAATCTTTTCTTTCTCGGAAAAGCAATTCTTTTATTGAGAGGAATATACTTAAAGGAAGTAAACTAGTGAACTCAGTGAAATATTTGCTAAATACATTTTGAATTCATCTGAACTTACCAAATTCAATAATTAAACAGTGAATGCAGAGAAATTGTTGTAAGCTACAAACAAAATCTAATAAAAACTGGCATTACTGAATTACATAAGTGTTGTGGATTCCGGGATGAAATCTGGTATCAAATAATAACAAACGCCACGAATGAATATAGGAAATAAATGTATTAACGTAATAATACAAACTGGTAATACAGGTTAGTAGTTCCAGGAATGCGGGGTTAGTAGGAAAATATATATATATACATTTTCTTTGATATCGACGTATCGCTGTATGACTTCTTACTGAGTCTACGGGCTCGTTACTGTGACTCTTGCACCGTCTGACTGTCCAAACGTTCTACCGACCGACTCAACGTTCCACTACTACTACTTGACTGTTCAGGTATTCACTGGCAGTAGTATATGTATACCCTGGGTGAGTCCATTTGTGTAAAAAGGGGAGACCCCTCAACAATAAGTCATCCTTATTATTATTTTGGAATATATATATATATATATATATATATATATATATATATATATATATATATATATGTATGTATGTATGTATGTATGTATGTATGTGTGTGTGTGTGTGTGTGTGTGTGTGTGTGTGTGTGTGTGTGTTTGTGTTTTGAACATATATATATTGAAAAATCAAAAAATTATAATTTTCAGACACACTGGGTTGTATATTAATATTTTTTGTTTTATTATTTCAATTAGATTCCTCGACTAGTTTCGACCAGCATGGCCATCATCAGGAGAAAAAAAATCTGCTTGTTAGTAGCAGTGAACTACAGAAATGAATGACTTGATGAAGAAAATGAACTTATCTGTAGTTTTCATTTGTTTTTATCGTTAATTTTGGTCGGTCCCTGTGTTGGTCAAACGGCCTCTTTTAAATTGTTATGTAAGATAGAGGTTAATAGATTTATGCTGCTCTGAATTCCCTTGGTCATTTTGACAGATTTATTGGTTCCTGGAAAGGGGATATGTTTGTGTTAAATGTGTATTATCATTTAGTTCTTCCGGGTGTGAGTGAGTATGATGTGTGAAAGTGTGTATATTAGTATGGGTGTGTGTATAAATGTGAGGCCTCAACATCTCTGCAAGCATGTCTGTCTTGTGTGGCTGAGAAATGTGGGTAGAGCGTGACTTGTGGGGTTATATAATAATTCAATCTCTGTTGTTAAATGTGTGATTAAGCCCATCTGGTTGGAGTGTTTTGAGGCGCAGAATCCATTTATCTTCATGGTCCTCTAAAAATTTTCTAAGGTTATCTTTTCTGAACTTTTCTATTTTCTCAATTATAGTGAATTTGGCATGGGCTTTAAAATCGTGTTTTTCTAGGCGAAAATGTTCTACAGGTAACAATCTTTCGTGAGGAGCCGACAATTCCATTAAGATAATTATTAATTCTGAAGTGAAAGGGCTATTCAGATTTTCTCACGTATTGTTTCTGGTATAGTGTGCATTCTAGGAGGTAAATTATGTTATGACTTCTACAGTTAGAGTAGTGGTAGATTTTGAAAGTAGATTTATTGACTGGGCTAGTGAATGAATTGGTGTGTCTAATGTGGTTACAGCATAAGCTCTTTTTGTTGTTACATGGTTGGGAAAATCCCGTTGTTTTTGTTTTTGGTTTATTATCTTCTGAAATGTGGTTACTACCTATAATTTCCTTTAGGTTCTTAGGTCTACGATATGCTAGAAGGCCGGGTTCCTCACACAAATGTTTTAGGTCTGGTTTGAGACTTTTTCCCAGCTACTTTTGATTATCTTGGATAGTGGAGGAAGGGTGGGGTTGAAAGTGGTTACTAGAGGGATGCGTCTCGATTTATTTTTAATCTTGTACATTACAGTGTCTTCTCTGGGTGTGGAAATTGCTTTATTTATTTGTTCCCTGATTAGGTTTGTTTATAGCCACGTGTTGTGAATTGATGCTCGAGATTTTGAGTGTGTTTATTTAGTTCTTCATTGTTGGAACATATCCTTCTGAGCCTAAGTGCTTGTGAATAGGGAAAGTTCTCTTGAGGTGTTAAGGGTGAGAAGACTTAAAGTGTAGATAGTTGTGGGTGTCGGTGATTTTAATATATATATATATATATATATATATATATATGTGTGTGTGTGTGTGTGTGTGTGTGTGTGTGTGTGTGTGAGAGAGAGAGAGAGAGAGAGAGAGAGAGAGAGAATGGAAGAAATTGAATGAATAAAAATAGAAAACAAAGCCTCCTTATTCATCAAATCGAAAATAAGAAGGAAAGAACTAAACCGAACACACGATTGCAAAAATCTTTCCTCATATTACAAAAAGCCGACTAATTTTATTATTTTATCTGGAAATTGAAAGGGAAAAAAAGTATCAACCGGCGACATTTCTGACACAATGGGAAATATTTTGGAATGGAACAAAAGTAGAAATCTTCGAATGTTCGAAGAGGTAAAAACTTGGACAGCGACAAGTAGTAAAAAGTTGCTAACGGAAAGAATGGAATCCAATGAAATAGTTGAACTTCATTCAAACCCAAAGGGTTCCTGTCATTACATTATGGTGTCATTCTTAGCTCATTTTTGTTCTATGAATTGAAATGGCTACAGTTTAAAGGTGACGTCTCGCGATTCGTTCCTGTTCAAAAATGACAACAGTTCGACATGTTGATATTTTACGAGGATGTTGGCCGCAAAGCTCTTTTAGTTTACATTCCCCTAAGGTTTGGGGGAAATACTTAATGGTTTAAAACTTCCGTGACATGTGGATGCTTTTGTTTTGTTTGTAGTGGAACATTCACTGAAATGTCATTATTCTGACGTCATTACACTCTGTTGTTGTTCAGTAAACGAACGCCGGTTTCTAGTGATAATAAATAAATAAATTGGAGATGGACAAATTGTGGACGAGGAAAATTTCCCAACAGGGTTTTTTTTCTTTGGTTTTCCTTCTTCTTTTTTTAGTGACATTCGAGAGGTACATTAAAGCCTATCGGGGACACACTTTAACTTTAAAGGGAATGCTAATTTCGGTTTGTGGTGGATAGTTTGTTAATGATTATTAACTTATCTGAAATATACTTTGAAAAGTACTGATTCAATGTATCACAAAATGGTATTATTATTGGACTTGTAGAATTTAAGGTGAATTATGATTTTATTATATCGGGTCGATTTACTAATCAGTTACGTTTTTCATTAAAATCAATGAGATCTCGAGTAGAAAGCAAAAAACCATCATATGAGCAGAAAAGTAACTCTACATAAGCTGGTACAAGACGATAATTCTTGTCTTATTACTACTATTATTATTATTGACATGTACTCAAGATATTTAGATGCCAATGATTTTACTATATAGGTCAAGCGCTTTGATATTTCGATCTTTAAATTCAGAAGTTCACTGTTGGAGGAGAAATCATGAATTGTTGGGTGAAAATTTACGACAGCACCATTAATTCAGATAAATAGTAAGTTCCGTTCATGAACATATGCGCAATTTTGTTTTTGCAGCAGAAAACTTCAGAATTAGCATCGAAATAATGTGACACACCCGAAAGTAAGAAAAATGCTGTATCAGTGGGAGTTGTCATCTTTTGCTAACAAGATGGCAAAATGCCTCGGCATCTCAGTGATGTAAGGATGAAAATATCATCTACTCATAATATTACCAAAGGAAATAAGTAAAGGTGTATCAAAAATATACTTGTCGTTGTATTTAGCTACCACCTTTAGATTTTTTTAACCAACGCTCCCCTTTTTCAGATATTCATGTTCCTTTAAAAGGTCATTAATAAAATGTCAATATTCATAATGCCTTTATAGTAGTTTTTAAGTTGGGCCACAAATTGCTTTCCGTAAAACGTTTTTACGTTTTCAGTTCATTTCATTGGTTCCCTCCTTTTTTAATCTTTTATTGTTCGCCCAGAAAGAAATCAACTAAAAATCGAATTCTGATATTTTTGAGCACTACAAATTCTACAACTCCAACTTTCACCCAACACAAGACTCAAGTGCTAGTCAATGTAAATGGTTAGTCAAAATGGTAATGGCTAATGGGATATGTGATATGAATGGAAAAGAAGATGGGACAAAATGAAGATTATGAGAATAAGGAGAAAAGATGACGATTAACCATTAACGAATTTATCAAGATTTAAGTGTTCAGGAAAGCAACCACACAAGTGGAATTTTTGAGTTTTTCCACATAGTGGAATTTCTTGAGAAAAAAGTATGTTGCGTTGTTTATAGTTTGTTGTGCTGTAAAGATCTGAACTGGTAGAACTAACGAATTCATTTTAACATTTGCCTATGAAATAACGATAGATTAGTGAAATGCTTGCAACGTTGCGCGCCTCTAGAAAAGATGTCGCAGGGTTGAAAATAAGTTATCACCCACACGATCGCGATTTTGAACTCTATCAAGGCTGCATGAAGTAGCTCCACTCCAAATCTGCTGTTAATACGCCATTTTAGGTCTAATCTGACTCAGGTAAGGATAAAGCGTAGTGGTTGATTTGGCTGATTTTGTTTAGCGGCATATCAACACCTCTATGGGTTATTTAATGCCGAAATCTAAATTTAAAGGCAATTGTATTGCCTTCAACTATAGTTAAGATGCTTTGTTGGTAATTTTACTATCAATACGTATTGCTGGTAATTTTTTATATAAAAATATATTTTTACTATAAAAATGCATTTTTATACTTTCATAAAACTTTGGGAGTTCACTAGTAGCTACCACCGCGGTTCCAGGTGGACCTAGGAAAAACAGTAATTAAGAGGTGGCTCCACACTCATGAAAACCTCCAAAATCTTATAGAGGCCTTGCTGTCAGATGTAGTTTATCGTCATAGCCAGAACTGAAAGGCGTCAGATAATTCCTAGAACGATAGAATGTGCTGAATATTTTCCCAGCATCCTTGGCGGTAGATTGAATATAGTAGTTCCACTTGAGGTCTGTAGTGAACAAGAGACACAAGAAACGTTCAAAGCCTGGAGATTCGATGAAAGCGGAACCACATGAAGAAAAACCAGGATCTGATTGGTGGTGATGAAATAATACTAGTTTGGATTCTGAGATACTGAAAATTACAAGCCAGTTATTTGCGCAGTGCTATTGAAGCAAGATCAGAGGAAAGACCAGATGCAAGGCTCCGGTTGATCTTGGTTTTGGGGAGGTGCGTCCATAAACATCGGAAACACCTGCATCGATGTTTATTAATTCTTTCTTTCTTTCTCACTGGTCCCCACAAAATATCGCTACAAATATGTGTGTGTGTGTGTGTTTATCGAAGTGAGTGTGTTTGTTGTTCATTATTTTTAGTGGGGGGGGTAGGTGTGCGAGCGAGTGCGTGATAGCGTGATATCAGAAAAATGTAAATATATCACAACCGTATCCCATAATAAACAAGGATTAGACAAAAGTGTTTTGCTTTCCCTTGGAATTATTATTTCTCTGCCTTTAATTAAAAACACCTGCAACTGTTTGATCGACACCTAAACTCTAGAGTGACGTAAATACTTAGTCTGCTTGTCATTGAACTAACAAGGGTTCTATGTGTTGCCCTGTATAAATCAATCATTATCCTTTACTGTATTGAAATTTGTATTCTGCCAAATTTAAATTAAAGAAAGTAACAGAGAAGAATTAGCAAATGTAAATGAAATTTGTTTCATTTATTTTAAACGTACGCAACACTAAATCCTTTTTATGAGTCTTCAAAGATTGAGATGGAAGTGTAGTATCAGTTTATGTCTTCTCTTAGCGAAATTGAAGAAAACAGATATGTTCCTTTCAATTTCAACGCATATATTTAGTTTCACCAAGATTTCCCGTTTTTGAAATACCCTTATAAAACAAGTGGGAAAGTTCTGCTTTTGTTTTAAGAAGGTTCCGTGAAAAATTCTATGAAAATAATTTCTAATATTTTGTGAGATTTTACTATAATATACAGAAATACCACATTTCGCATAAAACACTGTCTATATATTAGACATCTAGATGTTTATCTCATTACTCTTTGTGTTTGTTGTCTATATAAGGATGAATTTGGTTGGCTGTTGAGTACACACCTAAAGAAATAATAATGATTCACAATTCCTGTTTTAGCTCCATTCATAAGACACATTAGCTTTTCTCCGATCTTTTTTTCTTACCAACCCACACATTTGAGGCTCCCTGAAATGTTACGCATATTCAAGCCAGTGAGAAATCATTCGATAAAGAAGTCTTGAATTAAATCTCAAAAAGACGGTTTCATTAATAACAACGAACAGCCACAATTTAACATCGAAATAAATGAGGTGAGGTTTGATCAAGAGACTGATCTTGTATATCTTGGTCACAAGCTTATCTTACAGGAATGTCCAAGAGGTTGCCGTAAAAACGCCTAATATGTCATGGGTGGGCTGCTTTGGGGGGAAACATAATATTATGCTGAATCAACAAATGTACCCATCCACATTAAAACAAACATATATACATTCTTCCGGTTGTTTATGTTGTGCTAAATGGACTCAAAAACTTTCAGTTCAAACTGAGACCTTCCAAGATTACGTGATTCGCATACTCACAGATCACGAGCTGGTAGACAACGGGAAAATAATATAATCAATTTATCTCTATTTTTCGATGCCATCTGTAGCAAAACCTCGGGACAATTTAGACACATTAAAAGATCTTGTGCACAGGTGGTGCCTAGAAAAAGAAGTAGAGAAAAATCAAAACAGCGGTAGAAGCATAACGTAATTCTGTAGTTACCAATTAATGAGTAGCAGACACTAAATAAGATTGTTCAAAATCGGAATAAATGGCGGTAAAGAAGTCATGTCTAACACTTTCGCCCCTGCCCCTCAACCTCCGACATCTTACTCTCTGGGTTGAGGTGTCTACTCGGTCTTAACCGAACATAAGGGAGTGACCGTAGGTCCCCTGAGCATCCGTAGATCATTCGACCATCCACTGGTTTAATCCTGCTTCCTGCTCACATTGTGTTTGGTTTGATCCAGAAAGCAGAAGTGATGTTCATCCATTCACGGTTGACTGAAGATGTAGACACGGCTGGAGAGTCTGTGCTAAGAAATTTAGAATGCACCAAAAATAAATATATATCTGCAGAAAGCCGGACAAACAACTATTCAATGGTTGAATTGTTAATGCCTTTTATATAGCAGAAAAGGAACGGGTTACAGAAAAGAAAAGTTATTGACGTAAAAACTCATACACTGGATTCTAGACAGAGAGACAGAGAGTGGGTTGTCATTAGCTTGTTGTGAAATAGTCTCAGAACGATATACGACTCTTGAGATGGAGAGATAAAGATTTTTGTGCACGGCTTAAAGTTTATAGTTGCGTTCCTCCTCGGCGGTAGTAACAGTAGTAGTAATCTTCGTGGTAGCAGAAGCATCAGTACTTATATTAACAGTACTTGTTAGCGGGGGTTTTGTTCCAATCCCTGACGTCACTTCCCGTCTCCGATATCTCTCCACCCAGCTCGACTTCACTCGACGACAGACGAGCCCAAAAACAACCTTTTGATTATTGTAGCTTGTTCGACGTTTCCGTTTCCAGTGGTAGTAATAATAGTAGCTTGTTCGACGTTTCCATTTCCAGTGGTAGTAATAATAGTAGCAGTAGCAGTCTTATATTATTGGAGGAGTAATTCGCTTCTTCGTACTTATATCAACAAAATATGTTAGCGGACGTTTGGTTCCAATCTCTGACGTCGCTTTCAATCTCCGATCTCTCTCTACCCAGCTCGACTGAACTCGACGGCAGGCGAGCCAACCACTCTGTCAACAGATTTCTATGCGCGTTTATATAGATAAACCTGGCTGATCATAAATCGACCCTTGGCCCACACGCAAATATCACGAGTGCCGCCTTCAACCCAAAATTATGTGAATTTCAAAGTTCCTCATAGCCTTAGTAAGCTCTATTTCAAATTTTAACCGATAAAAATTATCTCGATCATCCTCATTGTCTTGCTAATGACCCAATTCCAAATGGACTAGATCAGATTCCCATCAGTAAACAAAATTGTTCTGATCTAATTTCGCTGTTCAAATCTACTCCAATTTCAATAAAAAATATATATATGAGTGTGTGTGTTTGTGTATGGTTCCCAAACTCTCTCTGTTACAATGTTAATTCGCAAACTACTACAGGCGGAATAAGTGCCTGAATGAATGACAAATGGTGGACTCGTTTTAAAGGAGTTAAAATTTACGGCATATTAAACTCCTTTTTCAATACCATGTCCTTTTAAGATAAAGGCGATCATCGCTCTATATAGATTACTTTTCACTGCTTTCTCTGAATCGTCAAAGCTTTTTGAGCAAGATAACGGAATGATTTCTTGTTTACCTTCTCCATTTGAGTGCACTGAGTCTGTAGTATATTTTCTACCCTTTCAGTATAAAATCCAAATGGCCAATGCAGCCAACACTGGCGGTCAGTGGCACTGCGGGCACCTGAGTAAAGGAATAGAAGATTTCGGTCAGGAAAAGAGAACAGAAAGGAGAGGAAGAAGAGGAAGCAGTTGAGTTCAATCTTCTAGCAAAATAGCAGCAACGGCGATAAAGACAGCAGTGGTCAAGGATGCATAAATAAGAAAAAAAAGGGAGAAAGTCATGGTCAGCAGCGTTTTTGCAGATGAGCGACAACAGATTTTAAAGGTTTTGTTTTACCTTTTGTTTTTATTCTTTACTCCTCTTACCACTACCACTAATACAAGTAGTAATAGTAGTAGTAATTTTTGATTTTTATGTTTTTGCTATTCTTACTGCTGCTTGCTTTTCATCCGCTAATTACGGACATATTTCTTCTTTTAAATCATGTTTGTTCGGATTTATTATTATTATTATTATTATTATTATTATTATTATTATTATTATTATTATTATTATTATTATTATTATCATCTTGTTTAATAGCTGTCCCTATAGTATTCCTCGATAGTCAATATTTATCTTACATGTAAAAAATCCGTTACACATGCACACACACTTTCTACACATTCTGATTCATATATATTCATAGAGACATACCCAGAAATAAGAATAAATTCCAAAAGTTATGAGGCTGATTGATGTACTTGCGATTGAGGACAGTATGTGTGTGTGTGTGTGTGTGTGTGTGTGTTCGTGCAAGCGCGCGTGAAATATTCTTTTATGTTGTCTATATATATATATATCCTTAAGTATGTCACTAGTTCCGACATACAAAGTGTATATTTCTTAACTTTGAGTGGTATAACTCTATAGCAATGGAACACTTAGTGACGATCAAACTCGCAATAATTTGCTCGGACATATATGCTATCCATCATATTACTCTACGGCAGGTACCCACAAAGTATAAGTATCAACAACAATAAGGATAACAATGAGTGGTTCTTCGCCTGTAACACGTGACCTTGAGAGAAAAGACATTGAAATAATAGTGAAACGCTATCGTCTGCAGTTGCAGTAATTTGCTGTTTCCTTTTCTTTTTCCTTTTTTTTTTCTTCCTCTCGTCTTCATGTCTTTCTATATTAGCAAATGAGGAAATCTTTGTCGTAATATACTTTTACATCAAACTACAGTAAAGTAATAGTAAATTGAAATTACTGCATAGTTTCATTTTACTATTAGTAGGTGTTATATCATAAATAAGTTTACAATAATTATTGTTAGTTAACAAATATCAATTAACTAAAAGGTGATGCTATTATATAACCACCGGTATTGTTCGTACCCTTCCTACCAAATGCAAAAAAAATAATAAGATTACAGAAAGGCAATATCTAAATTCAAGTCATCATTGTCCAAGAGAACCAATATTAAGAAAACTATTAAACAGAAAACTTAAGTAATGAAAATTATTATGTTCTTATTCCATCGACAACAATTATTAAAAAAACATTAATTCAGATAATATTTATCAAATGTAATGTAAAAGAGTTAGCTTGCATTGGTCCAGATGTCAAATTAATCAAATATACAATCAAGCATTAAACATTTCTTTTTATAAAAATGCTGATTATTTTTTTAAAAATGCAAATATTGAAAGAAGCTAATATAAGCCCAAACCGATAGCCAATATGCAATCAGCCGGGTTACTTTTGTAACCTTTTCCCGCTCTCATTTCACACCTCCTTCACCGTACATTCGAACGCTGCACTATACGACTTACCAGAAGCATTTTTATATTTTGTAAATGAAAATAAATCTTTGGTCATTTCTCCAAACCAGTGCCTAATTCGATTCGTTACGCCAACCAACTTCCACCGAGGATCACTACAATAAATGCAGGTATTCATTTAAACAAGATGATACTATGCATATGATGCGACTTGGAATAATGCTCTTCTGAGATCCTCCAAAATGCCCCCTAGCCTTTCCAGGTATTAATCCATAAAACAATATTCAAATATATCTCTTGAAAGCAATAAAACTGCTGCAACTAATGTTAAAATTGGAACAGTACAAAAATTAATAAAATCAGTGAGTGAAATACTGATGAAGGTTATAAAATGTCAGGGAGTCCAAGTGAATAAACAATTATTCAGGTGTAGAATATTTCAACCATCTCAAAAGAATTGAATTCAACAAAACCATGGAGAGAAACATCCATTCTTCAAAGAACGAAATAAACTTCTGCTTCAAGAAAAAGTGGCTGAAAATATGTTTCTTTAAAACTTGTATTGTTAGGTCACCACTTTTTGTCGAACTGGGATATTTTCTTATGCTGAAGAGAGATATATATTTATGTGATAGTAGTGGAAATATGATTGTGATCGCATATTTGTTTTTGGTTTTATTTTTATCAGGAGATAGTATGGAGTGCTATATGCGATGTGACACATGGTTCGCTTGGGACTAAGGCATCCTCCAGAGGGAAAACTAAACACGTCATCCTGTACATGAAGAGAGAGAGAGAATTCACATCATTTCCTTTTATACTATTTATACAAAGCCATTTATACAATTTTATACAGATATTTATGATATTTATTTTTTAATCAAATATTTGTTTCTATTTTCTGTCTTAATTTCGAGGATAAGGAGTCATCATTATTTCTAATATTTAGATGCAGACTATTGTCCTCATCTTTGTTAATCTTATTATCACAGCATTTTGGCCTTTGTGCCTCCCGGTGATTGTTGATCCGGGTAACTTTCAGGGAATTTCGAACTCAATCCTTTATTTAATTAACGAGAGAAAAGTGTTCTAGTTCCGCTGTCCATGTTCAAGTATATACCATCTAATTTTTATTTAGCATTGCTCGCCTCATTTCCACTGAAGTCAAGCACACACTTCTCGGCACAGGGTTTGAACTCGCAATTAAATGTCTTCAAATTCACGAACCAAAGCTTTAATCCGCTAGTCTTGTGACCTTAAAGCTAACCTGCCTACTGATGAGAGCTGATGCTACTTGTCACGCTTTACTGTTGTTGAGCCTTGCTGTCATTTCTCTTTATTTATTAATGACTTCCATATTTGTATTTATTTATATGCTACTAAAGAGGCCCTTATTGCTTGTTTCAATTTGTTTCTATATCTTCTGAACTTAGTTACAAGTTAAACTTTGTTTAGCATAAACGCGAAAAACAGTTATTATGAAATGTTTTGATAAGGATAAATATTACAAACCGAAAATGACATATGTCGCTCATATAAATATATCTTGAAACGGTCGAAAGTAATGGAGCATAAATAGAACAAAGACATGATATTTGGACAGATTATCCAAAATTTTCATCCGCATATGCAACAACTAATTATTAATGCGTATGAAGCTAACTACATAGGTAGGACCAAGCAACTTCTAGAGAAGGGAAGTGTTCAACATATCTAGGCGTCTATTAGAAAAGAATGATGAGATAATTTACATAAATCTAACATTACATCCGGGTCTGCAATTGCAGAGCACCTTATACAAAATCTGGAGTATGCATCGTATTTCCAAGAAGGTGTGTTCTCTTTTCTGCGCAGGTTACATTCTAATTATCTTTATAAATCCTTGAAACTATTTTCATTAAGTCACAACAATATTCCTTATGTAAGCAGAAGTTATTGTTGTTGGGACTGAATGTGATTTGTTAGTAAAAATATAACTGGTGTCTCAATATATTTATTGATATAACCTCTATTTTCCTTTTATGTTTCCTTTTTAGGAGGTTGTGCACAAAAAATCTTACTTTTCTCGATCGAGTTTTCATAAGTCGAAAGCGATAACCGGTTAACCCATTCTTTCATTCTCTTTTATTATTATTTCCCTCTCTTGTTTTCGCATTAGCTACTACTGTAGTCATTTTCCATTTTGGTTCATTTTAATTATGTCCGTTCTTATTTAAAAATCGTAAAAATACAATAAAACTTTGGCTGTTTAACTTTTGGCCCTGTAAAAAAACGGTGTGTCAAAAGGATGGTTTTTAAATTGGCATGATATCACTGCATATTCTCTCAGCACTCACGGCAATGTCCATTGTTTTTAAAAGTTAAGTTTAGAATTAAGATTAATTTTATATTTACAAGATTTATAAAATTATTTGAACCATGTACAATGTAATATTGATTATTTACCATTTTATAAAGAAATATGAAAAAATCTTTTTATTAAAAAATGTCAGTGAACAAGAAATATACGTGCGTCACTCTGGACAGAGGGAACTGCCGTTAGATCCGAGGTGCTCTAGGCTAACTGAGCTTACCAGAAAGCCGCGCCCGGGCAAGGCTGAATCATGCGTTTATGCGAAATTCTTATCGTCAGAGACGCTCGAAAATTTCATATCAGCTGAGTTTCTTGTCAAAACGTAAAAACAAACCAATTTCCTAAAGTAGTAATGGATTTATGATTTATTAATCCGACAGATTTTATCACTTTTTTAAACATTATTTTTAGTGGATATTAGTAGTTGAGTAGAGACTCCAGAAATTATTAAACAGTATATTTATTTTCGTCTACCGACCTGAATAATCGAGAAATCTTATTAAAGAAAGATATACGTTCTCCGGCACATATCTGTACGCGCGTGCGTGTGTGTGTTTGCGTGTGTATTTTTACACACATATATATATATATATATATATATATATATATATATATATATATATATATATATATATATGCAGACAAGTGGATGCTGAAAAGTAATCGTCTCCACACATTTCCAAAAATCAGACCAGAGATAAAATATAAGACTTTTAGTTTTAAGTAGAGCTTCTTGGTCAAATACCAAACCTGCTGTGTAGATAGATAGATAGATAGATAGATAGATAGATAGATAGATAGATAGATAGATAGATACATACATACATACATACATACATACATACATACATACATACCTACATACATACGTTTTCCGCGAGATTTGTTTGATCTTAGTGGTGGAAGGTTTGGCGAATGCAATTTATCTTACAAATTGTGTTGTATGGCCAACGGAGTTGTAGTGGTCAGTATGGCCGGAATTTGACATCTTAGCGACACCAAATCCTTTGCGTGTGTTTTTTTATTTAATATTTTTGTTTTTGTCTGTAGGTCTAATTGTTGTTTCTTTCCTTTTTTTATTTTTTAGTCATTCATTCATTCATTACTCACTCACTCTCTTATCCTATTTATTTTTCATTGCTTCTTCCTCAAATCTTCTCTCGCCTCCTCTCTTATACTGACATGGCGTCAATGAAGCATCATTATAAGACAAGAAACGAGATAGAGAATTTTCTGTTTATACTCATGTACGAGTATTGTATACATCTAAAATAAGGAAACTGGGTTTATAAATTAGTTTGAGTATTAGAAGATATTTGTTCCTTCGAACCAATTTAATGTTTATATGATTTATAAAAGAGCAAACAGCTATGATTTTACCAAAAATAATGTTGGTGGTGTCGTGAAGAGTTCAAGTCTTGAGAGGAATTCCTTAAATGGGATTTAGAGATAAAATACTTATTTAATAAAAATGTCATTTTCCTACATATGATGTCTTCATTATTTCTGCTACAAAACCATTCATATATTCTAAATATTTTTTTTATTCTGAAAATAATATTATTATACTTTAACCCAACCTATTCACTCTTCTTGACGTGTCGTTAGGTAATTTTTATGCAGTGTCAGAGGTGCTGGATTTGAAGCAATACTTACGTATGTAAATAGATAAAATTTATATTCTGCTTAAGTTTTATTTGTACCGAGATTCAATTTTTTTAATCTACTTCCATGATAAATACTCGTAAAATGATAAAATTAATTTTATTTCTAAGCGACGTACACAGATTTATTACAAAATAAACAGCAATTGTTGAAGGTTTCTATAATTACTCCCCATTCTTATTGGAGTTTTATTTTTATTTTATATTTTGCAAATTGTCAGTGAGCTATATTCCTATTATTTCGAATGGAGTTGTTATCTCAAAACTTACAATATCAACTATTGATTTCAAAAGAAAGAAAATAACGTCACTCACAAATGAAAACATTTGCAACAAATAAACTATCGTCTTCCTAAAAAAAGAAAAAAAACTTTAATGGGTGCTACAAGGAAAGTAATATTTTACTATTCAACACACATCTTCCTCGTTAGAAATCTTGTATTTTTTTAATGGAATGTTAGATCACACGTGTAAATGACAATGGAATTCTCACTTGTCTATGACTACATTTATCGATATTTCTCAATTTATCAATTCTAATCCGTTTTCCAATTTTAAAATTCAAATTTACAACCTCTGATAGCAAATAATTGATTCATTGGATTATATTTTTATCTCCATAAATTGTTTTAATACTGAATTTATGTTGAATGGTGGATGTCATCGTCAAAAATGAATCTTTTTTCTTTTTCTTTTTTTTTTTTTTTGGCCCATGTTCAAATTCAAGTAAAATGACTGAATATCATGATAAAGACATATTTCTGTATTTTTCGTAGATGTTATTAATATTACAGTTAAAGTGATTTCGCTTTTTGTGATTAATTAGCGGCTGGTTAGAATTTCACGAGTCGACAGATTCTCAAGAAATACAGGTTTGTACCAGACTTGGTTGAATGTAATCTAAAACCAATCGAGGAAATGCAACTGACTAATTTCGCCTTTATAACAATTTCAACGCAATAGTTGTTCATTTTTAATCCATGATGATATTCACTACCATTGGTCCTACATTTCAATTCGTTGTTCCCTCTCTAAATCAGTTTTGTTATTAATAAGTAAAATTCATAATGTAGCTCCATATATACCGTTTATTCCATTAATTATTTGTAGAGACAGATATAGTTTATATCGACCACTTGTCAAGCCGATAAAAGTTCTTTTTCTATACATTCGGCTCTTTCTTTAATTGCATTACATGTGCTTATAATGGCTTCTCTTTATCCAATTCGTATTACATAACTCTACAATATACATCTGATTATTTTATGACAGTTCCTTCTATAATGTATATATATATATATATATATATATATATATATATATATATAATACTAATAATACAAATTATGAATTAAGTTACCTCCTTTACATATTCTTAACGTTAATTTTTACATTGACTATAACGGATCGCGTTTCATGCGCATTTGCAAATAATCTTGGATGAGATTGAAAGTACTTGGGAAAATAAACAGAATGAGAAAATCTAAAGCATCTTTCTTAATCAGTTTAATAATAGAACTAAGAAATCGATCCGTGAATTTGAGAGGATTAAAATTAAAATAAATAGACATATTATGTCTAGATTATTCAAGCAAACATGCTTGAATGAAGATATGCTGCCTAAATACACACACATATAATGTATTGTGTGTATTGTGTGTGTGCGCGCGCGTTTATGAATATGAATTATATGTAAAATACACGAAAGTGTAGAATTTAATTAGTAGCTGGAAGAAAGAAAGAAAATCGTATATAGAAAAAAGAAAAACAAAACAAAAGAAAATAGTACAGAAAGAAAGAAAGAAAGAAAATTAAAGAGAAAAGTTATTTGAATGATACATCAGAATTATCCGAATAAATGTCAGTATCAATCGATTAACTTAGTGAGTAACCATTACGTGAATGAACTTTAAGAATTAAATGAACCATAAGAAATCGTTGAATGTCTCCTCATTTCATGGCGCAATAACTCTTCCGGTTCATTTATTTCCAAGATCAAAGATTGAAATGACCGAAGATTATGTCGTTTGAACTGGAGAGAATTTTGAAGTCATTGGAATATTAAATAAAGAAACTGAATATGCATTGCACCTATTCAGTTACGACATAAAGTTTAAACAAGTCTACAAGTTTACTTATTATTTATTTATTTGTGAATATACCTGCGCATATATCAAAATAGTTGACAAAAAGTAATAAAAGATATAATGGTAATGAAAGGGCATTGTGTCCACGAGAAAAGACAAGTGCAACATTTCGTCTAATCCGTTTAGTCGATCATTTTCATTTTCCCCTTCATTTTCAACGACTTCAATTTTCATTTTCAATTTACCCAAGAGGGTAAATTTCTGATTCCACGTTTAAAGAAAGCTGGGTTTGTTTTATTGAAAAAACAGCTTGAAAGCCTTTTTTCAACTTCTTTGTTTCTGAATGTTCAGCCGCTTATGAAATATTCTGGTGATCGAAACAAATGAAAATCTCTAAGCGTTAAAACTGGTGAGTCTGGAGAATATGGATTAACCTCCCATCATAATGATCTTCTCTTTTTAGGGTGTGATTTTATGAATGTTGAAGAATAACACCTTTTTGTTTACCAAAGCGGAACACTTTCGACATAATACTTCGATTACACGATTAAGTTACTGGCAATAAACATACACAGTGATGCCCCTCCCATGTTGAAGTAGCTCGTAATGGACGACATATTTTATATTCTACCAGTCGGAAAGCAAGGTCTTCTGTGGACGGTCAAAGTGGTGGCATTGATTTCTCATTTTTTGATAACCACGTCTTTTTTTTTCTATTGATATGCAAATCCCATTTTTCATCACCTGTAACAATGTGATGCAAAAATGAAAGGTTTGTATCCATGGTTATAAAAAAAAGATATGCTGCATTTAGCGGAACGTCTTGTTCGGTTCACAAGTGAAAGCGCACAAAACCCCGAATTCTCTCTTTGCAAGTTTTCAGAATTAACCTCTAAAATGCACTGTAGACAACACACTGTCGGATAGAATAGACAATAAACTAATTCTAAACGCAGTTTCCTGCCATTCAACTTTGGTCTTGATTTAGTTTTCTTTACTCATACATGATTCATAACGGTGAAATACGTAAGCCTTTTCCGAATGCCCTAAGAAATATGAAAAGTCAGATGACGTAAGATAAAAAAATAAGATTTTAGACAACAATGTTACATATATATGCAGGTTAGTAGTATACACCATGTAGATGAACAAACTGCACATATTCACAATAAATATATGAAAAGGTATCACTTGAAGATAGAAAAACAAAGAAAATGTAACACTGTATCTGACGTCGCTTGAATGGCCTTCATTTCAGAAGGTGTGACCACTCAGAACAGCCACAGATAAGAGCGTACACTATATACGAAGGTATAAATTTTATGTCAAGCTCAAACTGGGCTTATACCTCTGCATTTATCGATGCTAATCTGGGCTGTAAATCTGTGATTATAAGGTTAATCGTATATACCCTGGAGCTATTAAAGTGTATACCTGAAACTGAGTCGGGGATGTACAATTTTCTCCATCTTTCTTTATGCAATTTTTATTGCATCTCCTAGAGGATGTAGGTGATCATGGCTCTCCCCAGATTCATTTTCTTAACTGTCAGTGAATTATCATGACTTGCTGGGAAAGAGAATGGAGTGGTTTCCCGTTGCCTTCTTCATAGTTTTGAATTTAGAATAGTCTTTCTGCTAGACTGACTAACAAACTAAATTCTTTTCTTTTTCTGAGAATCCGTATTGATCCTGTGGTTGTTGTCAACGTTGCTTGTTATATAGACAATGAAAGCGAAAATGAAAAAAAATCAGAGCGAAGTGGAACTTTCTTTGTTAAATTTTATATGTATATATGTATAAAAACTTTATTTTGACTGAATAGCGACATCAGTTCAATTGCACATGCTGAGTTCGTCGATGTCGTCATTCCCTGGAGGCTTTTTGCAACGACCAAGATGAATTGAGAACAGAAAAGACATCTCTTTTCATCTTCCCTTCAAATTTTCTTTTTTCTCTTCCCGCCTATCATATCATGTCTGTCTCTCTTTGAAAAGCATTCGGTTTTCTTAATTGACTTGATTTATCTGTTTGGAGTTTCATCGCTGTCCATTGTACTCTCTCTCTCTCTCTCTCGCTCACTCTCTCTCTCTCTCTCTCTCTCTCGCTCACTCTCTCTCTCTCTCTCTCTCTCTCTCTCTCTCTCTGAGCATCATGCAAAGCAGGGTGGCTGTGAAATAAGAGATGCGAGATTTGGATACATTTGTATGTACGTATGAATGAATACACGTGTATCAAACAACGAACACATGAACATCACACGAATATGTGTGTGTGCACGAACATAGCTATTGTGTGGGAATATTTGTGCGGAGCGTGTATTTTAACGTGTTTTTGATGTCTATATGTATGTATATACGAGTGTTTTCATGTCTCCAGCTTTGTGTGCGTGTATACCTTGGTATTTGTATGTGATTTGTAACAGATGATTATTTGATATTTCAATCAGGCAGTTAACATATATTTTTGAGCCGACATTTAAAGATACAGGCATACTGGTTTCCATATCTTACTCTCCGGCTCAGTAAGAACATATCAATAATGGCTCGAAAGAAGGTCGATAAACAAAAAGAATCCCACCAGGAGTCTGCGTTCGTGAAAAAAATAGGTTCGAATAAGAAATCATGGACAAGCAAAATCATATATTTCAGGACAATTTTTAAGGAGCATATATTAAGCTTAGTATAGAGATAACGAAAAATGATAAAAAGCGGCAGTGAATTGCTGAAACCTCCTGATTGAACAATTAGAAAAAAAGTTCATCTGCAGAACACCAGAGTGGAGATGCTGAATATAGCATCAATCAGATAAGTGACAAATTTTATTTGTATTAATCCCCCCCCGCCATATATATATATATATATAGATAGATAGATAGATAGATAGATAGATAGATAGATAGATAGATAGATATTAATCATTTCACCCAAAGACAGGCAACAAAGCCAC
Source organism: Acanthosepion esculentum (assembly GCA_964036315.1). Taxonomy (NCBI): domain Eukaryota; kingdom Metazoa; phylum Mollusca; class Cephalopoda; order Sepiida; family Sepiidae; genus Acanthosepion; species Acanthosepion esculentum. The sequence continues at coordinate 15,607,805 of OZ038512.1, forward strand.
TAACAAGCAAGCCTGATGTTACTGGGTATGAGAAAATATGAGAACAATAAAAAGACAGGAATTTAAAAAACAGGAGATAACTATTGACATTGCAGTTTTAAAGATCAAAGTTAACTGGGAAGCAAGAATCCGGAAGAGAGTTCCACAAGTGAGAAGTGCGGAAGAAGAAACTGTTATCATAAACTTATGGTAACATCTAGCCAATCAACTGTAAAATGATGAGACCTTGCCGACAATTTGGTACTGCTCTTGAATTCATAGTCTAGGTAGTATAGAGGAGAATTCAGCATAACATTTACCATAAAAGTATTCATAGAAAAGCACAGTGAAGCTACATTGCGTCGGTTGGAAAGTGACTAAGTGCTGTGGATTCCGGGATGAATCCGATATCAATGAATAACAAACGTCAGGAATGGATAAGGAAAATAAATGTATTAACGTAATAATACAAACTGGCTATACGGGTTAGTAGATCCAGGAATGCGGGTTAGTAGCACTAATATATATACAGTCTTGGTATTGAAGTATCGCGGTATGACTCCTTACTGAGTCTACGTGCTCGCTAACTCTCACTCTTGTGCTACCTTCCTCTATTACAGACAGTATTTACTGTCCCCCCACGGGGGATAGATGTGGCACAAGGCCAGGTTTAAAGTGGGGTATTTCCGAGCCCGTAGGCTCGGCCAAAAAATGCCCGTAAATCCCGTATAAACGGGATCAGGTTGGTCAACCTCCCCGAACGAGACTCTGCCCTTCGGCGGAGCCTCGTCCTGGTTCCTGGTTCCTCTCTGCTCATAGACCCATTCTTGTTTGAATGATCTCTTGAGTACTGTAGGTGTATACCGGTTTTTATTTATTTTTTCCTTCGTCCTCTGAATAAATTCATCCTTTTTCGCTTCTTTTCTTATCTCTCGCAAGGTCACAGGTAGTTCCTTTACTGCCTTGTATAACTCTTTACTGTTTTCATCTGTAGTAGCAAATGGCGCGTTTCGCTTCTTTTTACATACTGGTTGGACATTTTCTTTCAATTCAATTCTAGCTGCACCCTTACAAAACGAGCTGATAGGGGAATCCCATACGTCGAACTTTTCCATACAGTCTGTACCCACTAGATTTTCTGTATCTTTCATTACGTATATCTTGAGTTTTTTGTTTTCCCGTGAAATTTAACATTTACGATTATTTCTCCTTCGAATTGTATACGCTTTCCTGTCACCGACTTTTTTTTTTTTGTGTATGTAACATGGTTGATCTGTTAAGCTTTTTTCATGTCTGTAGGTTAATTATCATTAGATCGGAACACGAGTCTAGTTGCAATTTTATCTTTTTATTTAAGATTTCAAGTTCCACATATTTCATAATGTTGGCATTGTCTTCGTCATACATCCTAGTAGTCGCTCTTATCCTACTAGTCGCTTTTCTGTTACTACGTTGGGATGCCTTGTGCCCCATTTTTCCACACACAAGACAGTTTTTATATTTAAAACGGCAATCCTTATTCCAGTGTAGTCCTCCACATCGATAACATGCAGATGGGGGGGGGCTTATATTTGCTTCGATTTTCGTCATAATTTGCCCTATATGTTGTACTTTTTCCCTCATTATAGAATTTTTGTTTTCTTTCGGGGAGGGTGAAGAACGTAAACTTTTGTTTAACTTACGTATATGTGATACTCCTGACTCCTCAATGTTCTTCGAATCTTTCTTTATACTCAGGCATTTTTGGCAATCTTTTGATAATTGTTGTAGTGTTAGTCCAGGTTCATTTTGTAGTTTTGAAAGCATTCTTTTGCGAATTTCACTATCTTTTGCTGAGACTAACCCTTGAACAAAGATGAGACACTTGAAATTGTCCGATGTTAATTCTGCCAACTTGAAGTCGTTGCAATGTTTATTCACGATTGCGGCAAACGTGGAATAGTCCTCATTTTCGCCCTTTACCAGTTTAAGACATTTCCAATCTCTTGTGAAAAAGTGACGTCTTTGGACTGAAAAGTTCTGTAAGACATGTAACTGCTTCGTCAAACGTTAATTCGTTCCTCTTTTTTTGGCAAAATGTAATCCACAAATTTTGTGTATTCTTCTGTTCCTAGTTTTCTGAGCAACAGACGTAGCTTCTTTGCTTCTGTCCAGTTTTGACAATCGATGTTAAAGATATCTTCGTGGCGTCTAAAATAATCCCCGAAATTTTTATCCTCTTCTGGAGAGTATTGGAAAGTTTCTATCGTATTCCACACTGCGTCTAGGGAAAAAGTCGCCTCTTTTTCCATATTTTGTTGTTTGTTACCCGCTACCTTTAATATTAGTTCCTGCGTTTGTAGTAATTGTTTTTACCATTTTTCTTCCATTCTTTCCTGGAGTTGTAATTGCTGGTATTTTACAAGTTCTACTAAAATATTTTTAAAATCCTCCATGATAAAAGTCTTACGAAAAACTCGTTTTTCTGTATTTTACTCCTTGTAAATCTTTTGTCGCCAAGTTGTTGTGGACACTGGCAAAAACGGCAAAGGAGATTTTTTTTCTGTTTGAGTTCAATTTGTTGTGGACAACGAGGGAGAATTTTGTTTCGATTTCCTTCCCGTGTGAGTTCGAATTCCTCAGCGCCAATTGGTTGTGGACAACGAGGGAGAATTTTGTTTCGATTTCCTTCCCGTGTGAGTTCGAATTTCTCGTCGCCAATTTGTTGTGGATTCTGGAATGAATCCGATATCAATGAATAACAAACGCCAGGAATGGATAAGGAAAATAAATGTATTAACGTAATAATACAAACTGGTAATACGGGTTAGTAGATCCAGGAATGCGGGTTAGTAGCACTAATATATAGAGAGTCTTGGTATTGAAGTATCACGGTATGACTCCTTACTGAGTCTACGTGCTCGCTAACTCTCACTCTTGTGCTACCCTCCTCTATTACAGACTAATCATGGGTAATCTTGTAAATATGTAAGATAGATTCGATTGAAATGTCTGGCGTGACACAGAGGACCAACTTTTCTAGCAGCAGACCTACCAATTGATTCGATATAATCATTCCACTTCAATTGAGATATTGCTCCGCTTGCCTTGTTGATTGCAAAGTTAAGCCTCACTAGGAATTGGGTGTTGCTTGAATTCAAATGTTCTATTGGAATTATTGGTATCCTGGATAAGAACTCATTTTCGGAAATGACATGTGCGAGAAAATACTTGACAGCTAGGCGAGATCTGCTGCACAACGTCTCAAACTCAAAATTCATGATGGATGTTGCAACTTTCATTTAAAGTCTGGGAGGAAAAGAATCGTGGAACTCATTTTGTTTCTGAACAAACCTCAGAACTGAGCCTAGAATCTCTTGTAACATATTTCATCGACTTTTGAGCAAGAATTCATTGCTCACAGAACGAATTTGAGGAAAATACAGACAAATGTGGGAAAACGTGGAAAACTACAGACCTCATGATTTCTTTCGTTAACTCAACTAGCATCCCAAGATTCTGCACGTCAATATAGCCATTTGAATCTAGAATTGCTTTTTCATTATGCAAATAAGAAAGAGTTAGAGCAGCAGCTTGCAATCTCAACCACTTAAAACTAGATTGTACTTTTTTTATAGCTGTAGGTAATAAAACTTGCCTTAAACTATTTGGTGAGCCATAATGTGTAGGATGTGTCAAGACTCCCCTGCCAGCCTAATAATAACACCATCTACAACAGATTTGTTGCTGCCATTTATGTCAACTCAACAACTTCAAATACAGCTTTATGAATTATGGAGTATTTATTAGACACAACAAGGAGAGATTTTCTACTTATAGTGTAGTTCTTTAAAATGTTGCAGATTTGAGAGTTTCACACTTTGCAAATATAGTAGTGATTTCAGAAAAGGCCACTTTCCGAGCAATACGTCCATTTTTACGAATGTTTACAAGATCGATAACAAAAAAAAATTCCTGATATAAAGCACCATTTTCTCTCATTGCACTGTGTTTCTTGATGTCATATGTCATATGCTTACCTTTTGTAAATAGAAAATTTTGGTAGATTCTCTTAAAAAAAGCTTCTGTAGTGATGTTTGTATCCTTCTTAAGATGAATTAAATGATCTCTGCTGACCTGGATAGTCAATCTCGCATAGCCTGTGTCACAATTAAATGTTTTATAAGCTTTCATGTCAAAAATTAGGTCAATGGAGAGACGTGTAAGCCTGATCACAGCACGGGCACAAAACCAGACGCCTACTGTATAAGTATTGATAACATATCTATGAAGGGGCGCTGAAAAGTTATCGGTTAGATCCATTTCGCAAAAGGACCAAGCATCGATGGTTTTTGGTCGGTCTGAGAACATTTCAGCAAATACGTAAATACGTATACACACCTAGATACATAATTTAGACAAGGATAAGCATTTATTTTCATCATAGTCATTATTTTATCAATTTAAACTTGTTGCTTGGCAATGCAATTAACTTAATTGTGTATTGTGAATACGAATCACTAAGATCGAAGAATATACAATGAAAAATTTAGATAAAATTTCAGTTAATATATAAGCTCGACCAAGTAGTGATTACACAAAATTATGATGTTTGTTCATTTTATTAAATTTTAGGAAATGGATCGATATATATATATATATATATATTTGTGTGTGTGTGTGTGTGTGTGTGTGTGTGTGTGTGTGTGTGTGTGTGTGTGTGTGTGTGTGTGTGTGTGTGTGTGTGTGTTAAACATAGGATATTTAGATAGCATCCTTCGTTCAAACATGCATTATTAAATAGAACGAAGCGGGAGATATGTGGTTTTGAGGAGAGTGGAAGCACCTCTTAACTGTTGTTGCTCGCAGGTCCACTCTGACCCGGCGTGGAAGCACCTGTTAGGGCCCCAGTTATTGGCAAATAGTGAACCCTCAAGCACCATGAACGTATAAAAATACATTTTTATAGTAAAAATAGCAGCAATATATTATTATATAAAAAGAAATTACCAACCACACATATTTATGTAGAATTACCAACCATACATATTTAAAGCAGAATTACCAACAATAAATTTTATAACAAAATGACCAACAATAAATTTTACAACAAAGTGACCAACAATACATTTTATCTGTAGTTGAAGCCATAAAAATGTGTTCCATATATTCCAGCATTAAATAACACATAGAGATATTAATATGCTGCTAAACAAAATGAAACCCCCAAATCAAAATCTACTTTGGATTGAAATCTCCAATTAGAAAATCTCCTTAATTTAATTATTCAAGTAAAAGCTTTTAGTTTAACTGTTATGAGTTTTAGCTGTTCGTATAGCTAAAAACCTATAAAGGATCAACATAGCTGCCAAATAGATAATGAATAATCTAGATTCTTCTATTTACCAAACACTCCTTCCATTTCTTTTTTCTTACCGTTTTTCTTTCACTCGATATAATCATTTATAATTCCTATAAATTATAGTTTATTTCATCAAATGTGCTCACGTGTCATCGATTTATCAATTGCGTCAAAAATCTATGCACAAGATTTGATTTAGCATTTTATCGGTTTATTAATCCTCTTATTGATCCACTTATTGATCAAATCACAAAACATATTTTATCTTATATAAAATTCTTATTGTATACAATATGGCATTTTCTATATTCATGAACTTATAAAATATTTGATATTTGACTCCATGAAGTGGCTGGCAAGAAGATTGCAAAACTCCTTGAGGGTGAATTCGGTTCCTCTTGGCAGTTCCAAAAACATTACCTTCAAACCTTTTACCTTAGTAAATAAAAAATCAGTATAAATTGATGTCATAAATTGTGTTCTAACACGATGTGTAACTATATATTGTATTTTATTTGTTTTGTATATATTATCGATAAAATAATATTAAAATTAATACTCTTTGATATCAAAATATCTTAGAATATTTGCTACTAGTGGAACAATGGACACTAAAAGATTATGAAATCGGAAAATGTTGTAAGAAATAAAGTGTATTGAACTTTATAAACTGTATATGAACTTCTATGTAATATCTAATCTGCTATATAGCATTGAATTTTGGACAATTTCTTTACAGATGGAAAAGTTACTTGAAGCGACATAGATACGACGTGCGCTATGAATGATAAGAATACTGTGGACAGAGGATACGATTAACAAAGAAGTTTTAAGTAGAATTGAAACTATAAGAAAACTGCTACTACCAACCAGAAAGAGGGAGGTGAAATTTCTGTTGCAAATAATCAGGAAAGAATGCTTTGAGAATTAACATGAAAGGCCATATTAAAAGCAAGGAAAGTGGAAGACAACGGTGAATCACTAAAATGAGTTTGAGTGAATGGATGGCATAATAAAGATCACAGATACAAGAAAATTGGTAAATGAACAAAAATTACTTAGAACAACAAAAGACGAGAAGTTGTGAAGAACCACGATCGCCTATGCCCTAAAAGGACGATGCCCATAAAAGAATAAGATCTCTTCTTTTGCTTTTCTTTTTCCTTCTTTTTTCTTTTCAACATTCAGTTTTCGTCCGCTTTTCCCACATTCTTTCTTTCTGTCTTTCTTTGTTTTATCAACTTGCACTTTCTTTTTTCTCTTTCTCTCCCAATTCCCTCTCTTTTTATTTCTTTCCTTATTGATTCTTTTATAGTTTTTCACTTATTTTCTTTTTCTTTCCCTTCTTACTCTTTTTTTCTCAACACTGTCTCTTTTCTTTCTTATTCCTAGAATATTTTGTATTAATCATTTTCTCCATCAACTACCATGCCATCCCATCTGTCTCTTCCCAGTTGTACTTAACTCTCCTTTGAGCCTCCCAGCTGTGAATTACGCAAATAGAATTTATTCATGCAAACACACTGTCCATTTGCCCTTATTCTGCTTACTGGCCATCCATCCTAAACTTCCAAATGAACAGTGGACCTTTTGCAACAGACGCCCAACCCCGATTAATTGTTACAAGTCAATTCTTTTGTCATTTCTTCCTTGCGCAGATTCGGCATAACGACGATGGATGGAAACAGAATTTTACTGATGCTTTGTCATGATTTGTAAAATCTGTAATTATATATATATATATATATATATATTTATATATATATATATATATATATATATATATATATATATATATATAAGAGAGAGGTATATATATGTGTGTGTGTGTGTTTTTCGAAGTTTATATCTGTTCACTTTGTATTGTAAAATATCCTTCCACTTTCGTCGAAGGCAGAAATGTCCTTATTTTATTTATTTTCACAAAGTGATAGATAGAGGTGTCTGGAATCTTTACTTGGGCCTCACCTTCAGCGTGTTTCTTGGAAGAAATGGTTTGACCAACAGTGAAGGATATGTCTTTGCTTTCTACAAAATGCTTTGTCTTTGCTCTGTTTAGTTTTTTTATTGTCATTTCCTCGTTTTGGAAGCTAAGTCTAGCCACTTCTGGGGAATTCATTTTGAGGATCTTCATTTTAGGTGTGGAAAGCAGTTCACGTTTCTTTATACTTTATATGATTTTACTCCATCTCTATTCGGTTGTACGAATGAAGGAAAATACTGTCCTTTTTCTGAATCTGACCTGTTATTGTTACATTTGTTATTACTGCCTTCGCAAGTGCTACTGTTGTTGTTGTTATGAATACTCTTCGTGTACGTTGCAATAAGCTGACGGCATATACAAGAATGACGTCTGGTAGCTGGTGCCAAGAATGTCAGCGATAGCGTCAAAGACATTTTTCATGACAAATCTAAATAGTGTAGTCGCCATGCTATCTCCAGTAAAGTTTAACTCTCCCACACTGCCATATTCCATGAAGAGTAATGTTAACGATATCCGTTGATAAGCCATATTAACACAAATAGTCCCGAAGAAGACCAGCTAATTGCCCTGACCTCTCCTTCGCCTCACGCTTGAAGACGCTAGATTTGTCGACATTTCTATCATTTTGTGTAGTAAACAGTTACAAAACTTTTTTGCTTTATAGCCCCAGATTCTTGTGCTTAGTTTGATCATAATCCAGTTATAAGTGTAAAGGTTACAATATCCATAAGAAATGAGTTTTAATTTTGAACAATCCGGAAATTATGCAACCATTTAATATTAACAGTGCCTTTCAAAGTTCTCCCCATGTCACTCACACATTATCCGGGCGTACATTTCCCTTTTTGAAACACTCTGTAAGGTCTTCTTTAGGCATCACCATGAATTGCTATATCTTTTTCTCCCCTCATTCAACGCTGGTATTTAGTCGCAGGAAGCTCAGTTGGAGACGCAAGTTGGTGACTGACAGATCAGGATGATACGATGTTTTGCCAAAAGTTCTGTAAAAGTCATAAAGAATGTGCAGTCAAAATATTCAGAACGGATTAAAACTAAAAGGATTTTGGTGGGGAGAGAAGGAGGAGAGACCGTTACGCCTCTTATCATGAGTTTTGTGAAAGAAAGCAAAAGCGAAAGCAAAACAAAATTCCTACTGCGATGTGAAATTTGAAAGAAATTTACATTTATAAAATAATACAGAATAAAAATTTACAATACAAGTTTGCACACAATTTTCCTTTGTGAACCTTACAAATAAGTGAGTTTATAAGTTATAAAATTACATGTTCATTAGATATGTGTAGCCAACCCAAGACTAGGACACTTGTTATGTGTTTATGTATATCCTGGTTAAACAACTAAACAAGAATATCTATATAAAAAATAAATAAAACTTAAAATGTATATTTAACATAATTCATGGGCAAAATGAAAAAAAGAAAAATCACGCATGGTTGAGAGCCAAAGAGATAGAGAGAATGACATAGAGAGTAAAACAGAAAGAAAGAAAGAGATGTAGAGAGACAAATAGAGCGTGTGATACAGAGAAGGATTTGAGTGGGTCATCTTCGATAGAGGCAGTTGTGTATAATGGGAGATTAAATCATCTTTCGTGACCAAATGAGCTGTTCAGGACAAATTCGCCCCTGAACTGCAAGTGACTTTTTAAAATTTTTTTTTTCTTTCGTTTTGAAAAACAAATTATCTTCACGAATTTGTTACACACTGAGTGAAGTAACTAAATGCCATCTTTACAATGAATTTCTATTGCAAACAGAACACCACTTTTAAAGCATATAAATGTAATCTGAACTCGCATTATGCATTCAATACAACCATTATTACCAATAGAAGGAAATTAAAACAATGCAACAAATAAATCAATGAAGAGTTGCAGTGAGGAAACAGCAGAGAAGACAGCATGAGCGTTTGCAGGCAGGAGAGCGACAAGCAACACGTAACTTTAATAGAGGAAGATTGCAAGAATCAAGAATTGCTATGGAAAAGAAAGATAGACAAGATTATCTTCAGAACAGAAGAAACAAATATCACAAGAGAATAAATGGTGTGAATGAGGAATAAAGACAGGATTATTTACAGAACATGAGAAACAGAGAACATGAATGAAGAAATGCTATGAATGAGAAAGGAGGATATGACCATCTTCTTCCACAGAGTTCAAGAGAGAGAAATTGATTTGAATGAAGACCAGCCTGTAAGATACCATGCTGGTGAGATGAATGTCATTCATCAATAGTGTGGAGTGCTTACATCCACAAGACAACTGTTGAATTGCTACCAAAATGGAAAGGTATCATTGCCTAACGTACAAGAATATCCTGCTCAACTCAGACAATTGTTTGACGAAATGATTATGAAGGAACAATTTTTAAGACGTAATTTCGAAACTTCACTAACATTTTCATTCGCTTCGCTTGGAGCGAATATCACGCCTCTAGTAAGATGAGATCTTTTTTGTTTACAATTGCAAGGTCAAGTTTACCAATATGCGTACCCTTTATAGGAGTAGATAGGTTCGCCTATCGTCCGATTCAGTCTCCTCCACAGTCTTTTGAACAGGAGTAGAGGTTTATCCCTTGTTTTCTATTTTGGATTGGGTTTTCAGTTTAATCTAAAGTCTACTTCAAATTAATACTTCTAATGTATCCGACAGAGCTCTGAAATTTTATTCACTAACATTTCCCAATAGGAGAAGATAAGTTCACCTATCATCTGGTTCACACTCCACCCCGGTCTTTTGAACGAGAGTAGAACTCTGAAATTTGATTCACTAATTAAACCTTAACCTCTTCAAGTCTAGAGTAAGCCGTTATCTTGTCCCAAGAACTTCCGTCCTTGCTCTTTCTTACGCTCATGCAACACCACACAGTAACCCTCTACCTTGAGTGGCACTTGGATCTTGCACTGGATGAACAAAAAAAATCGATGCATTTTATTTCATATCCAGATAAATGACAATGCGAAAACCCTACCAACAACAAGCTTGCAGTAATATTTGTTGGGGAGGATGGAGCACCACCAATTCATCAAGATATTGTTGTTTATCCACATGAACATCAAAAACAGTGAATACCATATCTCTCCTCCCATCTAGATCCTACCCAGTATTATTTGCAAATGGAGAACAGGGTAGGTACATAAACATGAAGCACAAGAATACGCAATAAAGTTACTGTTGGATTCCGGAATGAATAACAAACGCCAGGAATAGATAAGGAAAATAAATGTATTAACGTAATAATACAAACTGGTAATACGGGTTAGTAGATCCAGGAATGCGGGTTAGTAGCAATAATATATATACAGTCTTGGTATTGAAGTATCGCGGTATGACTCCTTACTGAGTCTAGGTGCTGTGACGGTGACTCTTGTGTTACCCTCCTCTAATACTACACTGATACTACTCAGCGTACTGACTTCTCGACTGTCTTAACGTACTGCCGGGTATTCACTGGTGGTAGTATATGTATACCTCGGTTGAGTCCATTTGTGTGAAAAAGGGGCGACCCCTTAACAGTTACCATGGATAATATTATAGTTATCGTCTAAATTGTTGCCAGACGAAACAAATTTAGTACCATAATTCCAACAATATACAGGGGTTGCACAAAATAATTGGAACAGTTGCAAATTCCACTCCTATATTTCAAAGATCTATTATATTAAAAACTTTAAATAAAACTTCGTAATTGCAGGTTATATCTATTGTAAATACGTTTATTTATCTAATTTACTATCTTTGACTTATTTATTTTTAGAATTTAGTAAAATTTAAGCTAAATGCGTGACCTCTCCGAGTTCGAAAAGGGCAAATTGTTGGAGCTCGCATGACAGGAGCCTCGATCACTAAGGTTGCTGAACTGTTTGGTCTTTCAAGAGCTACTATATCAAGAACACTGATGCAATTAGAGAAACCTATAGCAACCGTAGCAATTCGGGCCAGACTTGCAAAATTACTGACAAGGACTGACGTGCATTGAAATGCAATGTGGCAAAAAATCATCGGACAAATGCGGCCAAAGTGACTGCTGAGTTGAATAACCATCTGAATAGTTCAGTTTCTACTAAAACTGTTCACCATGAGCTCGATAAGGCTGCATATCATGGAAGAGCCGCCGTGAGGAAACCTCTTCTCTCCACTCGCAACATTCAAAGGAGGTTGAAGTTGTGCAGAGATCACAATGCCTGGTCTGCAGACCAATGGAAGCAAGTCATATTCTCAAACAAGTCCAGTTTTTCTCTTTTCCCAACTACAGGGCGAGTTTATGTGTGGAGGCAGCCCAAAGAAGCTTACAACCCTGACTGACTTCTTCCAAGAGTGAAGCATGGAGGTGGATCGGTGATAGTTTTGCCGCCATATCATGGAAATGTCTCAGTCCAATAGTTGCCCTGTATGGTAGAAACAACAGCAAAGATTACCTGAACTTTTTGGGAGATCATGTTCATCCAATGGCCCAGACTTTAATCCTTGATAGTGACTGCATCTTCCAAGACGATAATGCTCCAATACATACCGCTTGAGTGGTTAAGAATTGGTATGAAAAGCATGAAAGTGAGCTAGAATACATGGAGTGACCTCCTCAATATCCAGATATTAATATTATTAAACATTTGTGGTGCATTTTGGAGCGACAAGTTAGGAGCCGCTATCCTCCACCGTCGTGTCTAAAAGAGCTGGAGCTAATGGAAGAATGGCTGAAAATTCCTCTGGATGAAGTCAGGAAGCTGTCTGATTCCATTCCTAGACGTATTAAAGCTGTATACGAGGCTAAAGGAGGATCAACTCCATATTAAATAAATTTTCTTTGAATTTAACAAGTGTTTCAATTATTTTGTCCAACCCCTGTAGAGTTGATGTCTGTCAAAGTGAAAGGGTGCCACCTAAACTTCATCAGGAATAACTAAACCAAGCTTAGAGTGACTTCATACTCTGGTTCATTTGGCAAGAAATGATAAGGGTAGCGATCACTTCATTCCAGTGATTTTACCCTCCTGGTTTTCAGGAAGCCCCAAAAATATGCAATAATTTTACCGAGATGCAAAGGCATTTTTCATTCGCAAATACGGTAAACCTTATTCTAAACTTACATATGTATTCCAAAGTGTCCAGAAATAACTGACAACATTGCTCATCACACCTATCAGGTTTCTTGTGAGTAGTGTCTGGTAGTGTCCGTGTGTTTAATTCTTCCTCTCACTACCATCTTCATAAATTACACACATGGAAACCACCAGACAAAAATGTTGACTAAAATTCAGACGCGCGTGCGTGCACAGACGCGCGTGCGCGCGCACTAATGTCACAAGATGAGATCTACCTGCCCAATGAAAAACAGACACCACGGAATTCAAATTTACCGGAATATTAATTCACAATTCATTTCCAAAACATTAGATGAAGCTTAAATAAAATCGAAACATGTTAAATTTATAAACGTTTCCTTTTTCTTCCTTATTTTATCATATGTCTCTGTGTGTCTGTGTGCGTGTGTGTGTGTCTGTGTGTTTGTCTGTGTGTGTGTGTATTTACAAGTGCGTCCACGTCCTAACAGCTAATCTAATTACTATTGAGCAAATGTCAGCGTTCGTCAACCCAAAATGAGAGACTTTCAAATACCGTCTTTTTCGTTTGATATTTCAAGAAATGTTTGTCTTTATGCGCATCATCTTTTTGACAAGATAATGAATAGTTTCAGGAGGGAAAATGCAACGATGTGAAGGAGTGGCTTGGATACGACTCTGTTCGTACGCGTGTAGATAGGTAGCAAAAATGCCGCACTTCTAAAGAAGTAAACAGTATCTCCGATTTTAATAATGGCAATCTCGATCTATTTAGCCACAAGCACTATTTTGCGCGCAAACACACACCTACGCACACGCTCACACACACACACAATAACACACACACACTCAAACAGATACATGTGCTCACAGTCGCGCTCACCCGTAAATACGCAAACTCACCTACCTATCTATTCGTGTTATATATATATATATATATATATATATATATATATATATATATATATATATATATAATTGAATCTGTATTGAAAAGTGCCAAATTCGCCAAAGGCATATAGTCCTTGTTCTAACTGATGTCGCTGTTATGCAGAAAAGTGCTCTAGTTCTCTAAATAGTATTAGGGTGGAGTGGGGTGTAATTCGACAAATGCCAGAGGGGACAGGAAAGTCTCTAAAAATCAGAAGTCTCACACACACAAAAACACAGAAACACAATATATATATATATATATATATATATATATATATATATATATATATATATATATATATATATATATATATGCATGTACGCAGAAAAGCGCCTTGGGTGTTTATGGTTTAAAGCCATTAGGGGTCTTAATCCATTGAAAAAAAGCAGTAGCCCTCAAATTACATACGGGTAGATCTGCACTCACTTCGGGTAAAGGTTGTTATTTTATTTTTGCCAGCTTTTCCTTTTGTGCCAGATGAAAAAGTGAAGCAAATAGGAATAGTCGGAGAGATAGACAGAAACAGAAATAGAGAGAGAGAGAGAGAGAGAGAGAGAGAGAGAGTGAATGAATGCGTGTATGGGGGACGAAAAGTATAATAAAATTTGAATAAATGCAATTTTTTAGAGAGAGTAGGCGAGTAAGAATGAGAGGAAAATCGAAAGAATATTCGGATATAATATAACAGTTTATCAAAAGCGAAGCGAAAGTAGGCAAAAAATAGAATGAAAAGAATGTTTGAAATTGTGATTGAATGTATTGAGAAAAGAAACGAATATAAGAAGAGTTTATCATGAGAATAGATTTATCGCACACAACGCCAATAATATCCAGAGTTTTATTTCCTTTATTAAAATACTATTTAATATTAGTTTTAAAAAATCTAAGATAACATTAGCATTTAGGAAGTGAAATAATTTGCAGATACCATACATATCAGTCTCTATGGAAAGATGAAACATTTTAATTACTTCTTTAATCTTCAAAAGTACAGAATAAAAGCAAAAATACACCTTTTTTTAAATAAAAACCAAAAGAGAAAAATGATAATTAAGAAGAAAAAAGGGAAATACAAACTCTAAGCGATTGTGTCTAGTATTGCACATGCACATTGAAAATGATATTTAACGTTTTCGTAACATTTCCAGGAATCTGCTAATAGCCTAATAGCGCGAAAATGTGATCGGCAGGCCAATTTCAAATTGCAGTCGAGTTTGTGTCATTCACTTCGCACTAATGTCTTTGTGAAAAGAATGACTCTACCTTATCTTTTCACATCTATATCTATATATCTATATCTATAGGCAAAATATTACAGCGCACTGTGCTCTCTAACTTTGAGTGGATAACCAGTCTGGAAAATTCTAAATTCAAAATCATGGAAAAAGCATTAGAAACAAGATTTGAATTTCAATATCCATCTCATCTAAATAATTAAAAGGGATATGAATGTATAATCAACAATTTTCTTTGATAACCAATATATATATATATATATATGTGTGTGTGTGTGTGTGTGTGTGTGTGTGTGCGTGTGTGTGTGTGTGTGTATGTGTGTATTTATTTATCATTTTAAAAATTATTTTTAGTGGATACTCATATTTGAGTAGGCAGTCTATTTATAAAAAGTATATTTATTTATTTTCACCTACCTGTGTGAATGTTCAAGAAATCTTATTAAAGAAAAATTGGCGTCCTTTGGAAGGAATCGAAACTGGGCTGGGCTAAACGGTGTCTCCCCCTACCCTGAGTGTCCCTCGGGGTAGGGCGAGCCAATTTCATGCTTCCAAGCGAAATTTCACCTGTCATCAATCTGCACATCGTTTCGTAAACAAAGAGAATTTTTAGAATGGATTTTTATTAATCCTACAAATTTTTATCAACTTAAAAACGTTTAAAGTAATAAAAATACATTCTAAAAATTCTATATATTATAAAAATATAGATTTAAAAAATGCTATATTTATGAATTGAAGATCAGAGATAAAGTGTATGTAGATATAAAAGTGGACATTGAGGTCAACATCCAGCAGCAACAATCTGTTCCATGCTTAAACGCAATCTTTATGGCTTGACAGTCGAGAGTTGACTTAAATGTCTCCTTATATATATATATATATATATATATATATATATATATATATATATATATATATATATATATATATATGTGTGTGTGTGTGTGTGTGTGTGTGTGTGTGTATGTAAATATGTGTGTATATATATATATATATATATATATATATATATATATATATATTTATTATTATTATTATTATTATTATTATTTTAAACGTTACTTTTAGTTGATACCCGTATTTTAGTAGACGCTTTGCTTATTTTAAACAGTATTTTTTTGTCTACCAGCCTGCATACTCGAGAAAATTTAATAATAAAAATGTGTCCCAAGTTTTTTTCTCCAAGTTTTCTTGTTTAACTAATGTTTTGGAATTTGGGAGTCTGTTCAAATGTTGATCTTTTGAACAGATGCAGATCAGGAAATTTCCGGCAACCATCACTTCAATGCATATTTTTGATAATCCTTTTTTGTTTTATTTGATGTAACCATTTTCTCTTTATTAGGGGAGACGATTGTGGTCAAACTAGTTGTGTCCAGAAGTGTTTGTATCTTTACTCCATCTGTTAGGCGACTTCTGATCATGAATTTCATGATGGGATTCTGGAATGTTTTCACTTTATTAAGAAGTGTTGTAGCTCCATTTCCACAATCCAAACCGTACAGCAACAGGAATATGTGTTGCAGATCTTAGCTGTGATTTTGTAGGCGATACGAAAGGCTTTTAGAAGAGATTTGTTCTTTTGCAAAGGCTTCCCACCGAAAACCTATTCTATGTTTAACAGTAACTGAACCTTCATTCGAAGATGAAAGTTTCTTACCAAGATAGACAAATTCGGTTATTTTGTTGAATTGGTTTTTCATAGAAAGGGACATTATATTTATTAGCGGCCATGCACTTTGTTTTTTAAATATTTTTAGTCAGATCTACTTCCTCCGCAGTTTTGGCAAATGTTTTGTAAATTTCTGCATTTCTTGGTTACTCTCCTCTATCATGAAAGCTTAAAATGTGCTTAGCAAGTGCTTTGGGACATACGCTATTTAAGCGCGCTCCACCCTGAAGTCTCCATAATAAAAAGTTGCTTTCGTTTGGGTTATTGTTGATTCCTTATCCGAATGTCCAATGGTTGGAAAGTAGACTTGTATCAGGAGGATCTTTCAGAATTTTCCTTTAAATGTGATGTTCGCAAGGTCTATCTGACTAGGAGTTGCATTTTACATTATCATGTGTTTTGATGAACTGATATCATCTTGGAAGAGGTGAATTATTGCACGCAAAGGCCGCCATCCTGAATATTTACATCATCGCCTTGATCGCACTTACTGACCAAAATATTTTTACACACACACACACACACACACACACACATATATATATATATATATATATATACACGATGGATAAATTGTCGTCTAAATTACGCAAAAATGAAAATAACACTGATATATTTTAACAGATATAGTTACCAAAATTGCATAAAAATATCTTGAAATATTAAAGAGTAAATTTATTCAATAAAATCGACATTGGCTTCAACCACGGCCTCCAGACGACTTCGAAATCTCCTGCAACTCTTCTTGTTTAAATTGGTGAATACTGCCATAATCCTTGCCCTCTGTTTATCTTTGGTGTTACAAAGAGTTTTGCTGGTCTTTCATTCAACTGCGCCCAACACATAATAATCAAGGGGTTGCAGTCGGGGGAGTTAAGCGGCTAGATATATGGGGTGATGTGATCGCAGAAATTGTCTGACAGCCATGACTTGGTTCTACTGCTTGTGTGGCATAGTGTAGAGTCCTGTTACTAGACATAGGGTCTTCTTGCAGCCACCCTCTTGACCCAGAGCAGCACTACCTGCTCAAGGCACTTGATATAGTTCTCTGTGTTGAGTCTGAGGCCCTCACCAACAAATTCAGGAGATCTTTTCTTATCAGAACTATCAGCGTGAGTTTTCCGAATTGTCGTACCTTCGTAATCACCATTAGACTCATCCAACTCTTTCCAAATCCTCGGCACCATCCTCAGATTGACACACAAACACTCTGAAATGTTTGTATTGGAGCTTCGGGCACAAATGCCAAGCAGTACATGCCGTTTCCAAATTTCTGGCAGAGTGAATTGTGTCATGGTGTTCCTATTCTATTGTACAGTTGACAAAATCAAGAACAACCAATGTGCATGCACAAAATTAAAAATATAAAATGGCGACAATTTACCAATCGCACCCTGCATATATGCCATGTCTCTTCAGGGCGTAGGTAATCATGGCGCTCTGTAGATTTGTTTTCTTTATTCTGACAATTGACATAGATTCTTAAGAAAGCCAGTGAAGAGGTTTCCTGCTTTCTCTGCGGTTTTAAAGTCAGAGTATTCCTTCTCTTAGACTGGGTGCCAGCTAAGGCTAGAGAAATCTTTCTATCCTACTAAGCTGGAAGAGGAAATGTTACATAGAAGCAGCAATTGATTCCAAGATAGACTGGGTAGGAGAAGAGGCAGCTACCTCTGTCGACCCTCCTTCTAAGTTCGATATGTGTGTCTCACAACTTTGCAAGAATATCTTGAGCAGTTTTTTTTTTTTTAATATTTTTCTTTTTCTTTTATTATTAATTTTTCCCCTCATATATTTCTTGCTTTTTTCCTTGGATTTATTTTTTTTTCATTTTACATTTTCTTCTATTTTGCCAGTCGACATTTTTCATTTCATTTAAATCATCAGAGGAAATGTTAATGTGCAATATATGAATTGGGATGCAGAGACAGCGCAGTGGTTACATTTGCAGATAGTTCCGGCCTAATCTGTTGTATTCACTTTCAGAGCCTCCTCTCTAAGACCATCAGTGTCATCAAATCCAGAATCCAAGAGAGAGCTAAGAACCTTCAACCAATTTTCTATGGATTACAAGATCAAACCTCCACTCCTCGCGTTCACGGACACATATTTCCCGAATTGCAGAAGATATAAGGTTAAATGAACAACCATCATGTATCTAGGGATCTCACAGAGCGTGACCCTAATTCCTGGTTGATCCAGTTTCCTGCGCTGAATCTCCCTCTCCGTTAGATGTCCCACACTGGGAAGTTTTCTCTTTTCAGAGTGTCCAAGATCACCAACCAAAGTTGACAATGAGCTGATCACTCTATGTTCACGACAATTCTATTCAATTTCTAGTCAATCAGACAAAGACAGACTCAATTCTCCTCCCAATGGTCCACAACTCTGTCAGATCAACAAGTAAACTACCTTCTACAACTCGGTGCGCGCATTGCTGGGCACACCTCACGATCTCTGTGGCATTGTTAAAACAATGAGAAGCGATCTTCGAAAATCATCTGCTCATCATTTCTACCGCCTTCACTTCGTCAGAACTTTCAGTCCTTTTCCCGCTTCCTTCAAAAAACCCTTGTAAAAATCATTTAAAAACACAACGCGCCTTTCAAGTTTAACTTGTAATCTTACTGAGTTTAGACCGTATGTAGCTTTTGTTTGGTAACTAACCAATCATGACATACGACTTGACAAACCGACATAGTTGTATGTTTGGCTTTCTGATTAAGCAATTCTGCTACAAATTTTAATATGAGTCTTTTATGATTGTCCTCATTCCCGAACTTAGTAAATAAATGCAAGAAATGAAAGTCATTCTTTAATAATCAATATTTTAATAACAAAGAATTACATGAAATTTTGTTAATTGTTATTCATATTATCCGTAGATCATTACGAGTGGAAGTAAATTCTTCTGATTATGAATATGTCTACAAGCAAATTAAAAATATAAATAATCAAACGTTGATCCAACGTCTGTGTATGTGTGTGTGTGTGTGTGTGTGTGTGTGTGTGTGTGTGTGTGTGTGTGTGTGTGTGCGCGCGCGCGCGCACGCGCGTAATATGTGTAAACTGGGTTAATGCTTAGAGAAAAGAAAATCGATATATTTAATTGAAGATCGTCACTACAGTAATTAATTTAATCCTCACTGAGTGCCCAAGGTTTGTTTGCTTGATGACTAACCTACGCTGATTTACTACCTACGTCAATAGTCGATATTCGAACCAAGATCAAATTTAGGATTCGAATGCTAATTTTAAAGGTAGACTGGTTCTACCCTCTTGTACAGTTAACACAATTTTTTTTTACCAATATTTTCTCCTAATATAGATTCGTCTAATAACCTTGAGATGAATGTCTCTATTTTTAGTAATATTTCTTTAAATTTAAGACAATTCAATCTAGAATGAACCCGTCCTATGCATAAAATATATGAGGGGTGCTGAAAAGTTCTTAGACCGAGAACCCCTTCAAAAAAAAAAAATGAAAAGAAAAAAGACCAGACGTTTAACTATCTGGTCAGTTTTCTGGGAAATGGGTTGGGCCGATAATTTTTCATCAGCCCCTCGTATATGTTTCAAGCTGGCCATGTGAACAATTTAAAGGCGAGTAGGAATCGATAGGCTAACAGCGGCAGTAGCTTAAAACTGCTTAAACCGCCACCGCCACCACGGTACTTACTTATTCCCGCTCTTCTAATGTGGCTTCTCTCTCTTTGTAATATAAGTGTGTTATCGCCTTACCGTTATTTGTTGTAATAGCTTGTTATCTGTCGGAAATCGTATCGAAGAGAGAACAACAAACAACAAACGCAACAAGTAAGTTGAACAAAAACAAACAAATACACAGTGGATCTGGTGTCGCTGGTCAGGCTGAAGCCACGGCTGAAGCCACGGCTGAAGTCACGGCTGACCACTTCTTTGGTTCGTGTGTACGGAGAAGTCGGAGAGGAAATCAAACTACAGAAAGAAAGTAAGAAGAGAGTAGTGGTTAACAGCAATTGAATATAGACACGTTGTTCAAGAGAGCGATCACGAGAGAGAAAGAAAGCATAGAGAGGAGAAGAAAGCAAAGCAAGCAAGAGTAGGAACTATAAAATAAAGTTTTCAACCAAAATTAAGCAAAAAAAAAGAAAAAGTATATAGTCTTAAAAATGATCGAACGGTTTGAAAAATAAATAGAAATTATATTTTTTACTAAACTGAAAATTTGAACAAAGGTCTTTCAGAATATTCTTTTTATATTCATATACACAATCTCTCTTCTTCTCTCTCTCTCTCTCTCTCTCTCTTTCTCTCTCTCTCTCTCTCTCTCTCTCTCTCTGTAAACAAGTTTATTTACAATTTTTGCTTCTTATCCGCAGTTCTACACACACGGGTAGCAAACGGCTACACAAGCTCCATACACCCATCATACTTTACTTTAGGCGCCTCCACTGTTTTCACAGGAAAACAGATAGCGTAATGAAAAATGCCACAAACTTAACAAAAATAATTTTTTATCGTCAAAATGCTTATGTTATTATTAAGATGAAAGACCAAAGTATTTTTTAATTATTTTTAAAAAATGTTTAATATTTTCTAACACGTTCGAAATTTTGGTTAAAGTCTTCTTTTGTTTACTTTCTCCAGTCGCCCAGTTCACTGTTTATATGCACTCATGCCGAAAAATCCTCGGCCTGACACACTTGCTAAAATCAGAATTGTTTTGAAATCCTTCTAGGTCAGACAGAGAACATTTCCTTAATTGCTAGTAACGTTTTGATTTCATGATTAAATGAAGCAATTATATGATTGAATTTTGCAATATACTTTTTAAATTTTAATATTAGCTGCCTTTAATCCCAATTACACAGATCGTCATTCTAAGGACGTCATAAGCAGCAAAGATCGAAAATAAAGAATAAGCCTCTTGCGCGACATGAACAGTGATTACAGACAAAGAGGGTGTGAAGAGGAATATTGGAATGTATGGAACTTACTGGGAAGAAAAGAGAAATTAGTTTGAAACATTATATCACAATTTATCGGCTGCTTTTTTAATGTCCAGTAAAAAAGGAAATCTAACTTATTGGTTGATGGCAATCGTTAAAAATTGACCTTAATAGGTTAACGTACCTATACTTCCCACTTTTGGCTGAGATTGTGCCAATTTGAAGGGTGGGATGAAAGATAGCAGTTATCTGTTTCAGAGGGGGCGAGAGATAGAAGCTATCTGTTTGAGGGGGATAGAGATAGCAGCTATCACTATTTGGCTTTATTTTTGTGAGTATCTGCTCTGAGGCTTATGAAGTCACGAAAGCACTTTATTATATAAGAAACTAAACTTACGTGTAATAATTAAAAATAATCCATTGGAAATAATGACAAGCTTACTTATAGGCATAGTAGATTTCATATGATTTTAACTGATCACTTTGAACAATAAATTTGTAGTTAAGCTGTTGTAATCTCGCGATCACGAGAAATAAAAAAAATAATAATTACCCATGATTCCTTAGTAAAAAAAAAATTTAAATCTGGTGTCTTTTCAACAACCTCTCACCATGAGAGGATATGAAAATGGACCTTTCCGGGAATGAAGACTAAAAATAAGTTTTACTCAACAAATATTACTTCATCATATTAAATGTGACCTTTTAATAATAGACTTATCATAACAAAATAATTCACTCATTCAACAAGACAACCCAAATATCAGGACATTTAACAACCACATTACGAGAACTTTTTATCTACGGAAACAACCAAGCCTTCCGATAATAAATCCTTATGTATAAATGCCTCATTTTTGTTGTTATGATGTATAACTGGATATTTTACTAATCACACGTAACAGGAGTCATACAAGACCCATCATAACAAAGTGGTAACCTCGACGTTTAAAAGTAAAAGTATATATTCAATACGACATACCAACTACAACAAAAAAGAGAACAAAAAGAATCAACAAACTTATTCGTAATACACGTACGAAAAAAAAAACAGGAGTTAGCAAAACCAACCAAAAGCGATTGTTATGTATATTTGTATACATATATAGATATGTAAAAAAAAAGTAAACGACGAGACGGGGACAAGTTTTCTAATTGTATATTAATTGTACATAAATGTCTGTTGTTTTTATTGAAACCTAAATTACCGTTGTTTCTTATTCAATTGCCTTGTGATTGATTCATTTTCAATGCCTATATTCTATATTGTTGTGGATTAATATGGTGAACATGCCCGTAAACTAACCATCTTAACATTAAAACCTTCTGATAACAAATTCAATCTCATAGCAATCCCAACAAGTTAATGCCTCTTATCGGCAATAATACCTCCGTGTATCTGACACATAATCCTACGCCACAGCAAAATAAGACACAAATCAACAGAGCAAGCAGTTCGCATACCAACAGCTACATATCAAATAGACTACAACCTCCTTTCACTGAAACCCAAAAACTGAAAATATGCCGTGCACATATTTATTTTGCTGATAAAGCTCGATCATGTAAGCCATGTTGCAGATGGCCGATCAAAAATAAACTTATAAAAATGTTACCAAATTCTCGACCACATATCATGAGCTAACAGTGACTCGGAAAACTAGCCTCAGTCAGTCTCTTGGGGTTCGCGACTACTAGAGATACATACAAAAATAGGGGCAACTAAAATAACATTCACTGTCGACACCGGTGCAAGGATAATTAACGGAATATCTTTAAAGCCAACACCCCTAACATTATCAATGGATGGCGGTACGAACATTAAATGTTAGCGGCAAACTAAACTGGACATCGGAATTCCAAGCCGTAGAAGATTATTTTCGTAGTGGCGGATGTCAATAATCTCCTACGTTGATTTAATTTTCTGAATAACTTCGGACTCTTTGTCGACTGCAATGAGAAGAAAGAAAATAATAAACCCTACCACTTCGTGCACGAAAACACTTAAAACACGTAACTCAGAAATCAACTTAGCGATTAATGACAATGTATCAGACCTTATCCGAGCCATTGTCAACGAATATCCTAACACATAGACGTGAATACAACGGAGTTTACCACAGAATTGACACTGGCAGTCATCCGCCTCCATCTGCTAATGTCAGGAAACTGTCAGAGGAAAAAAATCAGAAGCAGTACGTAAGAAATTTAAAAAGTTACAAGCCGACAGTATAATTTCACCATCTAAAAGCGAATGGTCAGCCCTTTGCACGTGGTTAAAAAAAATATGATGGTGGATATCGCTGTTGCAGCGATTATCGAGTTCTAATCAGCATCACCAAAAACGACAAATACCCAGTTCCCAATATCAATTTATTTGCGGCCAAATTAGCAAACAAAACTCAATTTTCAAAAATCGACCTTGTGTCTGCTTAACACCAAATCAAGATGCACACTGCTGATATAGACAAGACCGCCATAGTATCGACCCTTGGACTACATAAATACAATTTCATGCCCTTCGGTCTTAAGGATGCGGCTGCTACATTTCAACGGTTTATGGACAATCAATATTCAGAGACATTAATTGTGAATTTGTCTATATAGATGCTATTCTGATTTTCAGTGACGATCAATCATCACACAAGAAAGACATTCAAACTGTTATTGAAGTTTTGCATAATAATAATTTAAAAATGTCACTAACAAAACCAACTTTCGATGTTGCATCTATAGATTTCCTAGGATATAATATTAGTGTACACGGTATCAAGCCAACTACTAAAAATATTGAGGACCTAAAATCCTTCCCACTGCCTAACGATAAAACATTTTACGTAGATTCCTAGGCATGATTAATTTCTAAAGAAAATTAAAACCCAATCTCGCTGAAATTGTGCTACCCTTTACCGAACGAATACGACAGAACGTAAATGGTGCATTTACGTTTAACAAATGAGAATTAGAATCATATCATAGCATCATTAAAATTCTCTGCGACTACCCCACATTAGCACACCCTGACTGCACCTCTTATCAATTGGTGACCAACAGCCGTAAATATTCCACATTTGTTAGAGAGCTTCTCGCTGCATATCTTGCAATCTTACATCTTCGGCACATGATAGAAGGCCAGCAAGTGTTGCTACTATCAGACCATAATTTGGTGCCTTTTATAGCCTCACTCTTAGTCGGCATAGAGCATATTAAAGGACAAGAACATATAGTAGCTGATTGTCTGTCATGACCCACCTTAGCAATTGAGGTCGATCTTTGTAACATAGCAGCAATAACAGGAACAAGAGCGACTAGGATTAAGATGATTATGGCTCGTTTCTTTTGGCCGAATATAGACAAAATAGTGAAACAATTTTGCTGTGAATGTGAGGCTTGCCAAGCAGCTAAGGTTAACAGGCATACCAAAACACCAATACATTGACATACCCTCAATTAGGTTTCATACTGTTCATCTCGACATTGTTGTACCCCTCTCCCCAGTGAAAAATAACAATAATGCTTACAACAGCCTATATCGTTACTTGCTGATATGCATCGACCGTACGACTAAATGGTTTGAAGCCGAACCACTGACAGAAATAACAGCGAGGACTGTTAACGTGTGGGTCGCACGTCGCGGTGTACCACTTCATGTTATCACGGACCATGGTAGATAATTTGAAAGTGAACAATTCACAGAAATAACAAAAATGATTGGTTTTTGCAGGCTACGTACAACCGCATACCTTCCTCAAACCAACGGACTAATCGAACGAGCACACCAGACAATTAAAACCACAATTATAGCGAGAAATGAGTCATGGCTAGCAGCAGGATTACCAGTAGTATTAGTAGGCATCCGTAGTACACCCAATAACAGCAATTTTTCACCCTATTTCGCAGTAACAGGAGCACACATTATGATTCCGCAATTGTTGATAGACGATTGTCACGATACTATCGACAATCAAGACTATACAAAGAAACTACATAAAGCAATATGCAAAATTTACCCAGTAACGACGTGCCACACAAGCATAACAGCTATCAAAAGGCATTGAAATTGAGATCCTGCTAGAAAGTCTGGATTAGAGTAGACAGAGTGCATAGAACCCTAGAAGCGCCATAGAACTTTCGAAGTTCTGCAACATACTCCAAAGTATTACCTAAGTAGGTTGAAGTTAAGTCGAATAAGGATACATACACCATATGTAGGAGCGAGTAATAAGCACGCTAAACAAACAGATAACGCATCTATTAAAGAAAAACTAACCCAATCAACAGAAATACCAGAAAACTAAACTGACCCTTATCACCCAAAAGTAACAAAAGCTGCTTCCGACAGATCTGTAGCATAGAAAAAGGACAATGAATATTCAAACTCCGTTACTAAAAGAGGAGCTTATGCTGTGATCGCGCGATCACGCGGAATAAAAAAAAACGCTAATTTTCCATGATTCCCGAGTAAAAAAAACAAACAATAAACGCCCTACTGGCAAAAAATTTAAAATCTGGTGTTTTTTCAACAACCTCTCACCATGAGAGGATATGAAAATGGAACTTTCCGGGAATGAAGACTAAAGATAAGATTTACTCAAATATTACTTCATCATATTAAACATGACCTTTTAATAATAGACTTATCATAACAAAATAATTCACTCATTCAACAAGACAACCCAAATATCAGGACATTTAACAACCATATTACGAGAACTTTTATCTACCGAAGCAACCAAACCTTCCGATAATAAATCTTTATATATTTATGTATAAACGTATCACTTTGTTGTCATGATGTATACTGGCTATTTTACTAATTACTGATTTTCCGAGGTAAGTCGATAGCGTACATTCAATTTTCCGTAAATAAGCACTTACGCCACTCACCTATGCTAACGCAATAATAAAGTAATATTCTACGATATAGCAATACATTTCTGTGACATGTTAGCAAAATTAGTACTAAAAACACATGGAAGACATATATATAATGCATATAATGAACTTAAATGAGCATAATACATACAATGTGTAACGAGAACGAGGAAAAGAAATATTCATTCTCCAAATTTACGTTTCTCACGGACTGGACGGAATGAAATGGCTGAAAGGAAAAAGAATGATAAACATACTTTGTTCTCAGAGAGAGACTTTTATATAAACTACGGCAGACAAAAAACATATATATTCATATATACACATGCCCCAAGTGATGAAATATATATCACCTATGTCCACATAGCAAAGCAAATTATAAGAAGGAACAGAACAGGTCTTACATATAATTTGATTGCTATTCAGGAACTGTAAGTCGACTCCCACTTTGGATCATTGTATGGAGTGCCGTCACGAAGCGGTCCTCATGTGACCACCGGACTTATCTTCTATCAAACGGAGATAAGCGCCATCTGTATCCCTACATGACTCTACCCCTAAACAGGGCCTCAAACTTGTCAAGATGAGTCAATTTTACTTTGCTTTTTGTTGATATAATAGAAATGTGGGAAGATATTTTATACAAACTACAATATAAACAAGAATGCAATGTATATTACAAATTACTAAACAATTGAAACAATGTCCATTCAACAGCACAAAAAGTTTTTCCTGTGTTAGAATAATGAAAAAGTTCATCTGAAAAAATGTGCTACATAAAGAGAAAACAACATAAAAATGTCTGGGCAATCGAATGACGTCCAGATCTTGTCACAGTTTGAATTTGTAAATCTGGTGCTTCTGGAGATGATGTAGTGTCTGGTGTGTCTCCATTTAGTCATGTAGCATCCAGAAAGGCTGGCTTCAGCTTGTCCGCACAATTTTTTTTTTTTGTGTGTGTATTGTTAACGGGTGTATCAAAAATTTTAATGTTTCTTCAGGATCTTAAATGGTCCTTCGCATGTGGCTGCAATAAATGCTAAGTCGCGCACTATTTCAAAATCAGTTTTCAGCATATGAATATTTGAAAATTTCCAGATGCTAAGTAGTCCTGAAAAAAGTTCTGAAGCTGTTAGTCCTTTTGCTTTTCCAGAAATGATTGGTAGACCGTGCATGTCTTTAGCAGAAAAGTATCAATGCTACGGGACTTGATATTTGCAGGATTTTTTTAAGAAAAATTGGTTTCCACTGAAAGTGTATTTACAACGTCAGTCGTAGAGAGGTCAGCTGCCAAACATAAATGCTTGCTTGAAACAATATGATACAATTCAACTGCATGGGTCAGTCAGTTATGCGCCATACGTGATACACGCTTAGGCGATCGTGTATCTTTTGACACGACTGACGAGGCAGATTTTTTCCCGCAGTAGGCTGCCTTTTCTTTCTGGCTATAGAACCCTGTCTGTCCTATTATTACCTATAGCTGGTGGGAAAAGCAGAGGATTCATATCTTTCCCAAAGGTTTTAGCACGTAAGTGGATTCGATATTAATTCGAACTCGGTTCTCCGATTCCTCAATCTCAGCCGCTATCCATTACTTCACCATGCCTCCGCCCAACCGCATGAGACAATACCAATTTAATTTTGTGAAATGGTGTCAAAGTAAAATTCTACACACACATGGCGATTTAATTAAATATCCTGCAATGCAGGAAAATATCTGGAAAAATAGTACGAATGAACAATAAAATCATTGGAAAAGTCCAAGTGAATAAATGTGAAAAAAATATTTGGATTATATATCAGCCAAATTTACGTCTGGCGTTGCTGTTTAGTTAAGTAAGCAAAAAGTAATGACCCCAATTGGGTCAAAGAGACCTTTGCTATAGTCAAACTCAAGAAGGTTAAAATAGATGCAAAAAAGGTCAGAGGTGGAAGAAATTGTTTTATATTCAACTTCTCCATGAACACGTGGACGGGGAAAATATTCACTCGTAAATTACACTAGTTAAAATGTCCAGAAATGGGAATTGTTTAGGTTTTTAGCATGTTAGGCAACTACGAGATCTTTCCGTTGCTAAGACAATAATATCGTCTCCGCTCTGACATTTACTGTGATGAAAAAATATATATACGTGTTAAAAACATATTTTGTTAACTGACACGTGATGAAGAGCCGTTTATGGTGTTTTATGAAAGATATAAACATTTCATATTTTCTTACGTGTTCAAAAAACGTCTTGGTTACCAATCTAACGGGAGGGAGGGAAAGAAATATTTATTTTCGCAATTACATTTCTCTCGTTATGTGCATTGTTATATCCGTGATATAACAACAACGTAGCTCACGGATTGGACGGAACGGGATGGTTGAACGAAAAAAGAATGACAAACATGCTTTGTTCTCAGAGAGAGACTTTTATATAAACTACGGCATACACAAAACCGTATATATTCATATATCAACATGTCTCACGTGGAGAAATATATATCACATATGTCTACATAGCAAAACAAAGTATAGAGAGGAACAGAAGCCATGTTTTACATATAATTTGAAGATGTTCTTGACCAAAAGAAAT
The DNA here is from genome assembly GCA_964036315.1 of Acanthosepion esculentum. NCBI lineage: Eukaryota > Metazoa > Mollusca > Cephalopoda > Sepiida > Sepiidae > Acanthosepion > Acanthosepion esculentum. The sequence goes on from OZ038512.1 coordinate 15,636,420, forward strand.
CTCCAGGTTTAAACTGGCCGGGTTCATCTATGGCCCAAACGGAAACGGCATCGTGTGCTTGTAAGCTGGGGAGGCAGATTTAGCCTTAGGCTGGGCCAAACACCCAGGCTAGAAGAAAGCAACTTTCTCGTTTGGTTGCGATTCGCGAACTGTAAATCGACTCCCGCTTTGGGTTACTTTATGGAGAGACGTCACAAAACTGGAAAGGGAGATAAGCACTTTCTGTATCCTTACAAATGAAATGAAATTGTTTTAAGCTGTTCATATATTTATTGCCAGTGATATCATTGGCACTTGGTAGATAAGATGCCGAAGCGTAAGATCCTCTCTCTCTCTCTCTCTCTCTCTCTCTCACTCTCACTCTCCCCCCCCTCTCCCCCCTCTCTCTCTCTCTCTCTCTGAAACAGAAGCAAATCTGGGGAAGAAAGAAAAACAAAAGACCGTGAATGCCCAACAATCCAATATGGCGTACAACCAGCAACTGACCCACGCCGCCTTTTGTACGAGGTAAACGACATATGTCAAAACAAGATTAATGGAGATTGCGTCGTAATCATAAATCGTTGTAAGTCACTCTTCTTGATCTGTTTGTACTAATGCAGGTGTCCCCATGTCTCTATCCTTGGACCTAATTTATTATTAATTTTCATCAATGACATTGCTGATGAAATCAGTTCACAACTTGATATCTATGCTGATGAAATCAGTTCACAACTTGATATCTATGCCGATGATTTACTGCTATCTTGATAATAAGTCTAATCAGTTCGATAATGTCAAATTGGCAGCTGATCAATAAAATGTCAACTGGGGCAAGGAATGACTTGTTAATTTTAAAGCCTCCAAAACTTCTCTTTATCAATCACCTGAGAGACTCGTTCCTGCCTCACATCAGTATCACTGATACTAACCGCCATGAGAGTGACTCGTTTCGCCTTCTCCAGTTTACATTCTCAGCTGACATGAAGTGGAAAGATTATATTGCTAGGTCTGCTTCTAAGAAAGTTGATTCACTGTGTTGTGCTAGATCATTTTTCTCTCCTGAATCTATCTTACATATTTATAAGTCTACCATTTGTCCACGCTTTGAATAATTCTGCCACATATGGTCCAGTGTTCCTGTAGTATATTTAGAGATTCTTGATAAAATCAAAAAGAATCAGCAATATTATTGTTCCTGACCTGGCATCTCGGCTTCATTCACTTTCCCACCACCGCAATGTAGTTTCCAAGTATCTTTTCTATAAATACTTTCATGATAATTGTTCGAACGAACTCTATGGTACCCAGACTATATGAATTTAAGCGCAGTGCTAGATTGGCGGCAAGGTCTCATCAATTCATAGTTTAATTGGCGAGATGTAACCGTAGGTTATATGCTAACAATTTATTTTCTCACACTTCTCGTTTGTGGAACTCTCTTCCGGCTCCATGCTTTCCAGCCAAATTTGATGTTCAAAGCTTTAAATACAATGTCAATCATTATCTGCTGTCATCTTGATTACTCTTCTATTGTTGACACACCTTAATAATGTTTCTCTTTTTTCTTATTCTTTCACACTCAATAATTCCTTGTGTCTTAGTGGCTTTTCTGCCTTGCATGCGGTGATATGATTAAAAATAGTTCGAGACTGTCGTAACCTGTTCGGGACTGTAGTATCTAGACACTCACAAACATAATGTTTGGTCACTTGGTCAGATTTTGCAGAATGAGTGGACCCGAGAATTTGTCAGCGCCCACACTTATTTAAAGTGCACCAAGTATTTGAGGACACATCTTTTCCGCATCACAAATGCAAAACAACCTAACAAAATATTGTGCGACATTCGCCAAATTTTAATATTATAATTTCTCTTTCAGGTGTATCCAGAGTATTAACATAGCAGCTTCCTACCTGACACGGGGAATGAAAAGGTATACCATGTTCGTGATGTTAAACATTAACGACAGCTACTCAGAGGTAATGAGCTTCATGAAAGTGGTCAAGTAATCAGGAGGAACAACAGGTAGCACTACAAGAATCCCATGAAGTGGTGATCTCCATCAAGTCATCACAGTGATAACCTCCACCAAGTTCACATGGTTTCTAATGATATTGTCATCATGAACAGCGATGGTCATATCATGTTGCTCTATTTCTTCCCGCGGGATCTCAGGATCAATGCTATCACGCACATTGAACTACTGGACATTTTTCTAAATTATAAGAAAATTATCGAAGGTATTCAGCACATTGTTTACTCGCGGTTTATTTCTCATAATATGTATGAATTATAGAAGACACATATATATATATATATATATATATATATATATATATATATATATATATATATATATATAATGTTTAAAAAAAATGAATGCTGGCCAGAACACTACCGCGGTTTCGACCACGACGGTCTCCTCATGTGGTTTGTTCAGCAAATCAACGACATGGAGCTCAACAACTTAAGCACTTTCGTTCGAAACAGGAAGTAGTGGGGGGAGGTGTAAACAATAAAAAAAATTTGTTTAACTTTATCCGTGTTCAAATAACCCCAAGCTGAACTTCTTAACATGTCTACACTTGGTAATGATCTCCGACCCCTCGTTCAGTAATTCAGTGCTGTCCTTATACGTTGTTATAGCTAGTTTCTCTTCTTGGCATAACCTACACGTATTCCCGATTATTTAATTAATTAATTTCTTAATATACTCCATTTAATATTTGGCTTTTGTTATGCCTCTCCCTAAACCTCCAATAGTAGCTTGCTAGCTTCGTGTTGTACCCACGTTCCGGGATTCTAAAAGATTAGGTGTGATTATACCACCTCCTCTTGAACTGGCCCTCAGTGGATTTGATGTATCTTTTTCTGCTACTATTTTCACTTTACATTTCGGCACAATATACAACTCGTTTCGTACGGCATAATCCATTTAAAGGACAGTTATTTTTTACCTGCAATTACATAAGATCATATTTTCATCTTTCACGTTATTTTTTAGCTTTAAATTTTTATTATTTTTATGATGTTGCTCATACCGCTTGTGCAACTATAACTTAATTTGACTGTATTACGGTTAAATAATTTATATAGTCCGGACGTATTAGGGAAGTGCTTATCTAATATATTGAAAAATGTCTTCCCTATGTTTGTTTTTACTTGTGTGTTGAAAGGTGTGTTGAACCAGATTATGTTCCTCTTTCTTTTATTAATATTATCATTTCTCGGGTTCGTCTGTTCTTTGAAATGCAGGATAGCGTTATGCCCTTCCCCTTTTAATACAGATGCGTATGCTTTCTTTTTTTCGTTAAATATATCTTCAGTAAAAGAATTTTGCAACAGCTTACACTGCACTCCTAACGAGATTTGTTTAATTATATTCGATGGGTGGTTAGACGCCGTATTGATATATCTTAAAACCGCATTCGATTTCATGAATGGTGAGATGGTCCTGTTTGACAGGTTTCACTCTGTGTCCCAAAACTGGACAACTTCCTTATTGATTTTTACAGTGATACTGAATTTCGGGTCTTTATATATTCTATGTAGTTTTTTTTTTCTGATAGAATCACTGCTACTTTTATTTTCCGATACAACCATCAGTCCATCATCTCTGTATAAACCGTGGATTCCAATTAGCTCAGCCACATCTGCCCCGTCGAACGATCCTTGGGGAACTCTGGCGTATATATATATATATATATATATATATATATATATATATATATATATATATATATATATATATATATAATTAAGTAATTCATTGAGTCTGAAAGAAACCTCAACAGAATGCAGAAAGCACTGGACGGCCGTTTCGTCCTATATTTGGGACTCATCAGCAGTGCGCATACACTAATAGAGAATTGAAACCCTGACAGTTAGGTTGTCAAGCAAACATCATACCAACTGTTCCAACGGGCCTTGGTGACGAAGAGGTAGCAAATCAGAAACGGCCGTGCAGTGCTTTCTGCATTCTGTTGAGGTTTCTTTCAGACTCAATGAATTACTTAATTATAATTATCAAATCCTCCTTACAATTTCTATCATATGTATATCATTGCTTGATCCGGCTTCTAATGCTTCAGTTTGAGCGGCTTGGTGATAGTAGTCGTGGCTCGGGGGGGGGGGCACAGTCCTATGTTTAAAGAGAACTTCAGTTGAGTTCCACCACGGAATATTTGAGCGAGTGGCGCTAGCTTGAGTCTGATTTGCTACCTCTTCGTCACCGAGACCCGTTGGAACAGTTGGTATGATGTTTGCTTGACAACCTAACTGTCAGGGTTTCAATTCTCGGTAGTGTATGCGCACTGCTGATGAGTCCCAAATATAGGACGAAACGGCCGTCCAGTGCTTTCTACATTCTGTTGAGGTTTCTTTCAGACTCAATGAATTACTTAATTATAATTATCAAATCCCCCTTACAATTTCTATCATATATATATATATATATATATATATATATATATAGGGTACCCAAAAGGTTTCGCCAGATTCTTCACTGAGGCGACGATATGCCTCAGCTGAAATTGAGCCACACTAACAGTAATGTCGGACAGCAGCAATTCGTTGATTCTGATTCAGTCTAAAAGCTATGTTCCTGAAACCTCGAAGGCCAAAAAAACTGCAATAATAAAATAAATTAAAATAGGGCGAAACTTTTGAGAGAAGCTATATATATATATATATATATATATATATATATATATATATATATATATATATATATATAAGGAAAAACTTAACACATCTAAAAAATCCGATAATTTATAAATATAAAGAATATATCATCGATATATCTTGCATAGAATACGCAGTCGCTACCGATGGGGGGGTAGATATGGGTCTCTTTAAATTTTCCCATGAATATTTTAGCATATGATATAACAGCAATGGTGCTCATGGCACAGCCTCTTACTTGCAGGTAGTGTGCTCCATTAAAGTTGAAAGTATTCAAGGTAAGAATATGCTCCATGAGCTTTATGATACCTTCTGTGGTGGGACTTGTTTTCTTCTCTTAGTAAGTACTTCCTGAAGGGCGGTTAGCTCTTCGATGTGTTTAATGTTTGAATAGAGTGGTCTTACGTCCATAGTCACTAGAATAGCATTCTCTGGCACTGTTTGTATGTGATTCATTTTGCTTAGTAGATCTGTTGTGTCTCTGATATAGGATTTTACTTCCTTAGTTAGGGGTTGTATGTAATGGCATACGTATTTGGAAATTTTGGTCGTGTGGCAGTTGAATGATGAAATGACCGGCCTTCCTGGGTTGCTTTTGTGTATTTTATGAAGAAGATAGAAGAGAGCAGGTGTGATGTTTGTGGGTGTAAATGTTGTGCATGTTTCCTTGTAGATTAGATTGTTGCAAAGCAATATGTTTAGTGAGCTAGTTAATTCTTTTTAGTATTCGGGAAGAGGGTCTGTAGGTAAGCTTTTATAGGTTTCTTTGTCGCTATCGGCGAAGTTCTTTCGTAAAAGCTCGAATGCTTGCATCATGTCTCCTATTAGGGATGCTATACCCCCATCCAAGTGTCCTTGTTGGGGGCTTATCCCTTTTTTAAGGTTGTGTTTACTGTTGATTGTCTACTAGGGGCTAATCTGGGTGGTCTGGGATGTCTAATGGAGTTATGCGTTCTGTAGAAGGGCTGCTGTGTTTTAGTTTGTGTATGTTTGTACGACACCCTAAGGATTTCTGCGTTTTCTTTTAAATCGTTATTATAATGAGAAAATGTTCTATGACAATATGAATGTGAAATGTATGCCCTATGTTATCAAACTTGTTTTAGAAGTCAAATGTTGTATATTTTCACATGAAACCGTGCTTAGCATGCAGAAGAGGGTTCTAAACTTCGTTGTTGCTGGTAAATTCACACTTGCCAACGTAAAGCTTCTTCTGTATGCTCATCAAAATTTAATCAGTTCACATAAACAAGCCAATCATATCATCATACGAGTATATTTAACATCTGTTTTATTTATGTATTCGAGACACACGCATATATATATATATATATATATATATATATATATATATGTGTGTGTGTGTGTGTGTGTGTGTGTGTGTGTGTGTGTGTGTGTGTGTTTATGTGCGTGAGTGTAGGTGTATTATGTCCAATTTTATTATCGGAGTCAGTATTTTCTCAGTAATATTGATTTTAACCAAACAATGTTGGTAAAATCTTTAGTATATGCTAATCTATATATAAAATATACCTCGTGAAACCTATAATATTTGCTTTTATTAGAAATGTTTTAATAAATTATTTGATATTGAGAGGTTTTATGAAGCAACTCAAGGATTGTTATATCAATAGTATAGATATTCATATTCCTTTTTAATAATTGCAATGGATTGTAGGAAGTATATAATCTCAAAAACAGTTATACAGGGGTTGGACAAAATAATTGGAAGATGTGCAAAATCCACTCCTATATTTCAAAGACCTATTATATTAAGAACTTTAACTAAAATTTCGTAATTGCAGGTTATATCTATTGTAAATACGTTTATTTATCTAATTTAAAATCTTTGTCTTATTTATTTTTAGAATTTAGTAAAATTTGAGCTCCGAGTTCGAAAAAGAGCAAATTGTTGGAGTTCGCATGGCAGGAGCCTCGATCACTAAGGTTGCTGAACTGTTTGGTTTTTCAAGATCTACCATATCAAGAACACTGATGCAATTCGAGAAACAGGGCAAGTCCTCTAGCAACCGTAGCAATTCGGGTCGGAGTTGCAAACTTATTGACAAGGACTGGCGTGCATTGAAACGCAATGTGGCGAAAAATCATCGGACAAATGCGGCCAAAGTGACTGCTGAGTAAATAACCATCTGAATAGTTCAGTTTCTACTAAAATTGTTCACCGTGAGCTCCATAAGGCTGCATATCATGGAAGAGCCGCCGTGAGGAAACCTCTTCTCTCCACTCCATTCAAAAGAGGTTGAAGTGGTACAGAGATCTCAATGCCTGGTCTGCAGATCAATAGAAGCAAGTCAAGACTGACTTCTTCCAACAGTGAAGCATGGAGGTGGATCAGTAATAGTTTTGGCCGTCATATCATGGAAATGCCTCGGTCCAATAGTTGACCTGTATGGTAGAATCAACAGCAAAGATTACCTGAACATTTTGGGAGATCATGTTCATCCAATGGCCCAGACTTTATCCCCTGATGGTGACTGCATCTTCCAAGACGATAATGCTCCAATACATACCACTCGAGCGGTTAAAAATTGGTATGAAGAGCATGAAAGTGAGATAGAACACATGGAGTGGCCTCCCCAATCTCAAGATATCAATATTATTGAATATTTGTGGTGCATTTTGGAGCAACAAGTTAGGGGCCTTATTCTCCACCGTCGTGTCGTAAAGAGCTGGAGAAGGTTTTAATGGAAGAATGACTGAAAATTCCTCTGGATGAAGTCAGAAAACTGTATGATTCCATTCCTAGACATATTAAAGCTGTCTGTTCGGCTGAAGGAGGACCAACTCCATATTAAATAAATTTTCTTTGAATTTAACAAGTGTTCCAATTATTTTGTCCAACCCCTGTATATTATAAAATTATATAATAATGAAAAACAACACTGGAAATTGCAAAGAAAGTTGACAGAAGATTATATAACATTCTAAATTGAAATTGAAAACATTGGCAAGATACGAACCAGGAAAAATGCCTTTAAGTATGTCACAAAAGGATATATGAGAATAAATAAAATGGTAATAAACAATAAAAGTGTATTAACCCGCAACAAAAAATTTGTAAAAGCTAGTGTTACGAATGTAAGCAGAAAAAAATGCAATTCTCTCTTCTTTCTGAAATGCCTCATGGTTATTGCCACCACGTACATCAAAATGCTGACGTGGTAGTCAAGAAACCGAGCGGCGGTCATACGTACTCCAGCAAGATTCTCCCCTTTACAAATGGTCTACATGAGTCAAGAGTAATTGGCTGTAACTTTTCATAATCCTCTTTCAACTTGTAGTTTACTTTCTCTTCCGATTAGAATTTCCTGAACTACTATATCTGGGATGTCGTCGAGAAGGAGACCAACCAGCGAAGGACTGGATGCGATGGCCAACATGAACAACATTATTTTTTCTGTTTTTTCTAAGTTGAACCTGTGTACAAATATTTTTGAAAATATACTAACTTTTCTACTGTTTTTTACTTGTCTATTTTTATTTTATTATATGAGGGTCGATCAAACAGTGATACTTGTTCTTTAATTGTAACAGATTTAATATTAGAAGCACCCCACACATGTTAAATTGTCTCATGATTTCAAATTTAGACTTCAACACAATGATAATACAACGATAACAAAATCCTTCTCAATCGTGGTATTCCGTCTTTGATGTAACCCTAACCCTCATAGAGAGACTTCTTGGCTGCTTTTTTGTTAATCATGTGCGAGTTAATTCTTTTACCTCATTATCATTGAAGAACTACTGTCCCCTGATTATCATCCACTGCGCATTCATGGGTCCTGTCAATAGTAAAGAACCCACTTTGCACGGACCTTCAAGAGACTGTAGTGGCGCATTCATAGAATTTTGCAATTCCTGATTGCAGAAGATGCTGGCCTGTAACTATAAGGCACCGACTTTCTGTTGCATATCTTCGTCTCATGCTGGGAGTTTTTGGTCGATGCGCCAATGAATACAATGTTGTGTCTTTTCTTTCTTCTCGTGGCCGTTGATCGCTAGGTTCGGAGATAAAAGAACTTCAACAAAGGGAATTTTAAACTTAGCTATTTTACTAACGTCGACGTATACATCTCTAACTAGATAGTAGTCTCTCTCTCTCTCTCTCTCTCTCTCTCTCTCTCTCTCTCTCTCTCTCTCTCTCTCTCTCTCTCTCTCTCTCTCTCACCCCACTGGGAAGTCGCTTCCTAGAAACGAAGTAAACACGTCTAAATTGTATGACGGTTTAGACTCTCCGAAAAACCTTTCTCTATCATTATCACGCTAGTTCAGCCAATCAAAATCGACTTTTTGTCTTGTATCTGACCCTTAAGTTCAAACTGAGGAAGTCAGAGCAGAAATACACTTCTCTAAAAAATAACAGTCTGCTAATCAGATTGATCAGGAATTTTTACCTAAACATTAAAAAATCATTTATGAATTTTATTTCAACTATATTAAAACCTCCTCTACTATTTCGTGCTCCTTACATTTTTTTCATTGGGCCTTGGTCACGTGACTCCTCCGGAATGCACATATACCATTCCTGAAAAAGAATGAACATAAACAACAAAACTCTGACCAGTTTTTTCACACTTCACAAACATTTATTTAACAAAAAAGAATACCGGACAATCCTTTGTCCATTCTTAGTGATCAGCTTCTGTGAGCTAACACCTCAGACGACAGTCTGGATACAAATCACTCCAACAGTGACCTCTCCAACCCCCACACCACCCAGGTCAGCAAGTACCATCTTTGCAATCCAATATTCCTGGGGGAGAACAAAATTTCTTGCCTCTTCACTTGAGACTACACGAAATGTATATACAATTCACAGAGAAAAAATAGTGGTCAAAAAATCACACAATACATGACAAAAGCCCGACGCTACAGTGTCAACCAATTCCATAAATGAGCTACGTCTTTGCCACCTAAATTTTACACTGATCTACACTTATTTCCTACTAACAGTGACACAGCATACACTGTTCATTATCACCCTATTTATTCAACCACAACTAATTAATTACTTATGTGTTTGCTTATAACTAGATTTACTTGAATAAATCCTCACAAATTTACTAAGATTTCCATAATTAATCTTATTAACAATCTGCCTCTGTGCCAAAACTCAACACACATCATCTAAATTCCTGCTCTTGGTTACTCCCACGGGGAAAACAACCACACCGCCTAACTAATCCATTACTGGCTCTACCGTGGTTACAAAAAGTTTTCTTCCCTTAGTTGTCTACCGCGACCTGGCATCCCACTAGCCACCTGACCAATTCTGTTTTGGTCGTCAGGGCCATTCTTGACGCCCGGGGAATCTTAGGGATATATTCATTCGATACTGAATACCTCATAGCGTAAAGCTCCCACTCTACGTACCATTGTCCGGTTGCTATCTACATAGCCAGGTAGGACAATTACCCCCACCCCAGGACACAAGCCCAAATGCATTCGGGAATCCGAAACTATGCAGGCCGAATCTACTTATTCCCACAACAATTAACTTAATTTTTCTACAAAATTCACCAAATAACAACTTAATTCTTTAACCAATGAAGACAAAAGGACACACATACGGCGGCGCTTAAATTTAAAAAAAAAAGAATTCCACATTTTGTTACAAAAATTTAAAAAAAAACAATCATCATTGTAATAAGGCTTCCATTATTTTTTTTTTTGCATGTAGATAACGCTATTATATTTGTATTGTCAACAAGTATGTTACGAATAGTGTCCGGTAGGTGTCCATGAATATTTAAATGAGATCTAATTGAGCTATGGTCAGAAAGGTATACAGTGAGTCTTCGTGTCAAACATGTTGTAGTGTGGCCTATATAATTATTTACGAATTTTGATTGATCCGGAATACAATTCCTTAATGGGTATTTAAATTCGTAAATAATATTTGTCCTATTTAATTTTGTTCTAAGTGATGAATTATTATTTTTAACTATAAGGTTAGAGGTGTCAATTTTTTTGTAATAAATAATTAATCTAATTTTTTTGCTGTTGTCAACTGGTGTTGTGCATTTTTTTATAATGTTCTTAATTCTACTTTCGTCTTGTTTGTAATTTTCGTCCATTTGATTTTCATAAAAAATAATAATGGATACTTATTGCATAAAAATACAATTATGGCACAAAGCCGAAAAAGGGGAGGGGTTGAGGTTGAGGCTGGTCTTCACTATCTTATACCTAGCTAATCCGATTCACGACCCATTCACTCATTGCAATTTGTCCATTCACCATAAAATCTCGTCCGTCACCAATCAATCCTCCATGCACCATAATACCACATCCTCTCAAGGGGAACCTACGAAACGCGCCCTATGCCATAAAAATTTAATGATAATAAACTATATACACAATTCTAAAGGTGAAAAATGAGAGGGAAAGCAGATGAAACCAATAACAAACTAAACATGAACACAAAGTGAACTAAACATAACTGATGTTAGTAGGGACCGTCTAAACCTCAAGAAGGGGAGAGGCCGCTGTATTCTGCCCATTGGACAAAATCAAGAAGCTCTCTTACTAAAGGAGTGGGAAATGGGGAAAATATATACGGACATGGGGAATAAAAAGCTGAACCAGTCGAGATATAAAAGAGGGCCAAAATCAAACTGGGGAGGTTGGGAATCTCGACTTGGATCGTAACCAAAGAGGCAGCCGGAAACAGGCCAGGAACAACACTTACTCACATTAACTAGGTACACAAAGGCTTGTCTAACCTAACCAGGGGTAGGGCTCCACAGGAAACCACCCCGATGTGACGTAGGTTGACCTAAAAGAAAAAATCAACGCTAGCCCCGTTCAAACGAACCAAGCTCGCCTCAGTCACCCACCTTTCGCTGAAGACTGCCGAATGCAAGCGTTTTCTATCAGTTCTAATCTTCATCTTGAGCTGATGCTCAAAGAATCGGATTAGATCCTGATGAGAAAGACGGATACCTCACAAGACTTCCTCCATTCGCGTCGTCCAAATCGCCATTCGAGCCGTGGCCAGCAGCGTGAAAAACACCATCCGTTTCAACCCCGGAAAATGAGGACGACACATTGTCACACGCGTATGCGCGATCAATGAGCACGAGCTGTTCGGGAGCGAGACGAGCCATCAACTCGCCGACATGGTCCCATAAAAGGCGGACGCGGGGACAATGGTAGAAGGCGTGCGCAGACGTTTCCTTTAAACCAAGGTCACACCGTTCACAGTCAGGCAAATCCGCCAAGCCCCATATGAAGACCATGTCATTGAGAGGCAGCCGATTCCTAGCCAATCGCCAGATAAGCGAAAACTCAGGGTTCCTGAGATAATCCGCCGCTAGCGCCCAAGACCAGAAAGAGCGTCCCTAACAATCCCCGCCATAATCGAATCTCCTGTCAATGCGCGGGGTAGGAAAGCCAACCTAGAGGCGAGTTTGTGGCTCACCAAGTGTGGCATTCCCAGCCCCCCATGAAACGGACGTTGTGCACAGACTCCTCTGTCGACCTGATGCTTGCATCCCCTCCATAAAATGGAGGATAGCGAGCGCTCGAGCGGCTTCCTGTGGCCTTTACAGAGGGGAAGTACGGACAATCGATAAAGGACAAGAGGGAAAATGTAAGTGGCACACGAGGCCCTACCCCTGTTTTTTTTAGAAATGTTATTGCTTATGTTTCTATTCTCGTCGTTGCTATTAGCTACCTTAGACAGAAAACGCCTAATATGGAAATCCAACAACTGATTAGGAAATCCGTTTATAATAAGCGTTTGTTTTACGTAGTTTATTTCTTTAAAGAAAAGCGTGCGAGTGGATGAATTCTCGTGCGCTCTCGCGAGGAAATTTGTAATAACACCAATTTTATATCTAAGAAAGGAAGACAGAGGTTCATATATATATATATATATATATATATATATATATATATATATATATATATATAATGTATATATAAACCTCTGTCTAGTACTTGTAAAATTAAATTAAAACAGGCATTACTTTTTGACCAACCCTCGCAGTTTGTTCTCATTTGTCTGGAACACCATATATATATATATGTATGTGTGTGTGTGTGTGTTTGTGTGTGTGTGTGTGTTTGTATCTGTGTGTGTGATAACGTGAGTGACCCAAAAGGAAATCGTAAGTTGAAAAATGTCCTTTTAATTAATTTCCAAAGGGATAGTGTCACAATATTGTCCTTGATATTTTCATTCTTAAAATAATTTTCTTTAGGCTTGAAATTTTAGTTTACATTTGTAAGAAACAAAACAAAGAGATAATTGCATAAAATTAGTTAGAAAGCTTTGGTACCAAAATACATTCTCATTTTTAAATTCTTCTAAAATTGAACTATTGAGGAATTTTAATGAAACTTTCAATATTTATTCATTGGTTCCTGAAGGAAACGGAAATTTTAATTAAAAAATATGATCGTAACTAAATATCGGAAGTCGAGCAATAGTAAATAGAAAACACTCTGTGTGTATTTGTATGTTCGCGTGTGCGCTCGCGCCTGTGTGTGTGAGCAAATTTAATTCTATTCGAAATCACTCAATGCAAAAATGACTACTGCTTATCTGAATCTTTCCGTTTCAAGAATGATGTTAACAACTCAAATACACAATGAAATAAAAATATTAGTATTAGAATTTTAATATTTAAAAAAAAAAACGGCACTCTCCTTGCAGCAATTCCATGAACATTTCTAAGTTAACGAAATGTCACTGACGTCACTAATTTAAGCGCTGTCGTTTTAGAATCCGTAGATAACTCCAAGTTTTTTTGTTGTTTTTTTTAATGAAAGCAGTTATTTTTACTTGGAGTAAAAAATATTTAAATTTTTATTGAGAATTTTTATTGTTTTTTATTACAAAAGAAAAATTCAGAGGCTAACACATACAATGTAATTTAAACGAAAACTGATATTTTTATCATTAGAAAGTGAGAATTTCAGAAGCAAAGCACTTAGAATAAAAAAAACTATTGAGAAAACAAAAAAGAAAACGAAAAAAAAAAAGAAAGGAGAAAAAGTACTTTCGTTTAAAATTAGAATTATCTACTAAAATGGCTTCTTGCCTGAAGACAGCGCATAAAATTGTGACATCACTACATTCCTGGAAGGATACACGCAATATGCACCCATTTTTATCTGTAAAGTAGTTGTTTTTATGAAACCGAAAACCTCGTATGAACATTTTATCAATGTTTCATTGTGATTTGATATGATTCAAGAGAAACTACTTTATCTTCCGAACTCATTATATAAAGTGGCTGTAGCCATGTTTCTTTTAAAATTGGCCTGTGTAGAAATAATGGTTAGTTTGGATATCCATTTGAGATCAATTTATAGATGATAAGTTTATACAATGAAATTGAATTTATAACTAGTTATGGTATCAATGAATTTATCAATTTTAACCCAAAAACATGAATTGTACAAAGTGCTTTGAAAGTTTAAAAATTTGCTTCTGTAAATTAAAATAATTAGAAACATTCCCCAGAATGCAAGAATGTCAGTAATTCTGTTTTCTTCAGCCATCACTATTACCCTGTACAAACGGAATTGTAATAATACCCACCACACACACTCAGACATATTTTTAAAATGATGGCTGTCAAGTTAAACGAGTATGACCATCGCTGACAATTTTATTCAATTTTTTTAGTTCTCGTGAGCAATTAATTTGTGAAACTTATTTCAGATGTGGCAAACTAAATTGTTCTGTAGTGTCTGGCTTGTTTTGTAATGTCTGTTCAGTTTGCGGACGGATTTTCATGCGATGGGTGGTACCGGATCAGTTTATGCGGGTTTTAGTTTTCTTTTTACATACCACGCATGTTAAATTATTTTTAGCGTGGTACTGATCCTAATTTATCAAAGGTCTACCAATATCGCTCTTCTTTTAGCTAACGAGAAATGCATTGATGACACATAATCTAGCACATTCATCACAAGTGATAAATTGCTCGATCAATGATGTTCCCTTTCCTAGCTGTACGCTTGACATTTTCCGAACTCGTTGCATGTTCTTGAAAGATCTTAGTGTCTTCATGAATTGTACATCTCCACTTATTTCGATCACAAGCAGCAGTTTCCCTCTCGGGATCTTCTGTATAGCATGCTGCAAGGGACTCTTTTAAACAGTTCCTGCGGCGCTTATTTGCCAAGGCCATGTGCCAAAAAGCAATTCATCATAGAGCATTTGCTTGGGTATTCTGCTGTCGTCAAAGCGAGTGGCATAGCCTGCCCAATTAAGCCAATAGTGATGAATGTGCCTATATTTCTTCTTTTTCAGTGAGCAAATCACAGTCATTGGCATACAGTCATGGAAAAAAACAATAGAAAAGACATTGAGAAACAATGTAGGTGATACAAGGTCATCTTTCTTAACATTACTTCGTATCTTAATGTTAACGTATCATCATGAAATGACTGAAAATATCTACGAAACGGCGAGGACATCCTAAGCGTCTCAAGTGATCCACATAACTTCTCTGTTTAGAGTGTTGAATTACTTGGTAAGATTTATGAAGAAAACTGAAACAGGCCTTGCAGCTGTTCATTTGTCGCGTTGTAAAAATCATATCCATTGGTCCCCTATTAGGACGGAAGACGCATCGTGACTCTGGCAGTATCGTATCCGCAATGAGAATATCGGCTATCGATACAGCCAGATCCCAACGAGGATTTTACCCAATGTCAAAAGTAAAGCTATATCCCGATAATACCCACACAGTTCCATTATATCTTTGCCTTTGTACAATGGTATTAGGATAGTCTCTCTCCAACCCATTGCAACACCGCTAGCATTCCAAATATTCAGGATGATTGTATGCATGGTAATATCAACTGAATGATCGCCACTGTGCCATAGAATTTCAGCAAAGATGCCGCCCTTTCCAGCATCCCTCTCATGTTTAACTTGCTGGTATATGATTTCACTTCCTCCGACGCAGGAAGATCATCCTTAGATTCAACGAACAGGTCTTTGCTGAAGGTGGTTAACAGCAGATTGGTCTACATGGCTATCACTGTTGAGCAGATCTGAAATGTGTTCTTTCCATCTCTTACCGATTTCCACCATGCAATAAGGAGCTTCGTGCCATCTTTTCATCTAAGAGGAGTTACTGGGGTTGTTTTGGGGCTAAATGCCTGCTTCATTGGGTTGTACAGCTCTTTATTATTCTTATTGTCTGCAGTAACCTGTATTTCCGTGGCAAAGTCAGGTTACCAAGTGTCTTCCACCTCACAAAATCTACACTAAGCATGGAACTTTGTTTCTTTGAATTTGTTACGGCTGGCGCAACACAAAATAAGAAGAACCAGATTCGTAGAAATTAAAGCTGAAGAGAGATTACATCTAATAACGAAATGCGGATTTTATTTAACATATTATACAATATTTTTTTATAACAGTAGGGATGAGGTTTAAACAATATAAGTTAGGAAATGCTAACACGTTACTAAGAATGCGAGAACCCAGAAAGTAGTTGGCTTAAGGGAGTGGGAGAGGAAATCCACTGTAGTTAAGATTAAGGCGACGGATGTGTATTCGTCGCTAGTCAAAGAATCATATTATTTTCTTCTTAAAAAATAGTTAGATATTCACATGTATATAAAATAAAAGAGTTTTGGTCAATAATATCAAGGAAAAAGGGTGAAGTATTTACCGATAGTCTTTTCTTTTCGAGGACTGTAGGGATTTAGATTCTTTCGGTCAAAGCTTTGTTATTGAATCAAAAGGACCGGAGACGACGTCAATGGCTGTGGGTTCAGAAGACAACTGGCTAATTGGTACGAACTCCTATTTATATATGTTTTTGTACCCTCTAGAACCCAGTAAAAGTTTCTAGAGACTTCTAGAAAGTTCCATTCTATTATTATGAAATCTAAAGTGTTTGGTGAATGTGAGCTTTTCGTAAGGTAAAACGGACATCTAGTAGCTACAGATTTAAGTCATCATTTTAAGTTAGATTTTGTATTATATAGTATAAGTGTAAAGAAGTAGGACAAAATCCGGCCTCGTAACAAATTAGATTTCTACCAGTTTTTAGGGGCTCTTCAATAGTGCTTTTTGTAACATGCGCTCTCCTATCTTATTCTTATTTGAGAAAATATCTTTAATGACTTGGCTGCTTTCATCAAACCAGCAGCAATCTTTAGTTGAAACTAACCCAGAATCTCTTTGCCGCATTATAGATCTGACCATGAGCTTCTTCCCAGCTAGTTGAATTAATCTGTTTCAATTTGAGTTTGCAGAGCATGCCGACATAAAGATTTTCAACATCCAAGCGCTTTGATAACTTCACAGTCGTGCGATTTCAAGCAGCTGGCTTAATGACCAAAGTACAAGTGCGAGGTCGGCCCAAAGGTCCTCACCTCCTAGCGATCTTATAGTGCAGACATCCTGCATGTCACATTTGTATGCACACACACACACACACATATATATATATATATATATATATACATAAATATATATGTGTGTGGGGGGTGTACTCTGAAAAACCGGATTGCTACAACTGAAACTGAGAAAAAAGTATAAAACCAATAAGGAGAGCGTATAAAGAGACAAGAAAGTCTACGAAAAGGAGAAATAACCACAACAGTCTGCATCTACGCACATACGCGCAGACGTACGCATGCGCGCACGCATACACTCACACACACAAAGGAGAAAGGAGAAAAAAATCAACGTTGTACCAATGAAATGTGCATATATAAAAGAAAAACGAGGGAATAAAGAGTCAATCGTTGATATCCCCTGAGGAGTGGATGGAGTGATTGCTAGAGGGTTCGTCTACGAAATTCTAGAATCAATATGCTGAATGTAAAACCAATTAGCTAAATGACAAACTTTGTATTTATATTAATTCTCTCTCCCCCCCTCTCTCTCTCTCACACACACACACACACACTGTATATATATATATATATATATATATATATATATATAAGGGTGGATCATATATATATATATATATATATATATATATATATATATATATATATATATATATATATATATATATATATATATAAGGGTGGATCATAACCTGAAACCGTTATTAGCTAAATTTTGACCTGAAATGTTCATGTTTGATTTATATGATTAACGGAAAAGCTTTAGATTAAGTACACTGACAAAGTGGGTCATTATGTTGATAAATATTCAGTGTATAATAAATCTTTTTTTCATCATTAGTCTACAGACTTACTGAAATATATATATATATATATATATATATATATATATATATATATATATATATATATACAAACACACAAGAGGGAGATATGAAACGTACATGCTATTCTACAGTCGCCTCATAGGTCAATACACAAGTTTGTTTAACCCTTTCCAAAATGTTTAATCATTGAAATACACATCTGCTGCTGCAATCACCACAAAATCATTTGAAGATTTATTCCCTTTCAACTACTTTTAAAATTTGGAAACCTGAAACAGTCAGAATGGAGACAAGATCAGGTAAGTAGATTGAATGGTCATTGTACTCAAGCACTAAATTTGTCAAAACATGCATCGTCTGAACAGGTGCTCATTCTTTGAAAAGGACAAACCTTTAATCGACACAGTCAATAAGAGTCATTTTCTCCATTAACTGATTAGCTATTCTGAAGATAATCATCTAAACACCTTTCTTATGAAAAACAGTAACCAAAACCATTTCTGCTGCTTTTGAGTCACAAGTTTTTTAGTCGACCGCAGAATATTTTGTTTGGTCTCCCGATCATAATAAAATAACTATGTTTCCTCAACAATAATAATTCTCCCCAAACAAATATCACTAGGTCGCAGAAAATATTGCAAAATCACATCGAAAATTGTCATACCGTTTCTAATCAGCAAACATTTTGACATCCACTGGACTGACAGCGGTTGCGCACCCAATTGTTCACGGCTAATAAGAGCTGCACGTTCTTTGGATAATTTGAAGTTTCTCGGTAATTCCTTTGGTTGAGATTCGCTGATCGGCCAAAATTAGGTCATAAAAGTAATCAAGAATTTCAAGACTTAACACCATTGAAAACTCCCAAACTGTCCCGTATTTTGTGTTTTAAAATCTACAGGTTGGAAACTGACGCCCCACTTGACATACTTCAATCAATGATCTGAAACAAAATCAATAAATAATGTAAAGATCCTGAAAATTGTCAAATTATAATATATATATATATATATATATATATATATATATATATATATATATATATATATATATATATATATATATATATTCTATGTAGATGAGATATATATATATATATCAATAACATTCATCATTATTCAAATAAATGTATATATTTTATAACTACTACTATGAGTGGTGAAATATAGTCGCCATCGAAACCGATGCACTTTTTTCCCATACACTCATAGATGAAAGTGACATCTAGCCATGGTAGCCACCTTTGTCTCACTACAACAACGGCGTCATCTGTGCGGAATTGCTTCCTGGATCACACGGTTTTTCTTCAATTACAAGACATTTTCGATAAATCGCAAACTGATATAGTGTTTATTCTTTTCTATTAGCCCATAAACCATACCTAAATCTTCTTCGATGAATCTAAAGAGAGAGAAAGGAAAAAAATTGGTTTTACATGTTCCACTGAATTAAGCTGAAAGTGTAATATAAAAATGTTTGTCTAATATGTTGATAAAGAAACAATTATATTTTAATATGGTTACTTGAATAGGGAGAATAATTACACTTGCCCAATTTTAGACATTAGTATATGTGTGATACACTAAGACCTTAAATATAACGGAAAGAAAGACCAGAATAACTTAAAGAGTGGAATGATAAACATACATTGTTCTCAAAGAGATATTTATACCGTTATATCATACAAGAAATTATATATATATATATATATATATATATATATATATATATATATATATATATATATATATATATATATATATTACAATAGGAGACGAAAAATAAATAAAAAACAAAAAGAGAGGTGCACAGAAAGGTGTAAACACCCAAAAACAATGCTCGATACAAATTATAAAATATAAGATATAAAATGCAAAGCGAGATGCCTTGGAAAAAATCTCTCACAACCATGCAACTCGAGTTTCGATCGCTAGATCTCCTCAGGCAGCTGTAGTGAACTCCACAACAAACTTATAGAACACCGGAAGGTGGATGGCACTGGTGGGAGTCGGACTTAGAAGGCCTCGTAATTGTTCAATGAATATTTGCGTAAGTGCTTGTACCTTGTTAACACTTCAATCCTTTCCCTGAGCAACACTTGCTTGTTTGGATAAGTTGCTATTGTCGAAAATTCTGGAGGCTCATTATGGCAATAAAGACAAACATTTACCCTGTAATTGCAGGAACAAAAACATTTGCCCTTTAAACAGTAGTTGACGTAAGACGGGTATAGTCTATTCGGCAGAAGTTAGGTAGCGGCTTCAGAAATGTGCACATCGGTTGCACAGAGGGCCCCTTAAAAAGAGCTTTTACAATCATACTACCTCATTTAGACTGGAGAGCCACAAAAGTGATACAAAACAGATTGCGTCTGAAGCTACAAAAAAGAACGGTAGAGATCTATGTTTGAAGTGGAAGATAATTATAAAAGTCAACCCGGGCAGAGTCCGTGGCAAAGGCTGCCGTCTATGTCAGGAGGAGAAGCTGGCAATAGCAACTTTAGCAGACCAGCAAGTGCTGTTCAATGAAAAGACTAAAGTAAAAACCGAAGTTAACTGAAGTATATATATATATATATATATATATATATAACTGTCTGTATTTGTCCTACACAAAGAAATTATAGCATATGAATGCAAGAATCATTGTGAATAGAGAAGGTTTTACTTGTAATATTTCCCAAAGGGAAAACGACCAGGCTGGTGGAGTCCTCTATGTTTTTAGTGGGACTATGTAGTTTCCTCTGTTCGCCCTACCGCTACGGGCTTGTGATGACATCTATCTTCCTAGCGGTCCATAAAGCAATTGGAGTTCGTCATTCCACAAACTGACGTCACTCATCGGCCGTACATGACACTCGTGAATTCATCTTATCCAAAGGGAGAAAATCGCTCTTTGCATCCTTATAGATTTTTACGGAATTTACTTTTAGCATCAACTCAATTTTATGTTTACTAATTGATTTCTACCCTCATCTTAAGACGCACATTGCATCACGATTAGATAGATAGATAGATAGATAGATAGATAGATAGATAGATAGATAGATAGATAGATAGATAGAAAAAGACTATGATAGATAGGAAGAAATAGACTGTGATAGATAGATAGATAGATAGATAGATAGATAGATAGATAGATAGATAGATAGATAGATAGAATCTACTACGAGTGCCGATGAATATGCTTAAACCCGTCTTGAATAAAGAGAAGTATATTATTATTAACACATATTAAAATAAAAACAGTTTTTTTATCATTCTTATACGCTGATTTGTTCGGGCTAGTGTCTTCATCTTGTTTGTTATCTTCACGTTTTGACCATTGTACCCGACACCCTTCTTCCGGAAATTTCGAAATGAACTCTCTAAATAGATCCACAGAAATGAACATTTTTAATTTTAACTCTGTGTGTGCGCACGCGCGTTTGTACTTACTTACTAAATCAATCTTAGATTAACAAACAATAAGTGTAATTGATTTCAGTATTACGATATTTTATTGCAGCATCCTTTAGGCATTATGACCGGAAGTAATGTTTATTACTCATTTTAAGAGTCCATTTATGGACACAACAAAACAAAGATGGAGATAAACGAGCGGTGATGAGAATGATTGAAACGGGATTTAAAACTGTCCCGTCATCAGTCTCTTCCCCAAAATATGAATTATGAGTTTTACTTTAACATTTTCCGATAGAAAAGACATATTTTGCAAACTTGCATCACATACTTGAGGTAATTCCTTTATGTGAATGCTTCAAGAACTTTACTGTTTTATTATCATCACTACTTTTACTGCTGCCCCCAAGAGCAAGTAAGACTAGAGAGTGCGAAAGGAAGATAGAGAAAAAAAGAAGACAGACAAAAGCAGAGTGGGCAGAGAGAGCCGGTTTAGGATAAGTTTGTACGCAGGCGCAGAGAACTAGGCAGCTTTGGAAAGGTTGTCGTCCTCACACCGCGATCTGTTGTCGCTGTTGTGGCGTACTATTTTGTAGTTTGTGTGTGTGTGTGTGTGTGTGTGTGTGTGTGTGTGTGTGTGTGTGTGTGTGTGTGTGTGTGTGTGTGTGTGTGTGTGTGTGTGTGTGTGTGTGTGTGTGTGTGTGAGAGAGAGAGAGAGAAAGAGTGTATGTGTGGCATCTTGACTGATTTTAAATGTTTAGATTTCTTTATTCCTACTTATGTGTATTCCACTGTACAAAAAAACAAACACAAACCAGCGCTATTGTCTGTAAATTTTGGTCGAGGTCTATATTTAATTTACGTATCACTCTTAGTCTTCTTATCTATATGAATTTGTAGGTTTACCCACAAATTCAAAATAATAGAAAAAAGTTTTTTAAAAAAAATCAGAAAACTGTTTTCGTAGAACATTCAAGAAAAATAGTTTTCTGCATTTTTACTCCCATCTTCGAACTTTGCTTTGTTAATGTCACATTTGTTCCACTTGGTTTTATTTATTTTCATATTTTGCATGCATTGCATTCCAATTAATTAGCAGAGAATTTTTTCAGATTGTCTATAACGATGTCTGCGAAATTGAAGTTAATCCGATGTCAAGTCGATGTAAATATGAACAGAGAAAAATAAATTCAATTGAAATAAAAGAAAAAAAATATATCGTTTTTGGTTTTATCTACGGGAACTTCGCAGAATGGGCAGAATTACTTCTAGTAAATGATTTTTTTCTTTCTAACATTTCTTTTGTAAATATCACAAGTAGTTAAGTATTTTTTAATTTTTTGGTTTTCTTTCTTTTTTATTACATTTTTCTTTTTCTTTTTCATAAAGTTTTTTCACACAGGCTTCATTTTTTAATATTCATGAGGGTAAGGGATGTTGATGCACACCCGAGTAACCTATCTTATCCCCACTTCTCCCAGTGGGTCTTTAGTCCTCATATATGTGCATGTTTGTCTCGTTGCTGAAGGTCACAGCCTAGCACGATATTTCTGACTCGAAAAGTTCTGTTACCTTCATTAATGATGCTGGCGGTAAAAGTTTTCTGAATTTCGGTGTTATCTGCCTGATAGGAATCCAAAGTTTGGAGTAGCTTTGAAGAAGGCTATCGTTGTACTGCCATTTTTGTGAATGGGTTCTGGACCGTGCAGTAGTCTCCAGTAGGGCATCTCAATACCATGAGGAAGGGTTAGGGTTACGGTTGTACCGCCAAACAATTCAATCCATATTGTTGATGCTTGCATCGCCTGTGGATGTGAATCATAGCAACAAAATCAAACAAATGAATCAAACCCATCCCCACAAAACAAAATTAGACACCACCTTCACCATCTCCTACACGAACTTTCCAGAGGTTGAACTCCATCTTCTCGGCGCCAAACCTGAAAGTCTGAAAGTGGTATTGATCCATCTATCCCAGTGCAAGAACTCGCAATCTCGTGTTATTCGTAAAACATAACCATCGAAATTACCACGGCCACAGACTCAGTGCCTGCATTAGACTGTTACTGCAAAAGCCCTCCAGCGATGGAATCACTGGAAGATTCTTCACAAAACTCCTTCCTAACGGGTAACTGCCTGTAGGTAGTTGTTAGCGGCCAGTCCTCCGAGGTACAAGTGAGCAACGCAGGCGTCCCCCAAGCCCCGTTTCCGGTCTAACTCTCTTTCTACTCTACATAAATGATCTGCCTAAGAGCATGTTCCGATCTTTTGTGAATATCTATGCTGATGATACAACGATATATTAGATCTTATATGTTGGAAACTCTGTCACCCTCTTCAAGTATGCCGCCTTCAAAACTACTGCCCTTATTTCAGAATGAATGTTTTCTGGAATGGAGTTTTAAACTTCCGAAAAAATTCCAACAAATACCAAACAGCTAGCCTTGTTTCACCCCTGAATGCGCTTCATTCATAGCTCACCATAACCACTACAATATATATCGCAAAGATCGGTGTAGTTTCACTACATTCACTGCATTCAGAACCTCCCGAAATTGCTGCAAGAAAGTTCTGGAAAATTCAAAGTCTATGCACAAGGCTGAAAACAAACAAATTGGATCCTGAGAATTTTGGAAGATCTCTAACCAAATTATGAATAGAGGCAAAGTAGCTGTGCCCCCTATGATAAATGGCCCCGATATCATATCTTATTCAGCAGATAAGGCGATCTTTGCCTCAAATTCAACGTTAGATGACAAAGGCCATCCCCATCACATCTTCCTTTGTCTCACTGAGCAGAAATAATTTGAATTATAGCCAGAGAAGTCTCAAGACTTATCAAAAGACTTGACACTAAGAAAGGCAGTGGCTCAGAAAAAAATTCCAGTGGCTGTCCTCAAGAGTATCAATCCGGAAGTATCCTCGATCCTAGAGAAGTTATTTAACCGCTGCTTGAAGGAAAATCATTCCCAAGCCTGTGGAAATTGTCAAGCTATTTTCAAGAACGCGGGCGAGCGCTTATCCCCCTCTCAGTACAGACTTATCAGTCTCCTCAGTATCATTAGCAATCTTTTTGATGCTATAATCTACAAGAAGGATGCTGAGCACCCAGACAAGAACAGCCTCTTGAGTGACAAGCAGTACGAGTTTAGATCGGCCCAATCCACTGCTGATGTCCTAACTACAATTATTCACAGAATCAGTATAGCTCTAGACAACAAATACACCCCAAGGACAATAGCATTAGATATTTTGAAGGA
Source organism: Acanthosepion esculentum (assembly GCA_964036315.1). Taxonomy (NCBI): domain Eukaryota; kingdom Metazoa; phylum Mollusca; class Cephalopoda; order Sepiida; family Sepiidae; genus Acanthosepion; species Acanthosepion esculentum. Next base: position 15,660,936 of record OZ038512.1, read on the forward strand.
CTTTGACAAAGTGTGACAGAAAGGCTTGATGCTCAAGCTATAAAATTGCTTGGAGAGTCTTTCCAATTATAAATGCCTGATCTGTCATCCGATCTAGCTCTAACATCTCAGTGGGGGAAAACTGGCTGGTTAAATTCAATGCCTCGAAAACCAAACTGGTTACATTCCATCATATCTCCGAATGGACCCCGAACTACCATTTCGTTCCCTCAAAAACTATTGAGCCTTAAACTCACGTCTGACTTCAAGTGGAACTCGTACATACAATGCATCGCTAGAGATGCAGAAAAAAGTGGTTGGTACTCTTTACCGCTCCAGTAAGTACCTGACTTCCTTTCGTATCCTAAGGTAAACAAAGTAATTTGTAAAGAAAGGGATTTTTTTATTTATTAATCCGACTGATCTTCATTACTTAAACGTTATATGGTTTTAGTGGATACTCGTATTTGAGTAGACACTTCGAGAAAAAACTCTGTTCAAAGGTACTATTCATCATTCCTTGGCCATCGACGCACTCTGTAGCCGAGATGTCAAAGCACGTCAGGTTTTCCTTATGGGAACGCAAGTTCGAATCCTGTCGGAGAGCGCATATTTTTTTCTAATAAGATTTATCGAATATTCAAACCGGTAGAAGAAAATAAATAAAAAATAAATAAACCGAGCGTCTACTCAAACAAAGGGTATCCACTAAAAATATCGTTTAAGCAATAATATATATATATATATATATATATATATATATATATATATATATATATATATATATATACATCCAAACTGATATCTTATGATGCAAGTCAATATTTTCACAATAAGATTGCTATTAACTAACTGATATTGGTCAAATTTTCATGTTACACTTATATGAACAATATATGAACAATATATCGTATGAGTTTCAGCTTAAAATATCTACTTATTAAAATATTGATAAAATGTTTTCGGGACTAAGTGCAATATGAATGTTTATTTCTAAAATCCAAAATATTAGCCATATAAATATGTATTTTATTAACACAATATCCCCTCGACCTAAATAAATTATTTCAATATTCGACATCTTAATCTGTGCTCTTTGGCATTTTATAACCTTCAAAATCTTTCAACCACTAATTTTATTAAATTTTGTACTGCTTCAATTTGCAGCAGTTTTTATTGATTTACAGAAATTTCCTTGAATATTGTTTCCCATTCTCACAAATAGCTTAATAGTGGATACAATTTTCTCCTGGGTTAATATCTGGAAGAGTTGGGACCATTCTATTTGGTATCTTTGAAACCTATTTTGTCAAGTTTTGCAGAATGTGAGTGAACATTATATGGCACGAATACTGTAAACTAAAACTTCTTATATCCACTCCAAAAGCATTTTGTCCAAGAACTTACAATATTTGTTTATATTTACCTTAGCACCATCATCAACGTTAAATGGCCCATACTTTCACTGCCTACAATACTCCGCTTCTTCCCTTGTGTCTTTGAGTTATTTTGGTTGACTATTTCCACATTAACCATCACGTCCATCCCCTGAGTTCATCATTGAAAAATAAATGTTGAGAAATCAGTTTTGGTGTACTTCTTTATCCAATTAACATGTTTCTGCAATGTTTAATGAACTATTCTCTTGCTTGTTACCGTTTGAATTTTTCTAAAAATCTCTTTGTGACAGCAGTTTGTTCCATGCTCTTATATTGTCAGTGTTTCACTTTCATTTATTTAATGTTCTATGATCTTGGCTGTACCTGTTTCCAATTTACATTTATGCTCCTACCACTCAGTAACGTTACAATTTTTCTTTTGGGATTATAGCTTTCTTGCGGACCATGGTAATATATATATATATATATATATATATATATATATATATATATATATATATATATATATATATATATATATATATATATATATATAATTAATGATATGTTTGGTAATCCGTGTGGATAATTCCAAGAAGTATATAATCCAGAGAGCTCAATGTAAAAACAGAAACCTGTATATATGTCACATCAATACACAATATATATTCTACCGTATTGTGTATTGATGTGACATATGTATATATGTCACATCACAATGTTTCTGTTGAAATTATGTTTGTCCTCTATATACTAACCAATGGAAAGTACATATGTTTTCCTAATATAGTACTACAGCTTTTTAAAATTTTTATAAAATTTATATTTTTAAAAATTTATATATCCTTAGTCGATTTAATTCTTTGGTTTTAATTAATGTACTATTGTATTCTTTCCTCCTTAGCTTAATATTTTATGTATAGATTTTTTACCGTTATTTAACATCATTATTATTATTATTATTATTATTATTATTATTATTATTATTATTATTTGTATGTGTATTATTGTTTTATTACTGTTTATATCTTGAAGGGAGGTATTTTCTTTATTTTGGTTAACTTTTAATAGAATTTTCTTGAGTTTTTATTTATTACAAAATTTAAAAACTATAATCCTTATTGAAAAATTAAAATACACATATATGTATGTATACGTGTACATGTGTTCGTGTATATATATATATGTGTGTGTGTGTGTGTGTGTGTGTGTGTGTGTGTGTGCATATATGTGTATGGTATGTGTATATGTATGTGTATTTACATATAAAAAAGTTTTTGAAAAAAATTTTCCTTACATCCTTTTTTAAAAAAATTTCTTTACATTAACTTTTTCTTTTTTTCAATGTTACTGTTTTTTTAACTTTGAGTTGTTATTACCATTATTATTATTATTATTATTATTATTATTATTATTATTATTATTATTTTAAAATATTAATGTTGAAGTATCATAATCCGATTATAGACATTTTTTGTCCCGCATGTATATTTCTGATTTTCTAAATATTTTTTCTCTTTTCTGTCTTTTTTATTCACTTTTGTTTCTAAGTTCCTCTTCCACTTTGCTGTGTATATACTTGATAAATAGGTCAGTATTTCCACCACCGCTGTTATTATATATCTCTTTATTAAGATGGCTGTGAATACATCTATCTCTTTTCCTTATTTCTTTTTTCCGTTCCTAATTTTGTTTACCTATTTTTCGTCTTCCACTCTCTCAATCACCTTATCCCTTTCAAGAAATATATATCTCCTTCAACCCCTCCTACCACGAATTTAAACCTGCTTCCTCAAACAAATGTGTGCATGAATTAAAAATGATAATACATAATTCTTCTTGTGCCTGGTATATTTGTCACCCATTTATTTATTTGTGTGAAAATGGTCGATCTGAGGAATTTCAATCCTAAGGAAATAAATTATAATCATCATGGAACCTTAAAGCCTTAAATTGTCTGTTTCTTAATAATAATTAATATATATATATATATATATATATATATATATATATATATATGTATGTATGTATGTATGTATGTATCTTCTTCCTGTTGTACCAGAGCGCTATGTCTGATTGCCTTCTTCCGGCTGCACCAAAGCGACACGTCTGATCGCAACAGACGTTTCTTTGTCTCTGCTCGTAATGAGTGTAAGCATGTCCTCAATGAAGCAAAGTTACTGTTTGCTGATAGAATGAAACAATGTATAGCATCTCGCAAGTTTGGTTCTAGATAGTATTGCCGGCCCTGCAAGAGTGTGCTGAACAACAGTAAATCCTCAATCCCTCTTCTATTCAAGCGATTTGAAGTCTTAACATCTACAAAAGATATTTAAGCGTAAACATACAATTTGAATAAATCTCAAAAGGCAATATTGAACAAAGAAACAAAGGTAGTCGGGAATTCAATTAGAAACAAACATTGAATATTTATATACAAATAAATTATAATACAATTTGGAAAAAGTGTTGTTTCAGTTGAATATTTGATTGTTTGAACAAAAGTTGGATTAAGTATTTTATGAACTCAAAGTTCAGGAAATGTTCATTTGTTTAGCAAAAGTGTTCACATAAAAATGTAAGGAAAATTTTATCGAGGGATAAATTTTAAAGTAATGTAGTTGCGAGATTTTTTGCTGAATTTTGTATGTTCTTGTTTTGGCAGAGTTATTCACCTTGGACTGTATTTTTTATGTAAATGCTTAAATAGCAGTTTCTGTTTAGTAGTGTAGATAACACTTTTTTAGAAATGTACAAAGATTTCAGAGAGAGAGAGAGAGAGCGCGAGAGAGAGAGAGAAAGAGGTTGAAGGTTGAGTAAGGTGTTGACGCGCTAAAAGTCCTTTAAGTCAAGATGTAGACACGCGTGGATCTCTATAGAAATCTCTCTGAGGGTGAATTGCTGACTGCCGAATTGGACTGAGATTCGTCCTTTTATTTACTCTGCGAAGTTTGGACCGGCTCCCAGTGCTTTGGCGGCAAAAATATCCTGGGGCCGTCTCGACCAATAATAAGCTGAGTTTCGCAATGTGTGGTGTTGATTGGTTGAAACTAGCTATTATGGAATATTCCACCTTTAAACGGGTTGAGTGGAAAAATACGGACGATTCTACAAATTTGTTGGGATTGCTATGAATTAGTGTGAAATCAGAAGGGTTTTACGTTTGTGACAATAAGCGTGAAAAGCATGTTCTTCATATTAATCACAACAATATGGTTGAATGCTTTGTTCGGAAATTCTCATTCCACTCAACACTCGGCTCATTTGGAGTACCCACACCTGATTTCCACACTAGAACAGAGGTTCTACTGAGTGATATGCGCATAACCCCGTTGTTGCTCTCGGACATCATTTCTAAATTAGACTCCCATAATGCAAGTGTAGGTGACTGGATACCTAGATATAACGTTACACTGTAATGACAGTAGACAATAATGACAGTAAAAATGATCTCGTAATTTTTTATTCTCGCCATAGCAACAAAATAAAATTTGGAATAACCATCGAATTCTATTTAAGAGTAGTCCTCAATATTTACAAAAAAATAGTGTCCATGCACTTTTCGGAACTGGGGATATATCCTTTAATAATTGCCAACCAGCATATATATGTATGGGATCTAAACCATATCAATTTTTAGTAAGCCATTTTCTTATCCATAAAGAATCAAGAAAAATAATGATCAAATTTGAAAGCCAAGAAACCTGACAATAAATGATAAAGGTTTTCAGATGCATAGCATTTACATATTACCAAATTTTTCGATTTCGGATCAGAGCGATCTATTTATGGGATCATTGGGTCAGTCTTGTCAATTAGCAAGTCCTTCCTAACGGTTAGGTTGCTGAAGGTAGTTTGTTAACAGCCAGTCCTCCGATGATCAAGCGATCAACGCAGGCGCCCCCAAGGCTCGATTCTCTGTCCATCCTTCTTTCAAGTTTCCATAAATGATTTGCAAAAAAGTCGATCTATAATGATACAACGTTAAATTAGTGCACACTTAAACTCTATTTGACCAGAGCTTGGCAGGTAATCTCTCCTCTGACCGAGCTTAACAGCTCAGTAGGGGAGAAAAACTTACTATTCTCATCCAATGCCTGGAAAACCAAATTAGTGACATTCTATTATCACCGTGACTTGAGCGCCTATTGGGATAAACTCAATCTCGAGTGGAACTCCTACAGCGATCCATCGCTAATGCTAAAAAAATGGTCGGCTCCCTGTACCACCCCAGTAAGTACCTGATTCCTCCTGCTATCCTCTTTTACAGGAGCCAGATCAGGTTGAAAATAAAATGCTGCTGCCATATGTGGACAACAGCTTGCCCAGTCTACCCGCCCTTGTGGGTGACGAATCTTTTCCATCCTTTAACACAGACGGAACTCTGCAAGCTTCTCTATTTCACTATTTCCACTCAAGAAACTTTTTCCAACGAACCGCTGCCTTGTGGAACCGACTCCCAAGAGTGTTCTTCACTGATCTCTACAATCTTGACCTGTTCAAGTGTAGGGTCAACCGGTATCTTCCCTACATATCCCCAGAAACTGTACCTCTTATGCTGAGCTTGTACGAGCATATTGTTGCCTTCACAATGTATATAGGCTTCTAAGTGCATGCTAATTCAAATGTATCATCTAACACCAATTCTGTTTTGTTTTTTGTTTTTTTGTTTTTTTCATCGAATCTCTAAAGTGACTGCTTTTCTAATTTGACAGAAATTTAAAAATCTCAAAGCATTACCACTTGGACTGGAATAAGGACGAAATGTAAAATCCCAAAAAGTCCTGAACAATAAGCTATGACAGGCCAATTAATAATATGTCGCAAAGACGCCGGGAAAAAGGCTCTGTCAAAAAAATCGAGGAGTAGGGGTTTTGGATCACAAGTTCAACTCCTCCACAGATCCCAACTTTCACCTCTTGTCAAAAAAAAATAATAGAAAACTTATCTTTGACCTATGACCCAATTACCCACAATCTGTTCTTTTTTGTTGAATATATATTTTTCATTTAGATAAGGTGCCCAAGTGAATGATTTAGATCCTATTCATAATCAATCAAAAACTAGTTCCAGACGTGCTCCTTTGAGTCAGCGAGCCGAGAAATTGCGAAAACTTTTCGTTATACAAATATATTAACCTTAAGTACTTGAGATTCTTTCGTCTGAAATATACTTTATAAATAAAGGAATAAATATGAACACCACTACCAATAGCACTTATCCGTCGAGATACAAATTGAAGACAGCAAAAATAAAGTTTGTAAAACATTAATTCCAAAAGTATTCGAGAATTTTAGTCGGAACTTAAAATAATTTAATATCTGAGACAAAATAGAGTCCTTATTTTATCAGTAAACCTTGAATTAATTCCTGGCCATTGGCAATTTCTTTCCAAAACACACTAAACAAATATTAGGTCAAAAGTGGCAATATTCAATATTTAATTATCGAAAGTTTCTTTCCCATCAGAAATGTCTTGTATATTAAAAAAATGTATATAGCTAAGTTATAGAATGATGAAGTGGCGGTAAAGTCAGTTGATATAAGAAAAGCTAAAACTGTTTCCACGTTCCCGGTTCAAAACATGAAAGGAAATCGTTTCAGTTTTCTCTTCTGCTGATTTTAATGCGTCATTCAATATAAACATTAAAGGAAATTAAAGTTAAGACGGCTTCACATAAAAATAATAAATTAAATAATATTAGATAATATTAGATAAGCGAATTTGAGATTCAATTTTAAACATTAAAAATGTACAAATGATGCTGAAAATGAAGTTTAATAAACAGTCTTTAATAATTTTAGAATTAAAAGTGAATAAATTTTGAGTTGGTTTGTATTTTGTCAAATTTAATGATTGACAAGCTTCTTTCAGCAAGAAATTAGACACGTAATAATCTTAGCAAAATATTAGCAATATTTATATTAAGAAAGTTAGCCATACTACAGCAAAATAACTTTAATGTAATAATTTTTTTCACTTGTTCCTGTGTATAGTCATTTAGTGTGTTTGGGGCATACGTCAATGTTTCGTGAATGAAGATTGTTTTTATACCATGGTTCACCCAATACAAGGAACAAGAACCACTCAGGGGTGAGGATTAATCTGTGGTGTAAGAAAAGGCAAGAAGTGCAGTTCATGGGGTTATGTAGAAAAGATAACGGCTAACCCTAGATTTGAAGAGGTCAAGATTGATCGGGAAAACATTGCCGGGAGTCTGTTGCACAATGCAGCAGTTCTTGGAAAGATAATGAGGATGATTCATCCCTATGTATCAGCTGGTAGAACCAAGGAATGTAGACCGTCAGAACACTTGCTATGGAAATAGCGATAGAGTAGTGGGAAGATTGCATCGTTTCGTCTGTGGGAAAGGAGTTGTAAGGTGAAAAATAATTTGTCACCCACAATCCGCGTAGATGCTTTTGAATTATCAAGACATGCAAGTGAGGACTGGACAGCAATACTCCATTTTTTTATTTTATCTGGCTCTTGTAGTGAGAGTTTAGCAGTGGGAGATAGATAGTTACTAGGGCGGTACAATGAACCGACCATTATTCCATCATCTTTAGCAATAAATCGACTATACGAGTTCCACTAGAGCTCTAAGGTGTTCTTCAGTCAAAATAGACGTGCAAGGCAAGGAGCCCCCTCGAGAGAACACCCATCCTTAATGATGGGTGAAAGTCCAGGGTCTGCTCGGTAATTGTGGAATGTTACTAGTTTGGTCTTCGAAGTATTGAATGTTACAACCAAGTACTTCCCCGAATGAGCCATCAGGGTCATGTCAGAGGAGAGGTCAGCTACCAGATTCTCGTAAACCAGATTTTTGGAGATGCACTTATAAACTGTATAGATATTCACTAAATATTTGAGTATGTTCTTAGGCAGATTATTACGATAGCAGAAAGAGTGAGAGAATCCTGAGTAACTCTGGCATTGATCTCATGGACTTCCAATGACTGACCGTTAACAACGACCTTCGGGGATATACCTGTTAAGGACTTAACAGAGAAAGCCTCTCCCATAGATACTATATCATGAAAAGCACAAAATATAAAGCAATTAAATGGGTTAAGTTATATTCCTGAAACTTTTGTGATTAATCGACGATAGAGAATTAAAAGGCAGCACACTCTGATGTATTGAACGGTAATGTAGTCACATTTTGGGAGGGTTTACCATCCTTGTCAGTTACCAGCAGTCGGCTTTAAGCAAACGTATTTTATCTGAGTAGCTGATATATGTCCAGAAAAAGAATATATATATATATATATATATATATATATATATATATATTCCTAGTTGTGAACTCTTGCAATTAATCTGTGAAAGCTCGATCAACTGTCACCTAAGAGATAGAATAACCTATCTTTCTGTATGTTAAATGCCCCCAAACAAATAAGGGCGGTGAAATGTTCGTATTGCAAATCCAGTCTCACAAATTCAAGAGGTAAGTGGAGTCAAGAATGAGAATCACAGGTCCAATGTCAACCATCGAAGATGCAAAATAAGATGAATATATGTGTGTGCGTGCGTGCGTGTGTTTGAGCGTGTGTGTGTGTGTGTATTCCTAGTTGTATACTCCTGTAGCTGTTCTGAGAAAAGCTTGAGCAACTGTCGCCTAACAGTTACAAAATCCTACTTTTAAAAGTTGTTTCCGAGTTGTTTTTTGTTATAAATGTCCTAAAGCAACTAGGGTTCTGAAAAGTCCGTATCGCAAATCCAGTCTCACAAATTCAAGAGGTTAGTATAGCAAAAAATCAAAATTACAAGTCCTATTTCAAAAGACGCAGAAGCAAAATAAAATTTTTTTAAAAAATCCAACTTACAGATCCTAACACAGCGAACTCGCTCTTGTTCACGAATGAACAAAAAAACCTTTCCCTTATCAAGAAAAGCCATTCCTTTCATTGAGGTAAATTTTATGATTGGTAGCGATAGTCGGATAGGATAAAAATTACTATACGTGAGATGTACTTAAGTACTTAATTAACTAAAATTTATTGATTTTTATTTCTTTCCCCTTTTCTTCGACAAACCGTGAACAGGCAACCAATTCTTTTTGAGATATGTGATTTTCCCATTCGTCCCCCTTGTGACATTTAGTGACAGACCTCTTGAGTCTTGTGCTTCTTCTCAGTGGGAAATTACTATCTGCTCCAGACAAGTTACCTAGCTAAGAATCATCAAAACCATCTTCACCAGGCTCCGAGTTGAATCTGAGATATCTCCAATGTTGAGTAGGCTCCCGTTTTCTGAGGCCCGATACTCGTATTTGGCGTATTTGAACCGACAAATTGGCGCAGGTCCTTTATGTGACGCGGCATCCCATCAATGAGAATAGAGTGCGGGCCACCGATCCCAGTGATACATCCTACTCGACATAGAGTTGTACATCTACTTTATGGGGGTTTTACCCATATATGGTCCCCTAATTTTACATCAGTTGTCTGCATTCTTATTCTGACGGAGGTTTTGTGTTAATGCCTCGTACACAGACCCGGTAGATCCTATTGCGGGCGTGGTTGAGAGTGATGTCATCTTTTGCTGGGACATCGTGCCAATACACAGCCTCCATTATCGAGCATGGTTTCCGTGCAATTCAGTTGACGCTACGATGACATCGTCCAACTATTTCATTGCCGAAGGGGACGTATGAGCAACGAAAACGGATGTGGACTTCCCACACTTCCCAAAATTCCTTGGACAGTTTACTGCGGAATGCAGTGTTGTTGTCGGTGAGTATTTCAACAAGAGGGTCCCGTCCCAAAAATAAATGTTTGATAACGCTGGCTTAATCCTACCGATGCAATTGTCGTCAAATTTTGAATCGAGTGGGACCACAGTCTGCTAGTGTCGTGTAATGTCTGCCATCATAATGAGTAATGTCCATCCCCACTGGAATACACGCATCATTAAAATCCAATTTTTTCCCTTGGCCAATATGCTTGTGATAGGTCAATTAACTGACATCCCTAGCATTCCCCGACTACTGTCTTAACTGCTGCTTTCGAAATCATAAAATCGATCCGTCTTGCCGGTCGCAGCCGCACTTGCTCACCGACATTTCAAGGGTTGTCATTCCTTATTTCGTCAAGCCATCTCCGTAGCACTCGCGTCAGCTCGGTTCTAGTTAGATTTGACGAATGTTATTCTCACAGATAAATTATATTTATTGCCTAACTTTTCAAAGGAAAGACAACCGAAAGACAACCAGCATGCACCCTCAGCTACATCCCTATGTAACTCGAGGGACTCTTCAGTTGCAAGAGAGCTTGCCTCGACCCATACTTCAAACACATGTCCATCGACAAACCAATTACTCCGCACGAGGTCATCTTGTTGTACGCTGGTGAAAACGTCCATGATCATATTTCCAGTGCTGGTGTCAGTCAGTTCATTCCATCGTGACGTAACCGCAGTTGCTCACCGTTTAATGAAGGCAGTTGCAATACGCAGCCATCCACAAACAGGAAAGTGTCCTACCAATTTTCTGCATAAAAATTCTTTTCTGCGCGTCACAACTTCGGGTCTTTTTGGTATTTCACTCCCACTCTTCCAATAAAAGATGTCTTGCACGCACGCGCACAAACCGACTTGGAAACCGAGTACTCGAGTATTGTACACCAAGCATTTCGGTCTTTGCATATTAGACCAAAGATAGCGAGATATTGCAAAACACATGCTGCGGATGTTTTTCGGATATATTTTCGTTGATGTATATATCGTCAATATTAGCTGAAGTGGCCTGTTGAATAGATTCATCTTTCGCCAGTACAGTTTCTACAAATGTTTTAATGTCGAATCCCGACAATTCGCTCTCTACGAACAAAATATCGATTTCAACTAGGTTGTCATTAACAAAGTTTGACGCTCATAACTCTTCGGCTTCTGAGATTTCCATTGGCACATCCGTTTCTTGTCTGCTCTATAAATTACAGACTGATATGTTTGTAAGCGATCGAGAGCAACCAGTGTTCACTAGGGCGGTGTATTTTATCCCTATCAACGCGTACGTTAATTACAAGAAGCGATTCTTTCATGACTTTCAACGGAATGAGACCGACGCTGACATGTTTCCTATCCCGGGCACTTAGATGCATTATGTCCCACTTCATAGCACCGAATATCCGTGCATGACATTCGATTAATACCCAGAGTTGGATTATTGTGGGTTTCTGCTGGTTGAGTGGTTGCAGAGACAGTCTCCTTAGATTCTTTGGCCCAACCGGCTGGAGCAGTAGAATACACTGGTTGCACCTCTGCAGATGCGTAAGAGCCCCTCCCGAATAGGGCCATTTGTTTGCCGTGAGTGGCAACCCATAACGCCCGTGGAAGGAATCGTGGTAGTTGAGCAGCTGATGATCATGAATATTGAGAGGTCATCTGCTGCAAACACCTCACTTTAACCATTGTGCTAAACGAGCGGTCAGAGAGGCCTGATAGAATCAAACGGCTTGTCACGTCAAACCCTAAGACTTATACACACCAAAAGCACAATCACTTCCACTCCAAAAACATTCACTCCATTATATAACCTAACAAAGAAACATAATTAAAAAATCAAGTATTAGGAGGCGGTGACAAGAGTCAATCAGCGAGTCAAAATTTCAACAACACTATTACACTCTGACGTTTCACCTAATTGTGGTGGAGAAACGGAAAACCTCATAATTGTTTGCAATAACTCATTAATATGAATATACGATCCCTTTATCCTTGGGATGTCTGGACGAATCAGAAATGATGAAACCTTAATTCAAACTACGGTGGTTTCAAAACTAAAAGAGCCACTTAGAATCAAGATGCCGTGAAACAGAGTTTAATGAAACTTTATGGATTTATTGTACTTGAATCAAAAGAAAAAACTTGCATTACTAAAATGTCACTATTTCTAATGGAAAAATACTGTCCTCCAATATAAACCCTACATCTGTTAAACTGGACAACTTTTGATAAATTAAAAATCAAAGATTACACTCACCAGTCTTTAAACTCATCCAAAGCCACGACCATGATCCATGCTTCCTAGAAGAAATTAAGACGAGCCTGAGGAAACAAAGTTATAGACGTCAAAAATTAACAATTAAAAAAAGACTAAATATTAACATAATACTTACATTTAATACCTCTAAATCTCCAACTTAAATAAAAATCGAATACTCTATTGTTAATATAGAAACATACATCTCTAGATCACCCAAATGCTTCAAAATTCCAGTGTGTGGAAGATGGAGAGAATGGAATGAACCATTCCAGATTAACTTGCTTAAAAATCCCAAAGTGTCCAAATTGCAAACAAGAACATACACCCAATTCAAAGGTGTGCGAGATCTGGGAATGAAAAATAAAATTTACCAAAAACATCATTTTTCAGAAACAAGATATATAGTGAAAGTACCTACACAGTGTCTTCACATGCTGAAAATTACAAAAAGCAGTCCAAAAACTCACCAACCAAGAATGTCAAAAGTCAGGCATAATATCAAAGTAAAAGGAATCGAAATCTGATGAACAACTTCCCTCATAAATGAAATTAGAAATAAAATCTATAAAAAAAAACATAATCTAACGCCATATGCTCCCCAAAAAACGAAATCCAACTAACTTGGTAAACAAATCATTAATACCAAATAAAACCAAAAAAAAGCAGTTATCCCACTACAAAATCGATTTGAGGCACTGGAATTGGAGAAAATCAAAAAACACCCAAAATTCTAAATCTCAAAGTAAAGACATCAAAAACAAAAAAGAAATCAGAAAAATCAAAACAGACAAAACAAAACAGCAAGAAGGGAATCTCAAAACCAAAGACAAACCTGGTAAGAGATCAAATAGTATGGAACATGTGGACATTGATAATGATGAAAGCAAATCTTGGATAGAAACAGAGGATGATCCTCCATCTACAAAGCCAAAACAGAATAAACATGACTCATAGAGCAACCATTTTGCAATGGAACTGTAGTAGAATTAGAACAAATTTTGAAGAAATCAAACGAATAATGACAGACTATAATCCAAATATAGTCTGCTTACAAGAAACAATGCAAAAAGAATCTGCCAACTTATACTTTCATGGGTATAGAAAATCATAGATAATAGACTAACTGGTGGTACCTCATTACTGATAAAAAATACCATTCCACACGAGATATTACACTTAAACACAAATCTACAAGTCATAGGTATTTAAAACCACTCTTCATCAGTCCTTAGCCATATATACTCATTATATCAGTCCAAGATACAAATTAGAACAAGCAGAAATTAATACAGTAGCCTACCGCTATTAGACGAACCCGTTTATCGCGGTACCCGGTGTACCGCGGGTGGGTGATGGAACCCAAGATTTTGCTCTCGTACCCTCAATATTGCTCTTTTTTTTTTTTAGAAATTCCATCTTCTTCACGATAAACAGAACAAACAGCGATCATCAGATGGATCCAAATTTGATTTAATAATTACACCCCTTTTTCACACGTTTAACCTTGATTTTGATTATCAAACAGCCTAAATTTTGCGAAATTTTAACTCTGCCGTTTTACGCCTAATATAATTTATTTGTATTGGTAATAATTACACATGATTACTTTATTTCTATTTCGCGCGCGATAAAAGAATTACTATAATATCGGACTAATTAACAGGAATTCAATCACTGCAATCAGATACCCTAGATATAAATAGGAGTACTTTTCTCTGGTTGATCATGTTCAGTTTGACTGTTCAACAGTAGACATCAAGAATCTCTCATAAATAAACAAATATAATTAGCGCGTAGTAATTAGGGGTCGCGGGAAAGTGCGACCCCTAGTTGTAATACAAAATGTTTAAACGTAAAGCGTACACAGTAAATGAAAAAGTGCATTTGCTGCGGGATAGATATTCACATGTCTCGATTATTGCGCACGCACTGATGCAAACAACGCCAATAATGGCTGCCGTGCCGTGCCGTAGCCGACAACGACACGAATGAGTTCGAACTTTTATTGTTGATAACTCCATAACGGTAAATTTTATAAAGATTTATTTGTTATTTTAGAATTAGGCATGTAAATTTAGAATTTAAAAAATAACTGTTCGGGAAATTTTTATTAGATACTTAGCGCGGGGCTTAAAAAGCAAATTACCCGAAATTTCTCATGGAATCATTAGCATACATTACTATAATTTTTTGAGGTTCTTTTCGAGTTATTATCTACGTTATATATCGCGAAATAGGGTAAATAGGGCCCCAAAGTCAGGTAGATGTTCAACTTCCTATTATCGCTCACACCAGCCACAGCTACCGCAATTCACTTGCAGCGCGGGTCGGCCATCTTGAACACCACGGCCCGCGCTATAGCGGTGGACTACTGTAGACTAATTGACCAATTACTCACGCATTTCTTATTGGTTCTTTAATCGCCCTAGTAAAATTTGGGCTTGCATAAACTCCAACCCAGTTGGCCATAACGTTGAAAACCTAATACAAACTAATTTGTCTTTATTGAATTAAAACTCCTACACTTACCTCCATCCAGCTTCAGGTTCTTTGTCAGCCATAGATCTCCCCCTCAACTTTTCTCCCCCTCAACTTTCATGGATTTCCAATGGTGAATACAAGAAGATCAATGTGTCGGGTTACCTGCTCCTAATTTTCGAAACTGTTCCTAGGAGACGCTCTCAGGACTATAAATATTCTGCGATAATTTTTATCACTCTCTTCTTACTTTTTCCACTTACTCGTCAACATGTAAATTTCTCGCGGAGAACGTGCTTTCCTTTGGAAAACGCATGAACAATACACACACACTTACGTACACACATTCACTCACTACGCATACTTTGGACCATTAGGTTTTCACATTCATTTGACACACACATCTTTGTTTTTGTCACGTGTAACCCTTTATTGTTAATAGATTGTTATTTGTTTGTACATATATATTGGTACTTGTCGTTTCTTTTCATTTATTTACCTGGACTAACATCCCCAGTTTGCCATGTTTCTTGCGGGCATTTCAGGAGACACACGTGTTTATCTCTCAACGTATACATCGATCCGCAACAATGTGGAAGTGGCCACTATTTTCATTGTCTCTAATAACCCAATACCTGGAGAGAATCCCTAAATTTCTAATCTATAAGGCAAACTGTCAGGAATTCACAAACCTGTTAATACTTAATTACCAGTAAAATACTCAAAGAACCAAACACATTGACCTATTTTGCAAGTTTATTAGCCAATTAACGGGATAAACATTCCTTAGCTAAATCTCAAGTCAAACAAAACTTGGCTCCGAAAAGAATGCAGGGAAGCCATTAAAAACCGAAAAGAAACATTTAAAAAGTTCGGACAACAAGAATTAACCTACAGAACTATCCGCAAGCCCGTTCATAGCCCGATCCATCATTAAAACCAGTAAAAGAGAATCATGGAAAAACTATGTATCAAAACTTGAAACTAATACACCAGTGAATAATATGTGGGATATCCTGAGAAAAATAAATGGAAAACCAAAAAACACTAATAAACATCTGAATAAACGAAATGGAGAAAAATGTACAGAACAAATAAACTTATTAGCAGAATAATTTTAAAATATTTCATCGGCGGAACATTAATCCCTTATATTCCAAGAGTTTAAATCCAAGTCTGAAAAATTACAATATATAATTTAGCATTAATTAATTGAAAGATCCCTTAATAAGTGCCACGACAATGCAACGAGATGATGTACATTATCAATTTTGGAAATAGCTACCAGAGACATACCTTTTAGTATTGTTGAATATATTTAATATCATATGGCGCACAGGGAACTTCCTCAAAGAATGACAGGAAGTTGTAATTATCCTAATTCCTAAACAGGGTAACGATGCCTCGAACCCAAATAATTATCGTCCTGTAAAACGCAAATTCTACATTATTCCAATACCCAAATATAGTTTGGTCAAATCTGTGCAAAAAGTGGATCACAGAACACTTTCAACTTCATACACTTTGAAAAAATCTCGAGCCCTCATTGGTTAATAAATATACAAGTAAGCGTGACTATCCACCCACACTTAACTAATTTTTACAGCTCGTGACTGAAATACTAGGTTTTTCGTTCATACGAACATTATACAAGCTTAAAGATATTAATAACCGCTCACCAAAACTCACCAGTGAACTCTATTCCCATCCACTCATCAAATTCCTTACGCAGAAGTCAAACAAATTCCTGCTAACAAATCAACTTTATTTCTCAACATTTGAGAACACAAAACAATCAAAGGTTGTGTTATGGTCCAAGTTAGGACCAAGGAAGAACAACACGAACACAAGAGTAGAAATAACGAAGATATATTACACGAAATAATAATACAAGATGTAGAAGGTGTTAGTATGACTGTCAGTCTGGTTTGGAGTGAACTACTATCGGCTCGACTCGATTCGTCTCTCTCTCTCTCTCTCTCTCTCTCTCTCTCTCTCTCTCTCTCTCTCTCTCTCTCTCTTGAGAGGCGTAGTATACATAGTGTTAGGAAGAGTTCATTCTGTAGTTATAGGTAAGGACCCATAACAGGTTGATAACTTCTTTGATCACAAAATTTCATTCAACTTTACAAACATTTACTACTTACATGAACAGTAAATTCTTAAATGTAAATTTTTCTCTTGCATTTAATTTACAGAATCTTCAATAACAGATTCTAACGAACATCCTTTCAAATCAGAACTCATTAACAAAAATAAATTAAACTAACAAGATTTCGCCTAAAAAAATCCACTACATTTTTGTAAAATATTTTCATTACAAAAATATATTGAAAATTACTTGCTATTCAAATATTTGCCTTTCTCTTTTATCACAAATGTTTCTTGTTATTTTCTCTTGTTGTTTTTGCATTTTACTTAACATTCGTAGAGTAAAAAATTGTATGGATTGATTTGGGTCGTCAACACCATTAAATAAATGGTAACCACCAAACTTTCCACTACAGTCCTATCTTTTACCAGTTGCCTTTACAAAACCATGGAAAAAAATGGTAAATGCATGATTAAGATGGTTTCTAGAAAACGTAACATTGTATCTGAATATCCAAATGGATTCAGACATAACAGAAGCACCATCGACCAACTTGTTCACATCGAATCCTTTATCCGAAATGTCTTTGTACGAGGACATCATGTAATATTGGTATTTTTCATCTTGAAAAAACACACGACATGAAAGTGTGGTATCCTGCAATATGTAAACAACAGAGGAATAAAGGGCAGAATGTTCATTAAAAACTTTCTATCACAATATGTCTTTAAGGTCCATATATGAACTACATTATCCGAACTCCACAAAAAATGGGACTAACGCAGGAAAGCATTCTGTCACCTTATTTATAATAAAAATAAACAGCATTATAAAAATGGTAAATGATGGGTTTGAGAAAGCTTTGTGGATTATTTTGCAGTTGTCTACTCATCGCCATTTTGTCAAATGCAGAGACAAACTGAAAACTGTCTTTACAAAATTACAAGATGAGCCGACGATAAAACCAAAACTAGGCATGCATTTTTGTAATAAGCGTTCCCCTCCATCCTGACCCTCAACTAAAATGAATAATACTGTGATCCCAATTATTGTACAAGCCAAATACCTAAAGCTTATTTTTTTATAACAAGTTAAACTTTAGAATCCATATTGATTACCTAAGACAGAAATGCCTAAAAGGTTTATTAGAGTTTTTTAGAGGTCATAACAAAGATGGATTGGGGGAGCTGACTGAAAGGTAATCTTCAGTTATATAGATTTCTTATTAGGCTGAAGCTGGACTATGGCTGCATAATTTATAGTACTGCATGAGTATCCGATCTAAAGAAGCTACTACCTACCCAAAACCAAGGACTAAGACTTTGCCTGAATGTTTATTTTACCTCCTCTATACAAAGTCTGTATGTAGCGGCTAATGAACTTCCCCTATTTCTTAGGTGGGAAAAACTCTTGAATATGCAATTAAGCTCCAAAATTAACCCCAATAACCCAATCCATGTTTTGTGATGTCAACGAACACTCGTTTGACACTTTTGTAATGTCAACGAATACACATTGTCACTTTCGTAATGCTCGTTGTATTAGTGACTTGTAATCGCCGATACAACCATAGTACGCCGTTGAACAATACTGGTGTCAGACGCCTTCGAATATCACTCACATTAATAGTACTTTCTCGATAATACTCGCTCGAATAGTAACCACCGCATTGTGAAATAGTATAGAGAATAGCGGCCCGTATAGTAATGGAGGATAGAATAGAAATAACGATCTTTAGTCGCCAGCTATTTCCTACATATATGCGTTTCCTATATGGTCACGTGGTCTACTTAATTCAACAATGGGATCGCCTGTCTTTGCTCACTCGCGATGTATGTTCAAACTCAAGTGTTGGCAGCGACACCTTATTCCTATATATCACCATGGACAAGTATTTAATAATTAAACTTATCACTTTTATACAAGCAAGCCATCTACAATTCGTCCTTTTGGCTTCTATAATATAGAATGGCAAAGAGAGAAGATAAGGTAATTTAATTTATTGCCCCTCAAAAATCCCAACGCATTTTCTTTACACAGATTTGTCTTTCAATCCGGTCTAAGAATAAGCCAAGCCCAACAGACGCCTGCGATACGCATTGTTTATAAGGCTTCGACTTTGTTACATCATATTCACTATTGTTTCTAAGCACGAGCACGCGCGTGCGCAAACACACACATATGTGTGTGTGTGTGTGTGTGTGTATATATATATATATATATATATATATATATATATATATATATATATATATATATATATATATATATAGTGAAATATCCAAGTATATAAAAATAGGATATGAAAAACTGTTGGGTGCTGAACTTTTTATTTATGTGTGACGTTTACGTGTTCATTTTCCAAACACAACTGAAAACTCTAAGGAAAGGTTATCATGGCAGCCCAGCTATACAAAACGCAGCGGCCAATTTGAAATATTCTAATAGTTAATAGAAGATTTTAAAATATATACACCAATAAATCAATGAGACTCCTACATACGAAATATGTTAAAATAAAATGTAAATATATTGATTAAATCAAGAAAAAGAAAAATGAAGGAAAGTTTTGAAAAAAATATATCGATAATAACTAGAATATAATTTATAATTACCTATTTTGATAGTATAAAAATTTAATTTAAAATTTCGTCAAAATATTTAAGCAGTATATATTTGTTTATATTTCTGAGATGAGGTATTATGTACACTATTTACATTATTCGGACTATTGTCCTCATCTTTGTCGCCATATTTATTACAACGTTTCGGCTGTTGTACGCTCTGGCCTTCTTCGGGTGTTTGTAATGTCGAACTGAACCCTTTATTTCGCTCGCTGGGGTAGATTGTTACAGTTCTACGTGCCACCATCCATACAGCGTAAAGAAAGGGATCGTCCGCTGCTTACAACACCGAGCAAAAGTCATAAGTGGCGACCCAGAGACATTAGATAAAGAATTGGTCAGTATAAGTAGTACCCTACAACGTAACAACTACAGTGGGTACATTGCAACAGCCAAAAAAAACTGGGATAGGCGGGTACAAGAGGAGGACAACAACACTCAGAAAACAGTCTGCCTGCTTTATGTAAATGGGTTATCAGAGAAAATACAAAGGATCTGCGGTCCATATAACATCAGGGCAACCTTCAAAAGCTGGACGACACTTCGCAGATATCTCTCCCGAGTAAGACCCCCCATAGAGGAGAACAGGACTATATATATATAGATATATATATAGTGAAATATCCAAGTATATAAAAAGACCCCCCATAGAGGAGAACTGTGTGTACGCTATCCCGTGCAGCTGTGGAAAGAAATATAGAGAGGAAACAGGCCGCCCCCTTAAGGTAAGGCTTCAAGAACACCAGAAAGCTGTAAGACGAGGGGAAGTGGAAAAATCAGGAGTGGCTGACCACATATGGAGAGAAAAGGGAGATCACCACCCTCTGTAGGATCAGGTTGAGATCATAGACAAAGAACACCATTGGAAATTTCGTAAACTTAAACAATCAGCACATATGCTAGGCCACAAAAATCTCCTGAGCCGACCAAGCATAGAAATGAATACAATATGGGAACCAGTAATAAGGAGTGCCAGAGAAAAGCGATAATAACAACAAAAATTGTAATATGAGCTCTGGTAAAAACATAATATGATAACAGCAAAAATTGCACTGGTAAAAAATGGGTGCTGAAGACATTAGGTTTATAATACCCAGAAATTCATGCACAGATGTCCTCAAGGACACATGGCACACTGGATAAAGGCGTTAGTTAGATCCAGTGACAGGGCCCAAAGAGTATGGTTAAGGCAGCGGGGAATTAACAGGAGATAACATAGCACGTGGAACTAAAACAGTCTACCCCAGTGAGCGAAATAAAGGGTTCAGTTCGATATTCCAACCACCTGAAGATGTCCGGAGCGTACAACGGCCGAAACGTTATAATAAATATGGCGACAAAAATGTAAATAGTGCAGTATATAATTTAATATTATTTTCATGTTCAATTATCTTAAAAAAGATGATATATTACAAAAAACTACTTCTTGATTAATCGAAATTTAATATCATACCTGATAATTTGATATCATTCTTGATAATTTGATATTATACCTGATTCAATAATTTTTCTAAATGATTTAGGTTATGAGCCTGAAAACCACTTTGTTACTTATGTCAGCATATTTTTGAATACAGAAAAAATCAGATAAACGGATTTGTCCATAATGGAATAGATATCTCTTATTTATGCAAATCAACTTTTACTTTTTAATATATTTATGGGACATTCAATAAGGATGAAATTAACTCAGAATGACTTATAAGGCCAACACGGAAAGCACGGTGTCAATAACAACAGTCACATTCATGGAGTCATCTGATCTTTTTTCTTTAATGTAAATGTAATTTGCTGAGAACACGGAACAACCTCGTCTTTATATATGACAAATTAGAAAAATCCTCTGAATCAGAAAAACGAATCGCATGTTGAACATTAAAAGCCTTTTTTTTTATTTTGAGTAAAAAATTTGTATTTTTAGAAAAATTAACGAAAAATATCTCTGCTGTTTCAGACTGAAGTAAGCTCGTCATCTGATAAGTTACCATAATTGCTTTGACAAATGATCCTGTGTCGTCTGCAAGGTCTGTGTCATTCCTGGGCAAACATATTCTCTCGAATTGCACTGACACTCGCACTAACGGTCTTAAATTTGTTTTACCTTTAAAAAAAAATGTACAAATTTTTTTCAGCCAATCACTAAGCTACACTTGCACACATTACACTTCATCGAAAATTATGTAGTTCTAGTTTAACTAGTAAACGGATATTGACACGTGAAAATCGATTTTTTGTTTCCAAATAGAAACTCGTATTTAAAAGATCTAGTACAGAATAAGAGCAATTCTTTAAAAAGAATTAAAAAATACTAAAATTTAAAATGTGTTTTTACGTTATTTATTTTTTTTTTTACTTTACAGGATTGTTTTATGAAAACTTATTAATTTTTTATCTAAAAATAATCCGTGTTAAGATTTCCATCAGTATCTGTCTATTGCATCATGTTTAAGTTTTAGAATTCTTCAGCCAAATCTTTTAAAAATAAAGAATTTTTTCATGGCTGAGTCATTTCCCAATAAAGCCTAAATCAATGTTTTAATTGGTAGAAATATAGTTAAGTACGTGTTGATCACTTTTAAAGAGGAGCATGATAAAAAAAAATCACAGTACCTCAAAAAGAACATTTTTTTTTAGTCTGTCTATTTTTATTGAGCATGTCTACACTGGAAATCTTTTACTCTGGTCATTGAAAAAACGTCTTGTAGAATGCAAATAACAACTTTGAAATTTTTCCTCGATCTTAAAATTTAACTTTCTACATTCAAATTAGCAAACGAGAACTTTGGCCTCCCCTTTTAAGTACATGCCAATTTTATAAATTGCAATTTAGAAAACAAATGATGAAAATTATTTCTGATGAATATTGGTAGTGAAAATGTTTTTCATTAATTCATGAACATCGTAATTATTTAATGACGCCATTTTTGAGGGGGGCACATGAGTTTAAAATTAAACAAAATTAAACATATATAAGTTTAATAAATAAAAATCTAATGGAATTGTCCTACATTCAAATAATGTTATTTGTTCAATAATCAATCCACTATCATTTCCACGAAGTTATGACAATTCACGAAAAAGAAAGAAAGCTGTGGAGAGGCTTGATTGCTTACTTCATGAAGAGACATTTCATTAAAAAAATTAAAAACAAACGGAATTCGTTTAACCTGATTAAAATGTTTAAATGATGCATCTACAAACGTCTAATTAACTGATTTCTTTTCAATGTTATACACCTTCAGGACATGTGCGATTATGACTCTCCACAACTTCCTTTTCTTCAATATCTGTGAATTGCCATGCCTATACTTGTGAATGATAAAAATTTTATAATGAAACTAAGTAAATACAGTTTGATTGAAAATTGGTCTTTTTTACTTTCATACATTTTTAAACAATGTCGGGGTACGTCAAAATTTCCACTACTGAATTGAATTTATGAGATAAAAATTGTAAAGAAAGTTTTCCAGCACTACTTCCCTTGGTTTTATCGTTATCACATGAAAATATTTTTATGAAAAAAAAATCTGTCTCAATTTCTGGGATGAGGAATTATCATTAATTACATTGACCTAATCTTTGTTGCTATTATCACAATGTTTCGGCCGTTATGCCCTTTGATCTTCAAGTAAGGTAAGACTGGGAGAACATCGAAAAGTCGTAATTAGGAGAGTGACAATGAAATCAGACATGGTCGATCATGTATGAAGGGAAAAGGATAGTCACCAATACCTGCGGAATAAAGTAAAAATACAAAACAGAAGAACGCTGAAGAGCCAGACATCTGAAAGAATCAGTGTACATGCTTGGGTATGTTTACCTCTTTAGAATAGAAATACATACGATATAGGAGTCGTTAATAATTTTTTAAAAAAACAGGGGGGTAAGAGATATAACAGTAATGCTCAACAACAACAGCAGAAAAGAGAGGCCTCAATGAATGCGGTTGCAGCAGCATTCATCAATAGATAGAATCCAAGTGATCCACTCATGATGGTCGGGGGCAATAGCTCTATGGGTTAAAGCGTTGGTTCATGAATTTGGTGACATTGTAATTGTGAGTTCAATCCCTGGGTCAGGCAGTGCGTACTTGGACTCAATGAAAACGGGATGAAAGAAGAACTGGGTGTTATAAATGATCAGCGGACCGAGATATGAATTACACTTGAAAGGTTAGCCGGATCAAGCTAATGAAGGTCGACGATGACAACGGCCGAAACGTTGTGATACTACCAACAATGAAGACAATAAAACATATGAAAATAATTCTTTTTTTTTTCCTAAGGACAGAAATCTTATGAAAATGAAGCTATCTTTTATTATGGTTATAACTGTGAATGCTACACATATTAAAAAGAAAATAACTTACTTAGACAAAAAGTTCTTGGGAATGCAATTATCGATTCTTGCCAAAATGTTAACTTAGATCTTAATTTTTTTTCAAATATCTCCTTTCTTAAAGGAAATACTCTTTACCCAAGCCAACATATATGATCACGAAAAATTTTAAAACTTAAGAAAAAACAATTAACTCAAGATCTTTAAATATTTAAAATAAATAAATACAAATATAATTTATCAAAAATAAAATAAATAATAATTACATTAAAAAAATGAATAAGTTAAAATTCAGCAACTACATCATACTGACTTTCGTTTACTAGGCAATGAATTACATCAATTAGCCGCCATAGCTTATCACAGTTAAGAATATTTTAGAGCGTCCTTAAATTAAAAATTTGAAAACTTAACGATATCTCCCCTCTACTTTAGTTCTGTGTATAAATACAAGTTACAGAATAAAATCTCCAGTTACATTGGGTCGAAACGCGTTGTTAAAGGAAAGCTTTCCTTTTGTCTTATTTCTATTGTCTTTACAGATATATTTTATTTATATCTAAATTTTTATTCTCTCTCTCTCTCACTCACACACACACAAACACACACACACACACACATATATATATATATATATATATATATATATATATATATATATATATATATATATATATATATATGGTTGGTTGCTGTTTTCGAAGTTTGCCATCTACTAAGGTTGCTAACTAATCCCTGTTGCAGACGTCTGCTCACTCACATTTGTTTCTTTATCACCCACAGAGCCCACCTGTGATTTTTACAGCAACTACGTTGAGCGGACCTTAGTTACAGTTTACGGGAGATAATGCGTGATCAGTAGTTGAACAAGGCTAGTACACTCAAACCCTCGGTCACGATTACTTGTGATTTTATAGTAACAAAACAACCGACGATTTCCGAATTGTTATTTCTACTAATCTTCTCTCACGTGGTTTGGGTCAACCCGTGGTATGGTTTTCAGACACTTCCCAACCGTGCCACCTGCGGGTCGATATTATCAGGAAATAACTTTCTACCATTAGCCCAGTGTGAACCGGCAAAATCTCAGGTTTTATTGGTTATCTGTCAAAACGAGGGAATTATTTTTTTTTTAAATTTAATTATAAGCCGCGTTATAACTGATTTTGTGCAAGCTTGATTTTTTTTTATCCGTTTCAATTTTCTCATTTACTATTCATCATCAATGTTGTGGATTCCGGGATGAAATCCGATATCAATAAATAAAAGACGTCAGGAATAGATAAGAAAAATAAATGTATTAACGTAATAATACAAAATGGTAATACAGGTTAGTAGATCCAGGAATGCGGGTTAGTAGCAATAATATATATATATATATATATAGTGTGTGTGTGTATGTGTGTTTGTGTGTATAGGTGTATTCGTAAATTTAGCTAGGTATGTTTGTATATATATATGTGTATATATGTATATGTGTGTGTATATATATATGTGTAGATATATGTGTATGTGTGTATATATATATATCGTGCCATGTATTTAGGATTGCATGTGGTCTGTGTATGTAGATATGTGTATAGATAAATGTAAGTATCTGTGAGTTCGTGTATGTAATATGTGTGAATATATGTAAAATATAGTAATATAAATACGTATGCAGGTGTAGGTATTTATGGTTATAGATCTTTTTTGTGTATTTACATATATATATATATATATATATATATATATATATATATATATATATATATATATATATGGAAAGTATTCTAAGGGAAGGATTTAAAGTTCTTTTATTAACGTTTTATCTTATTTTCTCTTAATATTCTCTAATTAGAATTGTGAGAGTGGAATTTTTTTTAGTCATCTGGAGGTAATTTCAGTTTAAATTGATAGATTAATTTAAATTTAAATATATTACTCTTTAACTATCAATATTGATAGTAAAATGTTAAAATTAGAAATATTTTTTTATATCTAAACACTTAAGTCATCACATAACGTTAAACATTAACTGTGAAATTTTATGAAAAATTTAAATAGATATAAATATAAATATGGTCAAAGATTTGAAAATATATGTGTAAGTATTGATATATAAATATACATAGGTACCTGTGTATATCGATACATGTGTATGTGCCTATGTGTGTAATTGCACATGTAAATGAACGTATGTATATGTGAGATTTACATAAGTGTATGTGTGGTATATATATGTATATGATAAAACAAAATTTTTAATATTGCCTTCAAATATTACTCCTTCTTAATTTAAAACCTAAACTTTAAGTAAAAGAGATTACCCATCTAAAAATAGTCACAAATTACAATCATGAATTAGATTCAAACTGATAGAAATTACAATATTAAAAGATTACTATCAGTAAACTGTTATATTTTAAATAATTTTTTTTAATGTACTTTCTATAAATATGTTTTTAAATATACTATTTAACTCATATTAAATCCCTAAATTATTTGTAAAAGAGTTAAATATTTAAATTGCTAGCAAACATCAAATTAATTTCTTCGGTGATTTTAAAAAATCAAATTACTATCAAACATTAATATCTCTTTATTTACATAAATTGCTAAAAATGACCACCCTCCTCTCCCTTCGTAAAGCCTAATTACAGCTTCTTTCTCTTTACCTCCACCTTCTTTCTTTCTTTTTTCTCTCTTCTCCCCCTTCCCTTTCAATATATCACTTCCGTTGTTAACCGATTAAATAGGTCAATGTCTGGTCCCTCCTCCCCTAATACTAAGTATGATAGATAGAAATATTAAAATAAACCCTCTCTAAACTCGATCATATCTATCACACCACTCCTCACTGCCCTCTCTGTTAAATTACATAAACTTAATACTACCCGTCAAAACTGCGAATTTTCATTTCATTTTTCGTTTCACCTTTTGGAAGTGTAGTCTGATAATCCAGCGTCCTTTAAAAGGGCTATGGTGAAATAAATTATTACATGGAGCCTTAAAGTGATGTGTATTTCTTTAATATATATATATATATATATATATATATATATATATATATATATATATATATATATATATATATTAGCTCTGTAGTTACATTGAGCTCTCTGGATTTTATCCTCCTTGGGTCTACTCATACGGATTACCTAGTTTTTGGTAAACTAAATACATATATATATATATATATATATATATATATATATATATATATATATATATATATATATATATATATATACATAAAAATTTGTGCATTTAGGCAGAAAAGTCTCTTTTAGGCATGTCTGATTGAATAAATTACAAACATAATGTTTAATTTATTCAATAAGACATACATATATATATATCTACAAATATATATATATATATAGTGGGGGAAAGAAAATATTCGTACACATGCAAAATTTTAATTTATTGTATTTCCAACTAATGAATAAACATACTTTTAATATAGTTAACTATACACAGATGCATAATAACTAAATATACAAAAAAAATGATTTAACAGAAATAAATCTCATTTATTCATTTTAATGTGTGAAAAAGTATTCGTACAATACAAAAAAAGAATACATAATCTTCATTTAAATACTTCCTAGCCATTATTCACTTCTACAGCAACGAACCTCATGTCGTTCTCAATTAAGGATTTGCAAATTTTACTTGGTATTTTGTTTCATTCTTTTTCGCATATGGTCTTCATATCCGGGATGTTGGAGCTCTCGATTGGATTTAAATTTTCAAATAACGCCACAGAATTTCAAGTGGGTCTAAACCTGGGGACTGACTTGGCCATTTCAGAATATTTACATTATTTTTAGCAAGCCATTCTTAGTAGATTTTGCAATGTGCTCAGGATCATTATCTTGTTGGAGGAAATTCAAGATTTTCAACAGAAATCATTAAATTCAAAAATATTTTTATATGCTGGGGCATTCATTCTATCATCTATTACTGATATGTTGCCAGTACCTTTTGCAGAAAAACATCCACAAACCATGATACTGCGACCACCAAATTTTACTGTTGGAACAGTATTCTTTTGTTTGAAGGCATCGCCATCTTTCCTCCATATATGATTTCTAGAATTACGTTCAAACAACTAAATTTTGGTTTCGTCTGTCCATAATGCTCTTTTCCAATACGATTTTTCCTTATCCTTATGTTCACGAACGAATTTCAACCTGAGACCTGTGTCTTTTCGGTAGCTGTGGAGTTTTCCGAGGGGATCCTGACTTTAGATAGTTCCTATGAATGTTATTGCTTATTGTCCGTTTAGTGACACAGATTCCTGATGAAAGCAAATCATCCTGTAACTCTTACGAGTAACCCTTGAATTTTGTTTAATTTGACTCATTAATTTCCTCGAATGTCTTGCAGAAATCTTCCGTCGAGCACCTGTTCTTCTTTGGTTTTCAACAGTTTTGATTTTTTATATACTTAGCAATGAATGAACTAATGGAAGTAAATGGAATATTCAGGTTGTTTTTCTTTGTTTTTCCTGTAACTTTTACCTTCTTTCCAAAGCTTAACAATCAGTTCTTTTGGTGAATTTATCAATTCTTTACCTTTTGCCATGATGATAACCTTCTTGCACGAATATCAGTAACAGAATATTACTTTTTAGGTTAAAAATAGCTACTGATAACATTATTGGAACATTCTAGAATATACCATTTGAATAATGTAAAATCTGAAATTTGCATTGTACGAATACCGTTCACCCATTAAAATGTATAAATGGGATTTATTTCTATTAAATCAATTTTTTCTGATTTCTATGCATATTTGATTATGCAGATGTCTACACTTAATTATATAAAAAGCATGTTTATTCATTAGTCGTTAATACAATAAAATTTGTATGTGTGCGAATATTGCCCCCCCCCCCACAACACACACACACTGTGTATATATATATAAATATATACAAAAATATATAAAACAAAGTGGGAAGAAAATCAAGAATAAAAGAAATTACTCACCGTAAAGTGGTGGATCGAAAAATATAACAAAAAAGGAGCTATATTTGATTTTCTAATTAATTCGAGAGCGTACCCGGTCCATAAATACATAAATAATCTAGTGGTGGTACAAAATTGTATTAGAACTTCGAAAACGACCATTTTATAAGCATATATATATATATATATATATATATATATATACAATAAAAACAGACAACTTTAAGGGCCCATTGGTTATAATTTATTTCTCCAGGGAATTTCTTTTTCACTGGCTCATCAGACCACACTTCCAAGGGTGAAAAAAATAATTTAAATTTACATATAGTTTTATACACTTTTGAGAGGTAGTTTTAAGTTGTTGTAAGATGATATAGAGAGTGAGAAGAGAGAGTGTGACAGACATGGTCGAAATTAGAGAGGGAAGGGAGAGATAGTAATGATTTTGAATTTATTTTTATTACAATACTTAATACTGAGAAAGGCGGGTAAGGACCAGACATTGACCTATTTAATAGGTCATCTCACAAGAAACGATAGAGAAAGAAAAAAGAGGAGTAAAGATGTAAGAAACGGGAGTGGAATTAGGGGGTGTAAGGAAAGAAAGGGGAATAGAGAGTTGGAAAGAGAAGGAATAATAAGAGAATAAATGTATCTGGGCAGATTGCGGTTAATTTGGGGGAAAAAAAACTCCGATTTATATATTCTGCTGTTAACGTTTGACAGTAATTTAAGCGTTTTAATTTTTCAACAAATTAAACTAAGAAATAAATATAATTTGAATATAAGATCAATAAACAAAAAACATTACTATTATTAATATTCTTAATATTGTGAATAACAGTTAAGGAATAATTGTTCCTAATTAAAGTCTAAGTCTTCAAATCTAATTTGAAAAATATTTCGTAATGAAACAAGATTTAAAGGTAATAATAAAATATTATCTTTACACTTAATGTGTGTGTATATATATATATATATATATATATATATATATATATATATATATATATATATATATATATACATACACACCATATACATATCTACATAAATATACATACATATACCCGTACACATATACATATACATACACAACCACATACACATGTATAGATACACATACATACATATCCTTACGTGCATACACACACATATATATATATACACATACATACTCACACATGCATCCAAATATATATATATGTACATACACATATACACATGCATACATATACACATATATATACATATATACATATATATGCACATACACACAGATATACATACACATACGTACCCACATACACACGAACATACATGCGTGCGCGCGCGTGCGCGCGCGTCCGTGCATGCAAGCATCCTCACATCCAAATACAATTAGTCATTTATATTATAATATATATGCATTTGTATATAGACATATGTGTGTTGATATATATCCTTATCATTAGGCTAACATTTATAGGTGTCCATATGGTAATTATAAGCATACGTATGTTGGTGTATGTATATGTAGGTATTTATATATGGAAGTATGTACTTATACTTCCATATATAAATAACTACATATACATACACCAACATACGTATGCTTATATATATGGACACCTATAAATGTTAGCCTAATGATAAGGATATATATCAACACACATATGTCTATATACAAATGCATATATATTATAATATAAATGACTAAATTTATATAGAGAGACATTGGGTATTATTCCAAATATAGATAATTTAGACTTTCAGAATTTCCCTGGACAGGTTTTGTTTTTTTTGTTTTTTAATGTAGTTAGTTATTTTGAGATGATCTCTATGTCTGCATTTAAAGATCATCTCATTGTGTTGTTTGAGTAATTATGCTTGATTATCAAGATAATATATATATATATTACAGCGAGCTTCACCCTTTCCAAGGCTCGAGAGTCACTCGAGGTAGAGGGTTATGTTAGGGGTCATTTGTGTATACAGAAATGGAAAATACCAGTTAACCCTGGCCTTAAACAGGTTAAGATTGTAGTGATCGGGGAACATCCTGTCGGGAGTCGGTTCCACGGAGCAGTGGTTCGCGGAAAGAAGCTGTTCGAGTGGAACTTATTTCTCACCGATGACATACGGAGGGAATGTGGGTGGTTTTTTTGTTACTATGTAAGTGACATGGCGTGTTCTTGCTGTGAAGGTTTGCCTCAGCGAGACCAGGGAACGAGCACCTTTCGTGGAAGTAGCGGGGACACACACACACAAACATATACACATATATAGAGAGAGAGAAAGAGAAAGAGAGAGAGGGAAAGAAAGACAGACAGACAGAGAGGAAAATGAATTTTATCTGGTGCATGGTCTTTTACAAAAGGATCTGAGAAATGCTCTAATAAAATCTCGCACCCGACCCCACAGATTATTCAAGTATTTACGGAAAAGGTACGCTCCGGAATTAAATAGAAAATTAAATATAGCCCCTTTTTTGTTATATTTTTCGATCTACCTTATTTACGATAAGTAATAAATTTCCCCTTATCTTTGTTCTCCCTGCCTTTTGTTTTATAGATTATATTCTATTATTCATATATACTTTTAAAATGTCTGTATTTAAAGCCCTATTAAAATAAAATTTCAACACCCTGATGGGCAATGCCTATTTTAGGCTGGGTAGTCATTATCTGATAAAATGTTCAGTCTTTGACGATAAAAAGGAGCCGTCTGTTACTGAGCTTTAAACGGTGATGCATACAGTAATAGCTTTCAATGTCGTGAAAGTGTATAAGCTAATGTGATGGGACGGAAAAGCACCCGTGATCCTTTTAGAAGTGTTTGAAAAGAGCCAGAGTGTAGACTTTCTAGAGGTTGAATGGTCATTTAAATGAAATGCTGAATGTGTTTGACGTGGCGAGTAGGTGGTGCTTCAATGTCAGCAATAGTGGTCAAATGAACATTCCTACACCCGTAGACTAAGTTCTAGACAGTCACATAGTACAGACGCTCACCAAGATCGACGCATTGTATGAGTAGCAAACCGCACGGCGTCCATAACACAGATTTAGAGCAACTGTGGCCCCAGAGGAGTGTCAACGCAGACCGTTGTAAATTGTTTACTTGCGGCATGATTACAAGCATGCTTACTTCTAACCAAACTTTCACTGATGCAACAACAATGTCGTGAATGTCTCCAAAGGTGTCACCGAAGGTCCACTGGTGGATCAAATGACTCTCGGTAGGGGACTTAAAGCTCTTTTTAAAATAAAGGAGAACACAGCAAGCGAGGACAACATTCAAATTGATTTTTGTCCAAAGGAAAAAAATAACAACAATGATAATAAATCGACCAAAACTGTGTGCTATAAGATAATAAAATAATTCTTTGTTAAAAATATTCTGCAATCTGTGCACATTAAATAATGTAACTTTTGTAGAAAACACGAAGAATTTTTATATAACATGATGGTATAAAGGATGATTTTTATGTTAATTAGTGAAAATATATTTTTCAAGATAAAGTGGCTTATGAGTTTTAGAGAAACGTTTGGAAGCAAAACCAAGGATCTTTTTTTTTCGTTCAGCTGAAATAGAAATGAAACATGTCTCACTTATGATGTTTTATCTTCGAGGTTGAAAAGGGTGAGTGGGTTTCAAGACCCAAGTAATAAAACTATAATCCAAATACTATCTTAATCGCAATTATCTGATACCAAGTTTGATTGAAACTCTACATTCAACACAATGCACTTAAGATGCACTTAGTCGTTATTTAAAGATATCTAATGTCAGTTATTCAGGAAAAGTGACTGAAAATTAGATACATTGAAACATAAACAGGCAAATAAAACGAGCTAAATGAGTCTTCAAAGTTGATTCACACATGCCGATGCGAGTTAAGGGTGTAGAATTTAAGCGAAAAGTTGATTTCAAAATATTTTAGTAAAGTTTCAATGTTATTTGATATAAATACAATATTAGAAAAAGTAAGGCGGACAAAATTTCAAATCAGTTTGGTTGATGAAAAGTCATGAATGGGGGTGGTTCTAATGTTATTAATAAGCAACCGAAAAACAAGTTTTTTTTCTAATTATATAACATGTGTTATTGACAGGTTAATTTAAAATGTGGGGAAACTTTCTTCCTGATTCACATCTTCAAAATTCGAAAGCTGAAATATTTATGCAAATAGTGATTTACATTTTCCAAATTAAATATTTCGATACGTTTGAATGGGAGAAAAAAATTGCAAACTAACACTACTCCCGAGTAATATTTTTTTCAAACTTTATTTTAAATTGTTATTCCAGTTCTGCAGCGTTTTTGTTGTTGTTTTTTTTTTTGGGGGGGGGGGGGTAACAAATGACTCAGCATTTCCGGTTATTCTTGGTAAGAAAACGAGTGCAAGTATCACATATGTGTGTGTGTGTGTGTGTGTGTGCGCGCGAATAGTTTTTTGAGGCTTGGTAGTACCTCGCGATACCACGAAGCTTTTTTGTCTTCTGTCTCACACACACGTGTGTGCACATAGATGATTATATCATGTTTCCGAATATAAGAAAGAGGATAAACAGAAATGTAAGACATAAGAAAACAGAAAATAAATTTTATTTGCTTTCCTGTACATGCACGCCGTTTTATAAATGAATCAACAAATTGGGAAATCTATTTTCGTGTATGACATCATTCAGTGTTATTTTAAAAAAGGTGAAGGAATCATCCACATTTACTACTCACCCCTGAATTAAAATACACTCTTCTACCAAACCAGTTTTAGCCAATCAGCACTTCACGTTTTAAATCTCGAGTTTTCATTGGTTGAAACAACATAAAATGTGTAGCAATTGTCTAAAATCTACTTTTCCGCTCAACAATCTGGAGCCCACGTTTTAGGTGACAGATGTCTCTGTTCTCTGGAATTGTTCATCCCAGTTAATAGAGATTTCTGCCACATTTTTGGAAGGGTCCTACTACTAATATTGTTTTGTTTAGTTTCTTGTACATACATATTTTACATTGTATATAAACATTGGGCTTTTGATTTTTTCCCCATCCCTCGATGATTTTGTAAATAAAAATTCATGTTAGGGCTTTTCATCGAGAAAATGTGGTATTTTGGTGATTGTGTTGTGAAAGTAAATGTGTTGTTATGGTGAAAGGAAAATTGTAAGTACGAATGGGTCAATGAATGAGACTAGATAGTTTTCAGGTAGGACTAGAGAAGACCAGTCTTTTCCCCCCTCCCCATTTTTAGCCCTTGTGGCACATTTTGTATTTTAAAATGCAAATAAATAATAACACTCTGGAGCCGATTTTAGACTCAAGAAATAATAGGATCGTTCGAACCAGTTCAAGCAGCCAACCACACAACCTCAGTCAGTAACATAATCTGTTTTTGGTGGACTCTTTCTGGCGGTTTCTGACTGGTGTTTGCCGCCCGACCGTTTTTGGACTTTACACTTTCTTTTTTTTTTTTTTGCTGAACGACATTTTTGGTTGAGTTTGATTTTATTACCGTCTTTTTGTGTTTTTTACGACTGTTTTGAAAAAGATTTTGATTTTTTTTTACACCTTTATTTGTGCGCTTTTTCTTTTTCTTTTAGTTTTCCTTTTCGATTTTCCTTTTCTTTTTCTTTAATTTCTCTTTTAAATATATTTTCGTTTTTTATTTTGTAACCCTTGCCAATGTTTCGCTTTATTTTTTTTACGACTGACGTTAATTTCTTCTTTACGTGTTATTTGTTTCTTTCCTTTTAATATCCTTTAAGTTTTCCGTGTTTTGCTTTTAAATTTTTTCTGTGCCATATTTGTTCTAATCATTGTATTGTCTAATTTGTCTATTTATTTTCTTTTGTTTATTTGTTTATCGGGTTGACTCGCTTTCGTAGCGTCAGTCATTTTGTTTTGTAACTAGCTCAGTCTATTATTGTAAGTTTCGTATTTTCTCTGTATAACGTTTTCCTTTTTCTTTGTCTAGCATTTTCGTTTTCGTGTTTTCTTTTTTTAATTTATTGTTTCGCCCCTAGGCGAACTTTGTTCCTTTATTTTTCGTGAACCTTGTTTTATTTGTTCTCTTTCGTCATTTGATTTTTTGTGTATATTTATTTATTTGTTTTTGTATTTTTTTACTTGCTGTCTCGCTTTCGGGCGAGCTTTGTGTGTTTTTTTGTTTTGTTTTTTGTCTGTCACCTGCTTTTATTTTTAGTTTCGCCTATAAGGTGGAATTTATTAACTATCCCCCCTTTTCACCCCTTCCCTTCCCTTTAAAAATGGAAAAGAAGAGGAAAAAAGTACTTTTTTCTTAGTTGTAAAAAAGAAGACTAAAATGGCTTCCTTCTGGAGATCAGTGAGGAAGCTAATTTTTAACCCGAAAAAATACGCGTCTGATAAGGATGACATTGAGGAGTAACCAGTTTTATCTAGTATTCCAACAAACGAACAAATTGTAAATGCTTTTAAAAAAGCTTCTAAATCTACGGAGGCCGAAAAGAGCAATAACCAAGGTGCCAGTAATAACAAATTAAAAGACAACTCAAG
Source organism: Acanthosepion esculentum (assembly GCA_964036315.1). NCBI lineage: Eukaryota > Metazoa > Mollusca > Cephalopoda > Sepiida > Sepiidae > Acanthosepion > Acanthosepion esculentum. The sequence continues at coordinate 15,696,288 of OZ038512.1, forward strand.
TGATAATGCAGAGGCCGGGGAATCGCCCTCTTGTTAGAAGTCCCCTCCTAAATGCATTATCGATATTGCGGAGTTCTTGGAGCGTGCCAAGAGTTACACACACATTGTGGTAGAAGGTGGGCTCTTGGAGAATCCAATTGAACTTAAGAAAACCGACAAAGAATAGTGTCTGCCTTCGTCGTCGACAAGCGTTCGAGCAAAATTTGTCGCTCGAGGAAAGTGGTGAAAACACTGGAGTCTCTGGGGTTTAAGCCTCTTCGAATCGTTAAGGGCAAGGGCTTTTTCATGTGGGACGTGCTGTTACTCATCGCCGAGGACTGCGTAAAAGCAACAAGCAGAGAACTAATCACAAAGGATTTAATTCTCTGAACAGAGTACGAGGGCAGGCGAAGGACCAAGTAGCAGTATATGAGGTCCCTACACAGGTTATCGAGGAGCACCTGGCCGCTTTCTTGTCCCAGTATGGCGAGATTCTAGGTGCTTCCTTGTGATAGCCTGACTGGGGGATGGAGCTTCGATATCATGCTAGATCGTAGGGCCTTCGTCTCCATCCCCAACTGTCTTGAAGTTGGTGGCCTGAAGCTGCCGGCCATCGTGACCGGCCGTAGACCAGTCTGTTGGAAGTGCGTAGAGACTGGTCACCGCTCCTCTTCCTGTTTAGAGAAGAAGACCTCTGGAAGTCAGGCCCCAGTCGACCAAACTCCCGCTCTGACCGAGTCTTTAAAACCCGCCTCGCCTGTAATGGGCATGCCGGCTACCGGGACCGGAGTGGTCAAACCCCCGGTTGGGCCATCCCCAAAGCCCCCATTTCCCGAAGAGCCTTCTTCCACTGCTAGTGCAGTTGAGGAGAAGGGAAAGGAGGAATGGCAGGTTGCCGGCAGGGCCAGAGGGAAGCGCCAGACAGAGAGTCCTCAGTCCCCTGAAGCCCCTAGGACTAAAGGCACATACAGTCCCACTCCCTCTGACAACAGTAAGGGCGACGCCCCGGCCTCATTACTGAATATTCATTACCGACCCAGGGTATGAGAAATCCTAAAAAATGAAAGACCTCAAGCTAAAGCTAGGCTAACAAAGAAAAACAAAATCCTCGCTATCCAAGAATACTCTTCCTCCCAAATCCACTGCACAATCTCCCCAGCCCTCTACATCCTGTCAGCAAAAGTCCTCCTCTTCAAAGAAGGCCACACTCCACATCCTACGACCCTCCACTTTGTCCCCATCCCTCAACCCCTCTTTGTAGAGAGAAGTCATTACCTGCCTCTCCTTCCATTTCTTTTTCCCAATCCCCAATCCCTCTCAGTAGAGACCCCAGCCCCTTTATACACCCTGCCACACCCCCAGTTCTTTTCCCATTAAATCCCCGGAAATGCCCCCTCCATTAAACAAAAGGCACAGATTCCCCACGCATGATTCAACCGCAAACAACAAAAAAAACACATTTACAATCCCGGTTTAGACGTCTGCAAAATATCACTAATTCAAGCTGAGAAGGCCAGAGATTATAGTAACAGGATTAAAAATTTAAAATACCTGTTATCTATCAAGCAATTTGGTGACAAAGACATTGAAGAGCCGCATAATTTCCCAAACGCACAAAGGGTGCTAACAGTTATAAGAACTGAGACAAGGGCAAAACAAGTTTGGCCAATGATGGATGATGCTATTGCTTCTTTCAAAATGACCCCCGCCCATTGCTATCGTCCAGAAGGAGAAATTGAGAAAAATGAAGCAATATTGTGCTGGGAGGGTCCCGGTTTTTGTTCACCCCTCCATCTATAGAGCACTAAAATTAACATTCCCCTGGGATATCGGCGGAATCTCTCAAGACGGTACCTTTAAAACTGAGATGGGTCATGGGTCTATGGGGGAGGCTGCCGGTATCCTTACCCCGACCATGTTCAATTCAGGAAAGCAACCCTAATCGGTCTTCACTATGGCTCTCTGGTTAGCAATGTCCGAGGCCTGAGGTCGGAGTCTCGCGACCTTCAGCGCCTCGGGGTGAATGTTTGTTGTGTGCAAGAGACCTGGTTTTCTTCTCATGGCCGTGGGGACATGCTATCTAAGGGGTTCTCCCTTTATTCAGCATGTTTTGATAGTCGTTCGAGGAGTGCCTTTTGGCTAGTGAGCAAGTCTTTGAAGGCTGCATGTACTCTTGTCTTTGCAGATTCGGCGGGCAGGCTTTGGGTGCTGGATGTTACCATAAAGGATAAGGCTCTGCGTCTCATTGGGGTTTATGCGCCCAATAACCATTCTGAGCGGCCTGCTTTGTTTCGGTAGATCGAGCCGTTCTTGACGACATCTCGTCGGGTAGCGGGGGATTGGAATGCCGTCCTTGACCCCGATATAGATCGTATAGGGCAATATCCGGGTACTAACAACCGGGATGTGAAACCATTTCGGGACTTTATCGACAGGTTTGATCTTATCGATAAGTACCAGAATGAGCACCCTCGGGAGGTAGCATGGATTTGGAAAAATAGTGGCAACTCGGCTCCTGGGACGCTTGCTATCTACCTCGACCGAGTCTTAGCTAGGAGAGTCGATGTAGGGCTCTTAGGGTATCCAAGTTCCCATTATATAGTTTATTCGGATCATGGGCTTGTCCGGATCCGTGTAAACTTAGATAAGCCTAAGTTTAGGTTGGCTGGTTACTGGAAATTAAACTCTTCATTATTTGGTGAGCAGGATTTCCGGGACCAGCTGCTACTAATGATACAGAGAGAAATGACGGGGGCGGTTTTAGGGAACGCCTGGTGGGTTAAATTAAAATCCAAAATTAGAACGTTTGCTGCCGATTTTAGTCGTCGACTCAATCTAGATAGATTAGAGGCGCAAACGGCTTTAGAACAAAAAATTGATCGGGCAGTAAATTCCCGTGTTAGTGGGGAAATAGCCTTAGCTAAAGCGGAGTTGTTCTCTTGCTTATCAAGAAGGATCATGCTCTGGTAGTTAGGGCTAGGTTAAAAAGAATATCCTCTAAGGCGACGAATATGGCCTCTGAATTGCGTGCAGAGGAAAATCGGAGCGCGTCTCGGCGACATATCGCGTGCGTCACATTGCCGTATAAGCGGACCATGACTACAAACGCGGGCATATGCGACGCCTTTCAGGATTACTTTGAGGAACTTTTCACCAGGGTTCTCGGTCTGAGCCCTGCTCAGTTCGACGCCTATTTAGCCGACTTTCCCTGCCTCGAGGTAGCTGAAGCGGCTGGGTGCGAGGGTCCCATCACAGAGTCGGAAATCTGGGAAGCGCTGAAACAGGTTGGCCTGGATAAATCTCCGAGACTAGATGGTCTTCCCTACGAAGTTTACATGAGGCAGTCGCCCGTTTTTGTTCCATTGCTGGAACTGATTTTCAACCACTGGACGAAGCAGAGGTCTATACTTCAACGCTTCACCAAGGGTGTGATCAAGTTGCTGTGTAAGGACAAGAACGGTGGGGATGCGTTAGATAACTTTCGCCCTTTAACCATGTTAAACACAGAGTTAAAGATTTTGGCGAAGATCTTAGCCAATCGTTTGCTGTCTAGTCGGATTGGCTCCGAACAGACTTGTGTTGTAAAGGGCAGGACTATTCAGGACAACTTTCATATGGTACGCTTGATCTTAGAACAAGCCGACAGTGAAGCCGCGCTGATCAATTTAGATCAGTCCAACGCCTTCGATAGGGTTGACCATCATTTTCTGGAGGCTGTCCTTTCGGCGCCGGTTTCGGACCCGACTTTCGCTCTTGGATCCGACTTTTGCATGCGACTCCCGGTGCGCTGGTGGAAGTGAATGGGGTAAGATCGGAGCCTTTATTATTGTCTCGCTCCATTCGTCTTTGCTTTACGTTCTTGCGTTGGAACCTTTCCTTCGCAAGTTAAAAGCTCATCCGGTCCTGCGCGGAATTTCTCTGCCTGGGGCTACCACCTCAGCCAGGTATTCCACCTATGCTGATGACGTTTCAGTTCTTGTGTCGAGCAGAGCCGAGATTGACGAAGTCAGCAAAGGAATCAGTGGTTATGAGATGGTGACAGGGGCCAAGATCAACCGCGATAAGTCCGTTGGCTTGCGGCTGGGTGCGTGGAAGGGAGTTTCTCTTCCGGGCCTTTCCTCTGGACGGATGGGCCGGTCAAGATTCTCGGCGTCTGGTTCGGTCCTGATCTCCAGTTGGAAATGAATTGGTCGGAGGTACAAGGGATGGCCGAGATCGCGGTTAATCTGTGGTCTCGGAGGAAGCTTTCCTTGAAGGGGAGGGCGGAAGTATGTGTTTCACACATCTACCCGATTCTCCTTTACCGACTCTCTGTACTTCCACTTCCGTATACACACTAATGTCATTAATAAGGCTCTTGTTCTCTTTCTTGTGGAGAGACAAGGCCGCTATGATGTCTCGGGAGATCTGTTGCCTTTATCCATCTGAAGGCAGTCTGGGTATGCCTAGCATTGACATTCGTCAATATATGCTTCGCATCGCCTTCCTAGACCGAATGTGTCGTGAATCGGATGAGGAGGGCGCCTTCTGGAAGGAAGACGTCCGTAGAAACTTCCCATCCCTGAGAAGTGTGCACTCGAGCGAGGAGGAGGCCCGCCGTTTACCCCGAGCCGAATGCTCCTATCGTGAATGTCGCATTGCTCTGAAACGCCTCTTATGGGCGTCGAATGGCCTCTCCAATGCCCAGGCGTTGTCTCGTAGGGCATTGTATCAAATATTAGTCAGGGGGTCCGTTCAGAATGATCTCATTGACGAGCTCGGTCTTACGAAGCAGGAGGCTCGCTGAATATGGCCTTGGGCGCCTGGGTTGAAATGCCTCAATAACGATGAGGCATCACTCACCTGGCTGGTGATTCGTGGGGCCCTCTTTGTTCAGCGGGCTTGGAGAAATCTCCAAACTGCTGACGCTGTATTGGGGAAGTCGAGACCATTGGTCACGCCTTCTTTCATTGCAGGGTGGTAGCGCCGTTGTGCAGGTTTGTTGAAGGCCTCATGGTCCGCATGCTGCAAGGAAAGTTCTTTGTCCTTGAGGCCAGTTCTGTTTGTAGCAATGTGGCGCCGCAGATGACGAAGGCTGAACAATATGTGTTCTTTTGTTTACTAGGTGTTATGAGAGTCGTGATTTGGACGACGCGTCAGAAGGAATTCTATAATGGCGAAAAGTTCACCTCTTCCCAACTGATCTTGTTCTTTAATCATCAGCTTAAAGTCAAGATTAGGACGGAAAGGCGGCGGCTCACCTCATCAGAATTTGGCAAAAGGTGGGTGAATCTTGCGCGCTTATGTCGAGTAAAAGAGGCTAACCCGGAGTGGCATTTTGATACTGGTTAGGCATCAGGATATTGTTTTCCTGGGTTGAACTTGGGCAACTAATCCCTGGATTATCCTAGAGTAGGTTTTTTGTATATGATTTTTTAGTTGTTTTTTTTCTGTAAACTTAGCTAGGGTGTGTTTGCTCATTTGCACCTTTTATTCCTGTCCATTTTTTCCTTTATTTTAACTCCCCATCCCCTCCCTCGTTATGTGGTCAGTGATGTCAGTTCTCTGGTGGATGCGGGGCGCCTTTCGTTTTGCATGTGTTTTTCGTATTTGTTGTGTCAGAATGAGTGCGTGTCTGTATGAGTGCTCGGGATGGATGAATGTTTTCTATATTATTATAGTCCCGCATCGATTTCGTCCAGTTAACTGATATTTCTGTCACATTTAAGTTTAAGATTTGGGGGGGGGGGGTATTACTAACACGATTTTGTTTAGTTTCTTGTAAATATTTTATAACCATATTGTATATAATCATTGGGGATTTTTTTAAATTGTTGTTTTTATTCCCCTCCCCTCACAGACAACGATCTGTACATATGGGATCAATTTAGAATTTTCATTGAGACAATGAGGTATTTTGGTGGATGTAGCAAGAAAGGTAAGTATGAATGTGTTGTTTTGGTGATAGGAATATTGTTTTGTATGATTGGGTCAGTGGTTGTGGCTAGCTAAGTTTTAAAAATTAAGACAAATGATGACCGTCCTTTCCCCCATCCCACCCCCCTTTTCCGGCCTTGTGCCACATTTTCTGTATTTTTACAGGAATAAATAGTCAGCCACACAACCTCCGAGAGATACTAAACGAATCCACGCGTGCCATTACACTGACCTAAAGAACCTTTCGCGCGTCAACTTGCTGACTCAGTAATCATCATTTCTCTCTCAAACTCTATCTACAAATTTCTAAGAAAAGTGATAATATACACTACCAAATTAGAAATTGTAATCAGCAACCATATAAATTCAAACCGGTCAAAGGTGAACAACTCCTGAAGACTTAAGACATCTATTTCCTATTTTAATCACGCACACAAACTAACATTTATTTCTACATAAGTGGCATTTTTCATTCTACACAATTTAATCTGTTTGAATTCATGAACAATCTTGAACTGTGAATTATTAAGACATCAAATCAATACATGGTCATACTATGCATTATTCAATCACAAGTTTACTATATGTATATACATTGTATATAAATGTCTATTATTATTATTGAAACCTAAAATACCGTTGTTTCTTATTGAATTACATTGCAATTGATTCGTTTTGAATGCTCACCTTTTTATATTTGTTGTGGATTAATATTGTTGAACACGCCCATTATCTAGCCTTCTTACCATTTTAACCTTCTGATAAATCAAACTCATAACAATCCCCAACAAAGGGTGTTTTGATTTAAATCCTTCAGAAAAAAAAATGATTTTTACGAATTTAAAGAAAGATAAAAAGAAATTCATGAAAAATAAACCGAATCCGAAAAAAAAATATGACCAATATTCACGGATATCCTGTTGCGTCTCAAATCTACTCATCTTCCAAATATAATCTATGCATCACTTATTGGAATTAAAATAGTTACCTCCATTGATTAGCTAAAAAATTAGCATACCATGATGAAAAAATGCCCCAAACATAATAATAACATAGTTTTAATGTCAAAATCTTTGTTATTTTTAAGAGGAACCCCAAAGGATTTTTTATTATTAAATTTTATATATATATATATATATATATATATATATATATATATATATATATATATATTATTCTTTTGAGAACGTTCTAAATTTTGATTAAAATCTTGTTTTTCTTGCGCCCGCGGGAGACTAAAAATTAGTATAGGACATTTTATCATCTTTTTTGCGGTGAAGAACACATTGACTTGGAAATTCTTGCAAAAAACAAATAATTGTTGGATTTTAATGAACTTTTCAGGACTTATTCACAAATTAATTAGACTATTTTAGAAATATGTTTTTAGAAATTCTTAGTAAAAATATATATTTTACCTCTGTTACTCCCCACTTATTTAATTTTAAGAAATTTCTAGAAATTAAATTTTATATCAATTAATATTTATATTAGTTAAAAGCAGAATTTACATCATCAGTTTCTTTTTGTAAAACAGAAGACAAATTACCGAAAATCTGCTCTGAATCGTAAAATAAAAAATGCAATAAAACTAAGACATTATTTAATTAAGAAAGCTTTTAATTGCTTTTATAAGATATATTATGGACACTATTGTAAGATTTTTTTTCGTTAAATAATGAATTTTTACAATAATTGTTTTAATTTTTTTATTTTAAGTAGAATAATTTGTAAAGTTTTAAATCTTTTAAACATTTAAATATTACTTTGTACCTTTTAGGTGATATTGTTATCAAGTTAAAAAAAAGAGACGCTTAGTACAATTCATTGAACACCAATAATTTTAAAAGAATTTTAAATTTTTGTATGTGTAGAAACGTGCCGATGTTTGTAGACACGGACATCCACACGACATTATCAGAAAATAAGAGCGGTAACTATAGTAAAACATTAGATTATGTAGAATATATTCCTAGTTTTTTAAGATTACTGAGTAATTAAAAAATATATAAAAAGACGCTGATCTTATATTCGCCAATTATTTTTCCAGATATATCCACCAAAGAAAAAATTAAACTTCCATCTGTCATTCAAGCCATCAACACCTTAAATAAACAGCTACCGCCGTGTTAAAAATGCATTTGTGATATTTTAAACTTAAAGTAATATTTGTTTCAAGTCCGATTAATTTAAACTTTAAATGAGCTAATATTCCTCAAATAAAGTTTCAGATAGATATATTTTTGGAAGTTTTTATTAATTCTGATGAAAGACGCCTAAAATCGACAATTTCAGCAATTTCGAAACGAAAACTCCTTCCAGTCAAATTAATTTTCAAATACAGCAAAGTTTTTTTTCTTATTTGAAATATTAAATTTAATCTATCAGTTTGAAATTAAAACAAAAAATAAAAGCTTCAAGAGAGATTTTTCATTTTTTTAAATTCTTTATGAAAACACTGTTTAATGAAGTATATTTTAAAATTCTGATTAATATTCTTTCCAAAATGAAAGTGGATCTTTGGCTGAATTATACTCTGCCTAATTACATTGTTAGAGATTTAAAGAAAAATATTGTCTTATCTATAAATTAATACTGATCTTCTCGATTCAACGCGTAATCTATTATTGTGAATAGAGCAAGCAGCATTGCGTTCATGAATTCCTATAATGGTTCTCCTAACAGATGCAGAGACAGTCCAACAGAGAAGCGACATCAGATAAACAGCGTGATTCTTTCTCCATCCTCATTTGACATTTTTTGTTACTGCATTAAAAGGAAAGAGAGTAAAAGACACGAACGAGACTCTTATTGTCCGTTATTCATTATTTGTTCACCTCCAGTCGCAGCCCGTAAAGAAAAATCGATACCGTCATTGTTAGTTTCTGTCGTTTAATGAACGCAGTTGTTTTTAACAAAGAAAAGGGTAAATAATATATATGCGGTTGTAATGAAAGAAAAGAAACTTCAATTTCTTTAGTATTTTTATTCACATTTTGTCACTGCATTTAATCTATGAGTTCCGCTTTGATTTGGTCATTTAAATTTGCTTATGAAAAAAACTGTTGAAATAAGTTTGCTTTTCACTTGACTTATATAGAGAAAAGAGAAAAAACACTTCACTTTCATCAGCAGCAACCCCATTCATATAAAAATCAGAAAGGATTGTGCATTGCAGCTGCTATATAGTTGAAAACGAAATATGATGTATTTGGATATGTAAAAATAGGTTTGAGATCCAGAGGCGTAGCAAGGGGCCAGCAGAACAGTCGCCTCCAGGAGCAGATGTGAAGGGGCGCAAAATCTCTTCTGGCCAATAAAGTTCAACTATAGCAATGTAGCCATGAAAATTTTATAAAACCATTTTTTTATGTAAACCTATGTAAATCTATAAGCTCAAGTATTTTATATCCGTTTCATAGACCATAGACGCTATCAGAAATGAACGACTTTCGAAGTGAGGCCCAGAACTCTGAACTGGAAATATCTTTCGATACATGACTGACGAGGCAGATTTTTTTCCCGCAGCAGGCTGCCATTTCTTTCTGCGGTAGACCAGTTGCCATCCAAGGCTATAGAACCCCAGTCTGTACCACAGCCTTAGAAGAGTATTCATTCCTTTCCCAAGTGAATATAATGGATTTGACTGGAATTCGAAATCGGCTCTCTGATTCCTCAATCTGAGCAGCTATCCATTACTCCACCCTGCCTCCTAGGTGAACTTAAATAAACCAACAATGTTTTACGACAATTTTTAATATCAACTTGAGATTTTTCTTCTTAAAAAGTTGAATAATTTAACACATTCAACATTATGGATGAAAAAATAGTGCATTTTATGTTTTTCGAGATTTAGTATGAGCAAAACAAATTCATGGATTTGAACGAAAAAAAAAAAAAAAAGTCCCAAGAATGACGTCAAAATCCGAAAATTCTTCCCCCTTTAATCGTCAGTTGTGCTTTGTTTAATTTCTAACGTATATAAATGTTTGAAGAAAAAAAGCAAATGTTGATAAGATAGTGAGAGTCACAAAACAATTTCAAAATAAAAATTCCTTTCAGTCAATTGAAATTAGTTTTGAAATACAGCAAAGTATTGGAAATATTAAATGTAATCTATTAGCTTGAAATTAAAACTAAAATAAAAGCTTCAAGAATATTCATTTTTAAAAATTCATTTTAAAGGTTTAAAATGAATTTTTAGGTATCGCATCAATTAAAACCACGAATAATCGTCGAAATTGTAAGATTTGAGTATAAGTCGTGTATGTGCGTGTCAGAGAGTGAGCGAGCGTGCGTAAGACACGTGGGGAATTGATCAGGAATCAGGAAATGGTCGAGAGTAGTAGGTTTACTTTTGGCTTGGGTAAAATAGTGATTGTTTGTTATTGTCATTCAAAGAGTAATAAGTCACCAAACATATAGTAAAACATTTCAGGAAGAACTCGGGTGGAGACACCAAAATTGTATTTATTTTAAACAAGGTTCAATAAACTACAGTAATAGCCAATTCTTTTTTTATATTTCTGCTGCTCCTACTAGAGCTCTAATCAGTGGAATGTAAAACTGATTGAGTTATGATGAAGTTTTACAAAATGTATTGAACTTGACTTTAGAATTAAACAATTTTGTGTCTCATCTCAAATATCTGTCTGGCACAAAGAAAACAAGAAACAAAGTGCTGACATCAAGCTCTGCCATAAAACCTGAGAAGATTCAATCCATCAAGCAATATTAGATTCATTTTTGAATTCAAAAGAAACAGAAGGAAGGAAAAAGTTGTGAGCTGCAGCAATTTTATTAGGTCGTCTGGAAATTTTAGAATCAACTGTTATTCTTGGATTAAAGTGTTTAAATCAGTCAAAATAGGAACTCTGAATATTTATACATTTCTTTCATTGAGATATAAGGTTATTTATGCCTCTATGATAAAACTCTAAAGGTTTGGACACCAAGAAATCTTTGAATGCAGTTTCTGTAACATCTTTGCAGTGGAATATTGCCAAAAATGCTTGAAAAAGTGGTAGTCAGTGGGCGAGAGATCAAGGGAATATGGTGAATGTGGCAAAGTCTTGTCTGTCAGGTCGGTGAGCTTCTTCAGTGCAATCTTGGCAGCATGTGGCCAAGCATTGTCATGAAGCAGAATTGAACTTCAGCAATTAACCAGTACTGCTTGCATTTTGCTCAACTGAATATGCATTTCATCCAGTTACTGGTAATAAATAATTTTTGGCAGTGATGCTCTGGTTAGATTCCAAAAGCTGTAATGGATAATATGAATGGCAGATGACCAAAACAGTCACCATAATCTTTTGTTGACGCAATTTCCATTTGGAGTGTTTGGGCCCTCTGTCATGATCAAGCAATTGAGCCGATTGTTTACGATTGTTAAAAAGGACCCATTTCTTATCACAAGTTACAATTCAATCAAGAAATGGATCATTTGAATTTCACAGGTACAGCATTGAACACACTTCACTCTGTTCATGTGGAACCTATTCATTGAGTTTCTTCACCTTCCTAATTTCCTCGAGATTGCTTGATATTGTTGAAATGTTGACACCCATTATCTGAAACATTTCTATGACACACTGACATGGGTTTCTTTTGACTAATGTTTTCAGATGTTGATTGTCAATTGCAGATGGACGTCCTCAACCACCTAGATCTTCAGGACTTGTATTCCCATTGTGGAGCTTCAAAAATCAGTGCCATACCGTCTGATCACATGCTTTGTTAATGTCGGCAGCAGTTTGACCAAGATTGAACTCAAGCAAAAAAGAAAGAAAAAACACATCTCTTCTTTTTTCGTGTTAAAGATGAGGAATATATAATGTTTTAAGTTCAATTCTGAAGGAGATTGATATAAAATTAATAAAGACACTTTATTCATTAGCAATGAGTAAATCATTTTTGTGCAGCTACTATATTAGAACACAAAATGTTTACTCTAAAATTGGACATTCTCTGAACGACCTAATACATTTAACATGCAAAGAATTTCTTTTAATTGATCTTTTGATGTAAGTCATTGTTTTAACATTAACAAAAATAACCAGAAAATGAATTCATAAGTTTTATTGTAAAAATACCAACACACATTTATATAGTGAATGTTTTTCCAGTTGAAAAAATAGTAACAAACACATTTCTGATAAAAATGTCACATGAATATCAAGAAGGGATATTTCTGGTTCTAATCTGAGTCCACATTGAGAGAAATATTTCAGGTATACCTCATGGCTGAAATTGCTGCTTAATATTGATTAGGTAAAAGGCCAACATTTTGAATGATGCTTTTCAAGACAATTAGCTTGAAAAATTATCACAATACAGTCTTCTTACTTTCTTACTCATCCATTTGACCTTGCACTACACATTAAAATTTTCTTTTCTTTTTTTTTTCCAATATTTTAAAACTTATTCCAGGCCCATGAACCAACAGCCATGTTTGATAGTTTGGTAGGAAGTATTATCCAGTTAATGACATTAGCAATGTACTTTTGTAAACATAAAAGGTTATAACATACATACATACATACATACATACATACATACATACATAGATAGATACATAGATACAATAGGAATGGTAAAATAATAGACAAAAGTATATTACATAGAAAAAGGAATGTTATACAGAAAGGGATGTGCAGATAGTGGTTGAGAGTGACAAATGGGAGTGCCAAGTTCAAATTCCATTTGAGTACAAATACCCCTAGGGAAAGGCATGAATTCATCTCTTCTTCCACAAGCTATGGGATGAATAGCAAGACTGACTGGGTCATATAGCCTTGGTTGGTATTCAGCCTATTGTGGTATATCACCCAAGTGTGAATCATGTGTGGCACTTGACATATACAGAAGTGCAAAAACAAATCTGACATTTGTTCTTCAATTGTCAACATTTTCAGGTTAGTATAAAGCAATTCATCATTTCATTAACTTTTATATCTTTTATCTTTCCATTTTATATGAATGTGTATAGCAAATTAGTTAAAAACCAGTCAATATGTAAATATTGTCATATGACAATAAAATCTTTTTTTTGAAATCATCAAAATTATTTAATCACAAATGAAAATAAAATTCTGCTTAGTGTAGATTAAACCTGTTGCCAAGCCATATTTGTGGAGTGGCTGGGAAGGATGCAAGTATCAATGACTTGTAAAAACATTGAGTCCAGTAATAAAAATAATGTCATATTTTTTAAATGATTAGATCTGTTCATAGCCAATGAAAACTATAGTGAATAAAAAAAAAGTGATAATTTATAAAACATTTTAATCACTTTACAGTATTACTGGTTATTTTTATCCATCACTTACAGTCTTCTGCAAGATGCATTTTTGTTAAGTATACTCTGAACAAAAACAAACCTTTTCAAAGTAAGTAAATAAATAAACTTGTTAATGGAACACTCAACACATTCCATTTTAAGAACAGACACATACAAGACAAATTCAACTTTTGCTTTTTGCACACTGGTTCACAAAGGGTAATGGCAAAAGTCTGTACTAAATTCAATTTCAGTAAGCTGTTTAATTTGGGTAGCACTTCTTATGTCTATAGAATAGAAGTTCTTGGTGATAAATGATCAATATAGTTATTTAAATATTCCCAAACCATGTTTATGATAAAATTATATTGTTACTATTACTGCTAGTGATATGTTATATTTTTCAATCTATTACAAAATGAAATAAATAATAAAAATGTAGGCCGATAAATTCTTTCAAAGAACATTAGTTAAGGAATGGTATTTGCTGAATAACATCTTCAAAGCCTGAATGAGTAGAACATCTGAAAAGTAAGGATGCACATTACAAAAAGACACATTGTTAGTGATGATAGTAAAAAGGATATTTTTCTTACTGATTTTAATATACTAGTCAAACTATATTATAGACAACTTCACCAGCCTAAATAAATTTAAAAAGTTGCTGAGATGTTAGAAACAAACTGGCATTTGGTCCTTTTTTTTCTTTTCTTTTTTTAACTATTAGTTGGTAGAAATATTTTGATTCTTACCTAAAGAAATATTAACCTTTTTTGGATTGAGATTTTTAGAGCAAGTACAATAATAGAAAATTGGCAGAATGTAATACATTTCTTTAATCAACTTAGAGATGCAACAATAATGAAGACAAAGAAATTAAAATACTTTCCTGAGAAAATCTGAATGCAACACTTGATTCCTAAATAAATAGCAGATCTGATTTTCTTCATAATCACAAAAATATAAATTGAAACAAGTAAAAAAAGAAAATAATTTATTTTATTAGCCCTATTATGGTTTCACCACATTTATCAACATTGTCTTTAGTTTTACGTGCCTAACAAGAAAAGAAAAATATTCTTAAAATGTATATAAACAAATAAGTAAATCAGCTGAGTCTTATTGAAAAAAAAAAAAATTTATAAAATCCGGTGTTTTCCCATACAAATAGAAATTAAAAAAAAAAAATTACATGGCCAAAAACCTGAAAGAAAAATCGAGATTGCCAAAATTTTAAAAAAATATAAAATTGAGCAAATAGAGTACAAGTGTTGCATGATTAGTGGTGAGGAATGGACGGATGTGTAAAAGTATGACCGATAGATATGATAGCTTTAAAAAAGTGTTCGCATTGATAGAATGCTGAATGAATAGAAATCTGGAATGTTAAAGAAGTAGATGACCAGCATGTAATCAGTAAAATGTTTAATCAGTGTTATATAACTTAAATGATCAGATATTTATTTTAAAAAATAAACAAAAATTACCTAAATTTATGATAATTCTTGTATGGAAGATGGCAGAAAATGAGAACAAAATAAAAAAATATTTGCCAAAATTCACAGACAATTATTAAGAAACAACTCTATTTGAAATGAAAAAAAAAAAAAAAAAAAAAAAAAACAAGCAAAAAAATTATTCTATATTTACTGAAATAAAATACTGCAGGCACATGTCATATTCAGCAGATACACTATTGTTCACCTAGAGCAGCCATATTGAAAATTTTCATTTCCCACCTTGGGAGCAGAAGAAAATTTGCTATCCCCCACCCCTACTCAAACAATTAGCTTATTAATTTTAACAAAATGGCATGAAGAGAAATGGTCTTATGAAGGACGCTTTCAAACAAAAAAACTGGCCAAATGGAAGAAGTTATCAAATATGTACAATTTAATATTTAAAAAAAAAAAGTAAAAAACATGAAGAGTACATTATAATGATAACCAATTTAAAAAGAAAACTGCTTATATCAAAGTCCATTTACTTTTCTATCAAAACATAATATGTGCATTTCCCAAGTCCAAATTAGTAAGTTATTTGGACATTACTGTATTCACACAAAGGAAAGGTTTGAATTTATTTCTGTTGATAAACAAAAATAGTGAATTCTGATCACATTAATTTTTTTTTCTTGCAACCTCATTCTTCTTTTCACTGAAGGCTGCATTTTTGGTCTTTATCTTTGAATCGGCGTTTTGATGATGTGAAGACACTATTCAAAGACTTGTGGCGTATGGGAGGACTTTGAAAAGCAGTTCTGAAAAAAGCAAAAACCACAATCAGTATCATTATATATGCTTACAGAAGTTTCATCTCAGAATAAGCACCCACTGCCAAAGAATACTGGAAGGAACTAACAGTTTTACCAAATGAGCAATGACTTTAAAAATTCTAGTTGTTTTTATAAAACAAAATTATCAGCCATGGATTGCTGTCTATTTTGCTATTCTCAAAGTTTACAAACTTCAAATAAAGAAAAGTAAAAATGTTCGCTTAATGTAAAAAAAAAAAATAAAAATAAAAAAAAATATGGATTTTGTCATAGCAATTTCTTTTTCACTTTTAATAATGTGTTTCAATTCCCTTGAAAATGTTAGAAACTGTTGTCATAAAAATATTTAAATTCACAACACAAAAAGCAATAAAATAGAATGATTTACAAACTGAAAATCAATTCAAAAGTGACTCATCAATTCCTCAAACATTGGTCAGAAGAAAGACCCTATAATCACTCCACAATTTCTCATTATTTTCTATAACCTTTTCACTTTTGAGATGCATCCCTAAAACTAAAAAAAAAATTAATAAGAAATTTGATAACTTACTGATAGTTGGAAGATCTATGATTTAAAGTCTGGCTACTATATCCATGGCTTTCTGGTGATATCCGAGGACAGGTGGGAGTGTCTAGCATATCTGTACTTTGACTCAGACGATATTTACTATAGGTCAAAGAATTTGGTGACACTGGTTCAAGATCATCCAGGAGACCCTCATCAACCAACATAAATGAATCTTCAGGCTTTGAAGGAGACAATGCCAAACACTGAAATGACAATATTTTAAATTTTTAACAGTCAATATCATAAATATAATAATATCTGTTTTTACTAGAAATATTAATAACTTATTTGGTGCCATATGATTATATTAAGCAAATCAAGGATTGTTCATCAGATTAGAAATAAATATATTAAGTATGCATAATAATACAATTACTGATATTTTCTATAATTCCAGATAATGACTGCTATCCGTTGTAAGAAAGATATGCAATCATAAGAGAAACAAGATAATTGTAATGTTATTGACTAATGGGGAAACAACATTGGATAATGCAAAAATGATCAACAGAACAATCAAAAGAGAAATTGAGGACATTGGCAAGATAAGAACAATAAAAATATTTTGCTTTAAGAATGTCACAAAAAGAATTTTGACAAAAATTATAAAGGTAATAAGTAAGAAAAATGAATTAATCAGCAAAAAAAATATTTGACGAAGTTGATGTTACAAATGTAAACAAAGAGAAAAAATCCACAATATAAGAACATTGGCAACGAAACCTTTAAAAAAAGATCACAAAGAGAAATATGTCTAGCAGGGTAAGAAATATATGTGAGTGAACCTGATGGCTAGAGTAGACATTGGCTCCTTCATGGAAATAGTCAATCAACATGACACAATGTGAAGATAAAACTTTTAATTAGAATTATAGATAGAAAAAAAATATATAGGTCTCTTCCTGGACAATTTTCTGACGGTTACATGTTATGACCCAGAAGTTTAAACTAATGTTCCTTCATATTCTGCAAAGCATCTTGCCAAGAAATGTTTCAAAAGTATCAAATTAAGGGAATAGTTTTCAGACTCTTTATATTAATCCAATAGAAAACTTGTAGACCATCATTAAAAGATATTTATATTATATTAGAATGGAAAATAAAGATCTCTGTGAAGCAATAAAATTGCTGTAAGAAAATTTAGCAAAAATCAATGAATGAAAGTTATAGAATGTCAAGGAGTTTATCCCATGATAAAATAATGATTTATTGAAATATATTGGATACTGTGTTCATAAAATATGCTTCTATAGCCAATTATAGATTTATTTATAATTAAAAACATGTTTCATTTTTTTGTATAACCTGACACCACTAAAAGAAGTTATCAATATTTTTATTGATGAGAAGTGTCATATAAATATATATAATACCAAATGGTTCATTTCAATTTTATAGTGAAAACACTGACTTGCATAAATGTAAATCATATCAGACGGAGTCAGAAAATCACTACAGTTGATATACAATTTTTGTTCTTTACTTTCATAATGTTTGAAATTCAAATAAAATCTAAAAATTAATAAACTCTGTACCTACAGTGGGTGGATAAAATTTCCAGTACACCTACCATTCACAGTGATCTTAAAAGAATTAATAACGATTCTATCAGGACATAAAACCTATTCCCCTGCAAATGGCATATAAGGCCTCAAACCAAATTATTAACAAGGTTGACATACATTTTTCACAAGTAGTATTTAGCTACACACACAGTCACAACCACTATATTTCAATGTGTATAAATTAAAGTAATTAAGGCCAAATAGAACTGTAAGGCAAAAACAAAACATTTTTTCACAAGGAGAATTCTTGAAAACTAAAAACAATGGCACCCTCTTAACTCTCTATATAAATTGTCATGGAATTTTTATGGGTACCTCTCATTGAATATTACAATGATGATATTGATTCCTATCATAAACATCTGTAGATTATTTTAAAGAAACACACAATACTAGTGATTAGCAAAATAATTCAAATTCCTCCAGTGACAAAACAGCACAAATCCCAAGTTTTTTGTTCCCTGATTTAAAGACAAATAATTCTAATATCAGAAAGAACATTTATACTAAAAGGGAAATTATTATAATTAACCTTAAACAATTTCAAGTTTTTCAGCTGTTTCATATAAAAAGCAGCATGTTAAAAGAGATATTAAGCAAAATAATAAAGAATTCATCTTGCTTTGTCAATAAACAGATATGGATTTTTTTTTTTTTTTTTTTTTTTTTTTTTTTTTACACAAGAAAAATGGTTGTTCTTATTTTGATTGCTTTGATGCTTCAAGTCAGAAATTAGAAAATCATGGCTTGATTCAAGACAGCCTTCAGCATCTCAATCACAGTAGAAATGACAAAGAGAAAAAATTTCTTCACTATGTTTGGTTGGATTGAAATTAAAAATGACCGGAACCAGGACATCCTGTTCAAATTTAATCACTATCATCAAAGAGCTAATTGTAAATCAGATGTAGGTGCATGTGTATATTTGTGAAATACACAAGTATTAAAATATACATTGTCTTTTTTCAAATAAAAATCTGCAACATACTACACTCAGACTCAATTCCTAGGCTTGTAGTGCAGACAGCTTCAGTGGAAATAATACTAAATGAGATATACTCTAGACATGGTCAGCAGAACAAGAACAATCTATGTCCATAAATAAAATAATGGGTTTTGTGTGTTCAAAGTTCCCTGAAGATTGGTTGGATCAACAAGCATCTTATGAAGGCCAAGGGTCACAACAGCCAAAAGGTTGTAATAACAACAAAGTTGAGGACAAATAATGATAATTCTTTATCTCAGAAATTCAGGCAGAAATGATACACTACATATGCATCATTTTCACATGTGACCATTTAAGATTGAAATTGGAATTTATATAAGAAATAATTTCAAAATATAAACTTCCCTCTCTTATGTGACAATTCTCAGTTTATGCAAACAAGACAGCTGGTGACAACTAATGCCTGAATCTGACAAGTATTGAGTTAAAGCTAAATGAATCCATTTCACAAGATATCAGAATGAAAAACAATGAATTGAACACCTGCGGCTGAGTGCTAAAAAATTTCCCTGGGAAAGTGTCTCTTGGGTCAAGGTGAGAGAGCCAAATGTGGTGTCAATTCATTTATGAGAAAAGTACATTTGAAACCATAATTTTTTTTTTTTCATCGCCGACCAAATACTGGAGGTGACAGGTGCAGAAGAGCAATCAAGGAAGGAAGATGAGTAGTCTGCACCCACTGGAGGGTATCAGGCACAGGGGAGACATTAAGGAGGTTGGAGCTGTTTACGCCCACTGGGGAGCAATAGTGAGAAATGGTACTAAGAGAAGGTGGAGGCAGTCGGGCGGGGCGATGTCTGCATCCCCCCCATGAGAGTGAGAGAGAATTCCCCAAAATTATGAAACTAATTTGATTTCTCAAGACCAAAAATAATAGATTTTTGTTGGAAATCATGGGATTCATCAAAACCCAGCCTACATATTGCCCCACACTGGTTTCTAGTTGAAGTCCATAAAAATGAATGCACGCAAGCCATTCAGTGAGGGTTGAGCTCAAGCTGACTTCAGAAAGTCAGAAAGCTGAGAGGGGAAGCGACAGAGGTCACTGAGAGATTACACACTTCCTGCCAAACACAAAAACCTATTTCAGCCTTTAGCCAAACTTACCAAAACAGTAAAGCAAATTTTGATAACTCTGCAAGCCAAAAACTTGCCAGCTTACCCAAGTGTTGCGTCCAATTTAGGAATTGGTTGGGTTGACAAACACCTGTATGCGAACACAACTACTAACGAACCCTTGTATGCAATATTGATATAAAGATAGTAATTTTTTATATATATTTTGAGTGCTGTTTTTTTTTTCCTATTCTACTTCACTTGACTTGGACCAGCCCAACACGAAGATACCTGCAACAAATCGATCTTGGCCTCCTTATGATCAAAATAATCACAACGTGGAGTAAGGCAGGTCAGGATCAAAGAGATCACTCCATTGATCAAACCAGGATCAGATTGAAGTGTTGTAAACCAGGATCAATCGAGGTATTACATTTGGTTTGCTGCAAGCCCGGATCAAGTTGAAGTATTACACTTATACAAATAATTAACTTTTTCAAGAAACATTTGTTCATAATTTATAAAAATTATGTCATATATGAAATTGATATTTTATTAGATCCTTACTATATTTTCATGTGAGTCTTCAAAGCTCTTTTCACCTCCCTGGTTCATAAACATGTTCATTCTGCTATTGTCAAAAAACACTGCCACCTAATGTTGCCAGTGCAATTTACTTTGCACTAACAACATTAAAACTAAAAAATATAGTAAAGTGTATATCTGTTGAAATTAAATAAACCACAAAATGAGAATATTCAGATTCTTGTGACAAATCTTCAAGGCTCAAAATTTTGATTAGAATGGAATATGTTCAATTAATTTCCAATATTCTATTGTTTGCTTAGTTAGATACTAATTAATAAAATGTTCTTAGAAATTCTTTTAATACTCTTCACATACATCACTAACACCATCTCCATCCCACTCTCTCTCTCTTTACACACACACACACACACACACACACACACACACACATTTGTGTGCAGTTGTTTATATACAACAGAAATTATTGACAATCTTAAAAAATCATTTTTTTATGTCTGTTTTATGTGTGCATAAGTATGTGAACAAATGGGACACATAAAAACATGCAGTAATGAGTGACTTTCCATTAATCACTAATAGCCACAACTGCATCTTTATATGCACATGTGTGCTCACACACAAACCGGATTTGAGCAATAGGCAATAAAACAGTAAGTCCAACAAGCAGTTTTCATCTTCCAACAGAGCTGCACACTTCACTGAACCACTTGACAGGCTGAGAAGTATGTGGAGATTTATGAACCAACAAGGCTGTTCAATTTAGCTTCCTTGTTAACCACAATTTACTTTTTCTTTTCAGATCACCCAACCCCAAATATGCACCAAACTCATACACATATTGTCATAGCAAAGTGATGGAAACAAAAGTGGTAAAGGTTGCCAAAATACAAAGGATAGCAGCAAATTACATGAATCATGGATAATATATTCAGAAAGAGGCTGTAAATTAAGATCTAGGTCTGGGGAAGAAGAGTAAATTTACCCTGTATGGTGAATGACAATAACTCTTACAAGAGACTCAATTGTATACACTGGGAAAGAGAGTGTGTGTGTGTGCACCCACATGCATATAAAAACAAACAGATTGAATGTTAGAGGATTTTTTTTTTAGGTAAAGTGTATGCATTATTCATCCAAAGTATCTCAGAATAGGTACACATTTTTGGTTCTTTGGTTTTCTTTAATGGAATCAGGTAGCTTAAAAATTTGTTCCATATTTGTCATATGAAGTATTTAATTGTAACTAAATTCATTCAAAAAACTGCTTTTAATTGTTTATAAAAACTGTAATATCATATATATATATATATATATATATATATATATATATATATATACATACATACATACATACATACACACACACTAGCAGGCTTTGTCCACCCACTATTGCTTCACAAAGTAACATATATCCACTACTTGAAATCTTTGAAACAAATACTATAAATAAACATTTCATTCATAAATTGGCTTGTTATAGTTATGGAAAATTTTACAAATAGATGCCAATTTGTTGAAGGCCAAGTAAAATGCAAATTTCAAACACTTTTCTGCACTATATAAAACTATATTCCTAAACAGAACTATTTTTGATATGGAAATCAAAACAATCCTTGAATAAAAGAACAGTAAAGAAAAATTTTTGTAAAATCAATATGCAAATTAGTTAAACCTGAAGAGTGATATTGCCTAAAAGTAGATATAGTGTAACTCGGATATAAGAGAGATTTTCTCTGGTCCCAAATTAGAGCCTGTGTTAATGTATATATAATAGACCAAACCCGGATATAAGATACTTCTTCTCCGGTCCCGACAACTCTCTTATATCCGGGTTACAATGTAATACATAATACAGAAATGAAGCTTTTAGTGTTCCATAAGTTTTCTATGGGGTTGAGGTCAGAGATTGGGGTGGCCATGTCATAACACTCACCTGCTTCTCATCAAAGTATTACTTCATCAATTTTGATTTATGACAGGGAGCATTATCCTGCATAAAAATGAACTAGGTGGGGTCGATTTGCACCCTTTCAGCAGAGGGGAGCAGTCAAGACTCTAAAATTCTCTTGTACTGCTTGCTCCTGAGGGCCTTTTCAATAGGTTTTAATAAACAATTTCCATGAAAAGAAAAGCATCCCCAGAACATTATACTGAACGAATGCTTGACAGTACTTACTGCTAAATTCAAAAAGGTTTCAAAGCTTCATCTTCGGATTTTAGATCGCTTATCCTTTAAATTTAGCTCAACTTTCGTTTCATCAGAGAAGAGAACATTTAGTAAAAAAGATCAGGTGAGTCACTTTTATCGAACCGCACTATATATATAATATATATCTATGTATATATATATATATGCACACACATATATATATATATATATATATATGTGCACAGACTTATATATACCTATATAATTTATATATATATATGCACACATATATATATATGCACACACATATATATATGCACATATATATATATATATATATGCACACACATATATATGCACACATATATATATATATATATATGCTCACATATATATATATATGCTCACATATATATATATATATGCTCACATATATATATATGCTCACATATATATATATGCTCACATATATATATATATATGCTCACACACACACATATATATATATATATATGCACACACATATATATCTATATGCACACATATATATATATGCACACACATATATATATATATGCACACACATATATATATGCACATATATATATATATATGCACACACACACATATATATATGCACACACTCACACATATATATATGCACACACTCACACGCATATATATGCACACACACACACACACACGCATATATATGCACACACACACACACACGCATATATATGCACACACACACACACACGCATATATATGCACACACACACACACACGCATATATATGCACACACACACACACACGCATATATATGCACACACACACACATATATATATATATATATATATATATATATATATATATATATATATATATATGCAGCAATAATGGCCGAAAATGAAATTAATAATGTATTATACAATACCGTAAGAGAACTGCCCATAACATTGGAGGAAATAAGAATTAAGTCAGAAAAAGACGACTTTATAATGAAAATGACAAAGCAATTAAGATTTAAAGGAAAAAAATATCACTAGAAATAATGCATTTTCATTATGTAATAATGTACTTATGTATGCAGAGAGAATTGTGATACCAGCATTGTTGCAAAAAATGGATGCTAAAGGAATTTCACATAGGGAATCCAGGAATTTCTAGAATGAAATCCTTAATGAGGTGTTATACTTATTGGCCAAAAATGGATCACGGTATTGAAAATTTAGTGAAATCATGCACTAAATGGCCAGAAATATTCAAATGTAGAAGACCAACTACTGTGCTAATGATGTTTCCTACACAAGATTTTTGCAAGGTTCGGTGTTCCTGACTATCGTTTCAGATAAAGGGACTCAATTCACGTCTAGTGAATTTAAGTTTTTTTGCAAATCATTAGCAATAGAACATATTACAACTCCCCCTTATCACCCAAGATTAAACTGACAAGTGGAACGGTTTGTCGATACATTTAAATAGGCACCAAAAAATCAGAAGGAGAAGAGTCAGATGAAGAAATGCTACAACATTTTTTGAGTGTTTACAGAATAACACCAATCCCGAACACCGTGTCTGGAATGTCGCCTGCAGAGTTGATGTTCGCCCAGAAGAGTAAGTCCATATTTAACAAATTACTACCATAACGGAAGACGAGAACATCAAAGAATCAAAATAATAAAAAAAATATTTTAAACCTGGTGATAACGTGTTTTTTTTAAATGTACTAACATGGAAAGGAATTCTGGGAAGACGGCGTTATTAAAAAATGGATCGGGAAAATTACATGCATGGTACAAGGACAAAGGTGAGAACATAAGCGACACCATAATCAGTTAAAACAGATTCACTGACTTAGTAAGTCCACAAAAAGCAGTACCAATGGAAATATTGTATAACATGTTTGACGTACCCACACCACCAGGAGGTACAGTAAAAGAACAGTAATGGAACATTTGAATATTGAACCAAAGCTGAAGAAATATAGACAGACTCCAGAGGAAGCCATCTCAAAGGGGTAGTGTTATATAGGAATAAAGTGCCGCTGCCAACACTTGAGTTTGAACATAGATGACCAGTGAGCAAACACAGGCGATCTCATTGTTGAATTAAGTAGACCACGTGACCATAGAGGAAACGCATATATGTAGGAAGTAACTGACGACTAACAATCATTATTTCTATTCTATCCTCTATGCTATATAGACCACTGTTCATTATTCTAGTCACTATACTATTTCTCTTTTCAGATCACTATATGGATTACTATTCGAGCGAGTATTATCAAGTAAGTACTATTAGTGCGAGATTATTTGAAGGAGTCTGACACCAGTATTGTTCAACGGTGTACTACAGTTGTATCTGCGATTACAAAGTCTCTACTACAACAAGCATTATGAAAGTGACAATGCGTGTTTGTTGACATCACAAACAGTATAAAATCTTTTAAAATTCTGTATTCATTTGTACAGGTTAGGTGACATTGTTATTATGCAAAAACTATATTTACCAATCATAAATGGGAAAGCTTACTACAATTCAGTGACACAAAATATTTTTTAAAGTATTTTGAATTTTTTTTTTTTTTTGTGTATGAGCATGCCAATTTTTGTAAATATGGACATCCATACACAACATTATCAGAAAATAAGAGTTTTAACTATAGTAAATTTAAAGCCAAAGTACCTAAAATTCAATAAAACATTAGATTACAGAGAATACTTTCCTAAAACTGGGTAGTTAAAAATTATATAAAAATGGCACTTACATTATATTCCGCAAGTAATTTTTACAGAAAACATAGAAAAAAATTAGATAAACTTCTGCCTGTCATTCAACCTGTAAACACCTGAAATAAACACCTACCTACGTGTTAAAAAATGCATTTCTGCAATATTTTAAACTAAAAGAAAGTAATATTTATTTCAAATTAGATTGATTAGGCTTTAAATCAGCTAATATTCTTCAAATAAAGTTTCAGAAATGTATAATTTATTTTTGAAAGATTTTTTAATAAACAGAATTACATTGTGCTGACATATGGATAAAAGTGGCACTAAAATCTGCAATTTTAGCAATTTCAAAACAAAATCCAGTCAATTTAAATTAATTTTGAAATATAGCAAAGTATTTTTCTTATTGGAAATAAGAAATCTAATCCATTAGCTTGAAATCAAAATTAAAATAAAAGCTTCAAGAAAGATTTTTCATTTTTAAAAATTCATTTTAAAGATTAGGTAACACATTTCTTTGGAGGTACATACTAAATTGATATGTTTCACTTGTAACTTTATTTTTTTCCACATTTTCTTTAAATTTAAAAGAAAAATCAATCAGAAATAAATTTGAATACCATTTTTTTAAGCCAAGAGTAATGCCAAATGACCTTACTAATTATTGAAAAACTAAAAATATTGTTTAAACAGAAAATATTAAAAAAAAAAAAAAAAGGAAAAAAAGAGCAAGAGTGGAACATTTGACTAGATTGGTAGGGTGCCAAGTGGATGGAATCAGAGGCAGTAATTTAACACTAATATAAAAAAATAAATTGGATTGATAGCCAGGCACCTACTTAACAAAAGTACCACATCATGGGACCTTGGACAGAGGTGAGGGGAAGGAGTAAGGCAAGTTAACTACTGACACTGTAGCTCCAAAGACTTAATTTCCACTCAAAAGTTGACCTAGAGTTAACACAGGCAAAGGCAAGTGGAGATTGAATAGTTGCAGAATGTCTAGTCTAGCTGTGTGTGTGTGTGTGTGTGTGTGTGCATGTTTTTATGGGGGGGGGGGGCAAACAAAAACCCTTCTTTATTCTCACAGATCATTTGCTGTAAATTTGTGCCTTTTTCTAACTTGAGTGAAACCTATTTTGTTTTCAATTTCTTTTATTTACTTAAGCAAATAAAAAAAGTGAGTCAAAAGCAATAAAATTAGAAAAACCAAAAATACCACAGAAATGAAAACATAAGTAAGCAAGTTTCAAGGAAGACAATGCTGTTTAAGTACTAGAAAAATATTGTACTTTAACCCACAATGCAACATATTTCTATATGGTGCATTGAACTTTCAAAGTCAGCAATAGTAATAATTTCAAATCCTATTTTATAAAGTTTTAAATACAACTATATTAGAAAGAGAAAAGGAATCAAGAAACCTAAACTAAAGCAATTTGACTGCTTACCTCCCCGACTGAAAGCTGTTGGGCCTCCTTCTCCCATTTTCGCTTGAAAGAAATATCAAGATTGACATCTTGTTCCTGGAGAATTGCAGGTGATGCTTGAGATGGAACCTGGTCAGCCTTCTCTTCTCTCAGAGGAGAATCTTCAGGAGAGACTGAAACTGCATTCTCATCATGAAAAAGCTGTAAAGTTTGTTGTAGATTCTACAAAAAAATATTTAGTCTGTAAATTAAGATAGTACAAATCAACTAATGTAGAAGTTTCTTTTTATTTCTATTTAAGAGCCACAATTTAATGTTTGTTGTGTAGCTAAATGTTAATATCTACAAAAAATGTTGTTCCAAATGTATACATGTTGTTCAATATACTTCAACATTGAAATTACAAGTTATTAAAATCTGCTCAGGAATTTATGAAATTATTTCAAATATGAATTAGAAAAAAATAAAAAACAAAAGATTAATTTTTCAACTGACGTTTCTTACTGTTGCAATCATTCAAATCTAAACATAGCCATCCTTTATCTTTCGAGAACACCAATATGTTGCTATCTTCATTTATATGTTGCCATCTTTATTTTTATATACTAATAATATTAGTAATTCTTTTTTTAACTTTTGAAAAATTGTCATTTTTTAAACTTTTATTTCCTTCTGTTTTTTTTTTATTCTATAATTGCTTACTGAACACTTGAGAATGACAGCCAACAGTTATGATAAAGGCAAATGAAATTAACATGAAAGAAAAACTATAAGAAAAATAATAACTGATAAGTCTTCACTAAAGAAATTAAAAAAAGAAAAACATTACCAAAAAAAAAATATAAATAATGACACCTATTTCAAATAAACATTCCTAAGCTAAAAATAAATCATTTTTAATGAGAACTCTGCAGACTGGTAAACCATATCTGATATCCAACATTTCAATCTGATCAGTCAAACCAGTCACCATTTTGGAAGCATTAGTGATCTTTCCAAATATTTTGTGCAGTCAAATGTATTATTTCCAAAATCAGACAGTTTTACAATAAAAACAAACAAACAAACAAAGTCATAACTGCAGGCATCAGATTAAGAAATAGGTTGGGTGTGACAAAACTTCTGAATACAAATGAGACAGTTTTTCATGCAACATGTTGTCTAGCATTATCAGACAGCAGCAGACATATTTTGCACAACTGCAATATATTTTTGCATCAGTTACTCACTGCAGCTGTATGCAATATATTTTTGCATCAGTCACTCACTGCAGCTGTATGCAATATATTTTTGCATCAGTCACTCACTGCAGCTGTATGCAATATTTTTTGCATCAGTCACTCACTGCAGCTGTATGCAATATATTTTTGCATCAGTCACTCACTGCAGCTGTATGCAATATATTTTTGCATCAGTCACTCACTGCAGCTGTATGCAATATATTTTTGCATCAGTCACTCACTGCAGCTGTATGCAATATATTTTTTGCATCAGTCACTCACTGCAGCTGTATGCAATATATTTTTTGCATCAGTCACTCACTGCAGCTGTATGCAATATATTTTTTGCATCAGTCACTCACTGCAGCTGTATGCAATATATTTTTTGCATCAGTCACTCACTGCAGCTGTATGCAATATATTTTTTGCATCAGTCACTCACTGCAGCTGTATGCAATATATTTTTGCATTGATAAGTCTTAGGTCAAATGTCTTGCACATCCCAAGAAAAATGCCTAACTTTTTATAATGCATCCACACTTCACCATAGTTTGTAAAATGCTTCCTCTTTTGATAGTAGTGAGGACCAGATTTAGATGAAGAGAGGCCTTAGGCTATTCAACTTGTGAGGCCCCTCAAAATCACGCATTCTCACGAGTAGAGGAAAACTGAAGAGTATTAAACAATTTGAGTAAAGCCAAGGATAATGACGGGTGTTTAAAATTACTGAAGGGTTGTTTAGAGTCTACAATGTGTTATGACAGCATGTGTAAGAAAGGCCTATGACAGTGTCAAAAATATTAAACATCCCGGCTGGAGGGCCCCCTAGATTTTGAGGCCTGCTAAACCTATAAGTAAATCTTGCACCGATAGTATCGAAGGACTTTTTTCAGATAAGTTGAGAACAGATCAACATTCTGTTTCTTACATTTCTCTTGAAACTGCCTAGCATTGAATAATCCTTGCTCATGAGTTAACTGGTGGGAAATTGTCATAAAAATTTTTACTGTATAGAATATCAAAAATATCTCAGTGAGTGGCACAGCATTGATGGTTCTCTTACAAAGACAAATAATAGTGGTATTGGTAAAATTTTGTTTTTACTGTTATGAGCCAAAATAAACAACATTTTTTCAATTAAGGCCAAACCAACCTCTTTGTACAGATGGAGTGGAACGGACGCTTGCTTTCTGCACTTTCCACTGGGCTGGTATTTATTGACAGTTTCATCCTTGAGGATTGAAGGACAACTCAGGATTTTAAAATGTTCAGCTCACATTTTAATGTTATAGCATCATCTATGAGTACAGTTTTTCATCTAGACTAAAGGAGAGATAAGGCTGAAATAGTGAAAACAAACTTTAAAGTTAAGCAACAAATTGCTTATGTCTCTTTTTGCAAAGATCCGGATGTTATCAGCCAAGAATCTAATATGTGATAAAATTTCTGCTGTACAATTCTGTGTATGTAATTCAAGGTGCCTCTCTATAAAGTCATCAAAGTGGGACTTGTAAATAGATATATAATTCAAATACTCTACTTTAATTGACACATACCTAACTGACCTGACATAAATCTCAATATTCACATTACTGATAAGACGAGCCTTCTTTTGACAAAAATGTTTTTCAGTAGATTTTATATTAAAAACTATCCACAACAATCCTGAAATGCTCTTTTGCTTTCTTTACTGTCTAAATTGCACTTCATACAATATTTATATCTAGTCACTCATTAATAAGCTTTCAAATATTCTGAATCCTATAATATCAAATACAATCTCATTTTAGCAACCTTAAACTCCTTGACTAAAAAGATTGACCAGTAGAACAAGATTATCTACAGTACAAGACAAGTCTATAATGCACATTATCTATGTGATTCCAATTATTTGTTCCATAACTTCAACAGTTATCACTGCTATCTGTAATGACATCAGAACTAAACTTTTGTCACATCCATCTCACTTCAATCAAAACATTAAGTTCTTAAATGAAACTATTCAATTAATAAGCCAATTAGTTTTATACATTTTCACATAATCCACAGGAAAGAGAAATAAATGCTTATAAGTTTAGAGTTACATTTTAATGTTTGTTGAAACACAAACTGAAACAAAATAATTCTATTTTCACTAACATATAAGACTATATATCAATAAGTGTCTTGTTATTTTCATAGTTTATAGATTTAACAACCATCTTGCTTTTTAAAATGTCAGTTGTGGCTTTGTCCCTCATTCATCAAATCTAAAGCTAACACAGCCTCTAATGAGAACACAGATGGAGGACATATCCAATTAATTCAGTACAGTACTGATCAAATTGTAGAAAAGGTGATTGTTGAATTAGTAACATGACTGCTATTTCATATTTCCCACTCCTCTACAAACATTTGTAGATATCAAAATAAAAAAATAAACCTCCTTCACATTAAACAAAAATTGGAAAAAAATATATATATACTGATCTCAATAAAGAGATCAAGGTGACAATTAAAGAAAAATAACCTATATATATATATATATATATATATATATATATATATACATATATATATATATACATATATATATATATATGTATATTGTATTAGGAATAATGTAAGTTTAAATATTGTTAATATTTTTATCCTTACACTTCATTAAATTTAACATTTAACACTCTGCATTATTCACTACTTTTTTCTTCCAACTGCATTGTTTTTCAAAGCTCCTCTAGTGCACTACTTCATTTTAGTCATGGTCATTTTTTGTTGCCATAGCAGGATATGACAACACAACTGCAAAATTCATACACACTATTATTCATTCATCTGAGTCACTTGCAGTAACAGGATAAAACTTTTGCTTTGCAAACAAAATCACCTCCAGAATGTTAAAGTTTAAATAACTGCAGAGAAGACATTTCATCATACTTCAAGAAAAATAAATGATTGTGTTAAGAATATAAAATTGTATAAATTTTCAAAATTCTTACAAATAAAACATTTAAGAAATTGGATAAATTCTTTGATTAAATATTTGGCATTTTTGTAATTTACTTTTTTTTTCTTTTTTATCATAACAATGTAATTAAATCAGTATATTTTTTAAATAGTCATTCTTAAGAGGAAAGAAGTACATTTAATTAATACATTAAAAATTATTTTTAATATATGGCTGAGCATTTTCGACAATATCATTTCATCAGAATGTCAGCTTTCCTTTGGATAACTCTAACAAATATATTTCAGTTTCATCTATAATAAAGCACAGTGTACATGTGTCTGTCCGTCTGTTTTTTTATCTCAGGATTTATGCATTCACCTCAAATAAATAGGACATGATTTTTTATCTCTTCAAAAAATTATCACTATATAGTGCAACCTCCTATTTTGTTGCATGAAAATCTGATCATAAAAACTTGCACTATACGTGAGAATATACAGTATTTATTTCTATGCTAGGCCTACTATGGAGGTCCTCAAATGTGCTGATTCTTTTAGACATCTAACTTTCCAGTGTTCTTCATTGTCTATTATTTTCACTTCATTCCACAGGGGCTAATGACTACCCTTTTGCCCTCAATCAACCATACCTGATTTCATTCTTTCTCCCTCACTATGGCTTTTCTTTTCGATGTTCCTCTAGCCTTACTTTTAGGGGATGGCTTTTTTCACCTTTATATTCTTTGCCAGAATTGCAAGGAATGGAGCACACACAGTTCTTGATCATGTTTTCTCCTATGACTCAGCAGAGATTTCTCCACAAAGTTGAGGTACTTCTGAATATTCTCCTAATGTTGTATGAACCACAAATCTGCTGAATCTTTTCCAATAAGCCTTTGACATTAAAAGGCAAACACACTGTGGCAATTTTCTGGTCCTTTTACCCTTCTATTTCCACCTGCAGAGGCTGAGATTATGTTTGCATGGTAGTTTTTATTCTAAAGGGTATGCCTCATGTTGATCATTTCCTGTTGGGAGGTGTCTGGGTCGACACTTATGATTTTTGCACAGTGTTGTAGGCATTGAATGATCCCCTTCTTTACACTGTATAAATGATGGGAAGTGAAGTTGAAGTATTGTTCAGTGAAGGCTTGTGATATATGGATGCTATGAACCCATTCTCTGTGCAAATTATTAGTACATCCAAGAAGGCCAGCTGATTAGTATTTTCTTCTTCCATTGTGAACTGGATCAAAGGTCTTATTGAGTTCACGTGGTCCAGTAGTATTTGTACAAATTCCTGGTGGGGCCAGAGTATGAAGGTGTCATCTACATATCTCAGGTATACTGCTGACTTCAGTGGTGCTGTTCCTAATGATATTTCCTTAAAATATTCCATGTATATGTTCACCATCACTGGTGACAATGGTGAACACATAGCCAAGCCTACCTCCTGTTTTTATACATCAGACTCTAGTTGGAAAAATTTTGTCTGTACAACGAATGTTCACATTTCCATTAAATTATCTATTGGAATGTTAGAACATTCCCCAAGGGAAGGGTTTGATTCGAATTGGTTTTAAACTGGTGAATAGGCTCACCCCATCCAAGTTTACCATCCTATTGCTATGGATGGGAGACCCTTGGATCAATTCCACAAAGTGTTCCAACTTCCCTGATAGTGGGTTGACTATAGCCACTAGGAATATGGTCAGCAGATGTCAGGTTAAGCACCTGCAGATGACTATAGGTCTCAATGGAATACCAACTTGTGAATCTTGGGGAGAATATACCTATGTGATAATTTGGTGCAATGTTGGGAAACCAGAAACTAAGTTTTATACAGGAGTTTTCCTCTCCTAGAAGGATGTCCTAAACAAGAACCAAGGATCCTTTACTCCAAAGGGTGTCCTAAAAAGGACTAGAGGTCCTTTACACTCAGTGGTCTGTGTATCTGAACACCAACCCAAGTATTTCTATTTCCCCACACATATATAGATATAAATATCTGCGATAGGGTGCGATGGATAAACTGTCATCTAAATTACACTATTTACCAAAATTACACAAAAAATATCTAATACTAAAGAGTAAATTTATTCAATAAAATCACCATTGATTTCAACCACCGCCTCCAGATGACATCAGAATCTTCTGCAACTCTGGACAGTCGCCTTGTTTAAGTTGGTGAATGCTGCCATAATCCTTGCCTTCAGTTCATCTTTGATGTTACAAGAAGTTTTGTTTGTCTCTCACTCAACTGTGCCCCACACATGATAATCAAGGGGTTGCAGTCTGGAGAATGAGGTGGCCAGATGTAAGGGATGATGTGGTCGCAGAAATTGTCTGACAGCCATGACTGGGTTCTCCTGCTTGTGTTGGATGGTGCATTGTCCTGTTGTCAGGCATAGGGTCTTCCAGCAGCCACCCTCTTGACCCAGGGCAGCACTCAAAGCACTTGATGTAGGTCTCCATGTTGAGTCTGAAGCCCTCACCAACAAATTTGAAAGTTCTTTTCTTATCAGAACAATCAGAGTAAGTTTTCTGAACTACCATACCTTTAGACTCATCCAACTTCCAAATCCTCTGCACTGTCCTCAGATTGACACCCAAAAACTCTGAAATATTCATATTGGAGCTTCCAGTGCAAATGCCAAGCAGTACAGCATGCCATTTCCAAATTTCTGGTGAAGTGAATTGTATCATGGTGCTCTTTCTCTCATAGATGGTGCCCAACTGACCTTATTATACTGTACAGTTAGCAAAATCAAAAACAAACAACAAAATTAAAAATATAAAATGGTGACAATTTACTCATCACACCCTGTACGTTAGCCATTGGCTCCAATAAGAAGCACATCTGCCCTTTGACAGGTTTTGCCTTTCACACACCTCAACAGTAGAAAACCTGGCAGGAGAGCCACTTTAGATGTTGACCACCCATCCATGTAGCAAATCATTTTTCAAAATGTACCCGAAAACATTTCAGCTTTCTCTTTCTGATCGTTAGCAACAATTTCTATTCTTAGAACTTCTTTGTCACATATTTTTTATGATATTCAGTAGAATCCCTTTAAGCCTCTTCTAAAATAATAATATTGTTCAAGCCAATATGTACAACACCAATTGTTGACTCAATCCAATATACAGGGTGTATTAAAAATACTTTTACAAACTTTGGCAGCAGGTTCTACATACCAAAAAAAGGACAAAAGTCCATATAAACATATGTCTTCAAATCCTTCATTTTTGAGTTATTATGTTTAAAGAAAGTTTATAGTAGATGGCAATGTTGCCATGTAGACAAGGTTACATTTATCATTCGTGTACATTCGTGGCTAGTCTGTTTCAATGTATAATGTGTGTAATAGCGAGTTAACTGAGAAGTGTTCTGTTTAACAATGGCAGGATATTCATATCATAAATGGGCAGATACAATTTTTGCATACAGCTGTGCAAATGATAATGGACACGAGTCTGCACGACAGTATCAGATTGTGTTTCCAGAACAAAGGCAGCCAAGTCATCCAACCTTTTCCTGTTGTTTATCTTTGTTTTGCTGAGACAGGATCTGTGGCACCACAAACTATGGCTCGACCACAAAGAACACATTCTACATTGTAGACAATCTAGCATGTCGTACATCTCATAGTACTGCACGGAGGTTAATTCAAGAGCAGCTCCTGTATCCGTATCATTTGCAACGTGTGCAGGGTCTTTTGCCCTCTGATCACTCACCACAAGAACTTTTACAAATGGTTTATTGCACAAACCCCAAAGTTTGTAAAAGTATTTTTGATACACCCTGTATAACATTACAATCCTGCCTAAATAAGTTTATATATAAATTTACAAAGAAATGATTCAAAATTATATTTTTATTTGAATATCTACAAATCTTTAAAATTGAGTTAAGTAAAATAGGTTTTACTAATCCCAAGAAAAAATAGAACAAATGATTTTTACTTCAGTGTTAAAATCAAAATACATTTTTCATCTATTATAATTTCTACATTTTTCTTGTTTGTGAATACAAGACAAAAAAAAAATGTGATTTCAAACTTCAGAAAAAAAAAAAGAAAATTATAGTTTTTATGACACCAAATATTACATAGTAATTATTTAAATTAAAACCAGTCTTTTTAATATGATTCTAGACTCTAATAACATTCTCAATTTCAATTCTTGAACTGTTCTCACCCTCTGGGATTCCCAGAGAAAGGCTAACAATTTCCAAGGATGACAAAGGTTCAAATATTCAACAATTTGACATATCTCTCAAACATAAAATTCATCATTAGAAAAAAAAGAAAAGAAAAGCAAACAAATAATAAAACAAAAATGCAGCTTAAATATTAAATAAAATGAAACGAATGAAATGAATATTTAATAGAACAGAATATATAATTTTTTAATAATGTATTAAATAAAATAAACTCCAGAGGCTCCAGACTTTGAATACTTCTAGGGTCTCAAATTCACTCCAGACTTCAACTGGAACTCATCTACATGATCTATTGCCTATTTGGCAATGGATCATATAGATGAATTCCAGTTGAAGTCTGGAGTAAATTTGAGACCCTGCTGGAAAATGGCTGATACCTTCAGCCATACTTTATTATTGACAAAAGTAGGATTAGACTAAAAATGAAGTATTGCTGCCATGTCTGGTCTGGTCTGGTGCTTCTCAAACTCACTTTCTAGTCTATATAGAGTTGTTCAAAAACATTTACATCGTTTTGTGAGGGATGGACCTACTTTCCAGTCAGCAAACTTTTTATCCACAGACACAATGTTACAAACCTATCACTACACTATCATCACTATTTCCATGGCAAATATTCAAATGAGCTCTATTTTTTTTTAGTTCCATCAGGTCAGACTTTTACAGTTAGGACCTGCCATGCTACTTCCATGAATTAAAATCACTTCAATTTCTTCCATATTCTGTCAGAGGCACAAACTTTCTCTAGTACGATTTCTCAATCTAAGTCAGTTATTAATTTCACTGTTTAAGAAAATAGAAAAACCTGTACAGACATTTACACAAACTGAACAAATATAAAAAATAATGAAAAAAATATTTTTTCCTTAAGTTTTCTATATTCATTTCACCTGTTTATGTCTCAAAAGATTTATTAAAAGACAACCTAACATGAATAAATCATCCATATTCCAAATAAAAGTAGAAAGTTCCACTCAGACGACTTTTTTTTCCAACAGCTTTCACTTTGTGAACACTTCAATTTTGGTTCTAAATCCTTACCCTCATTCTCTTCCATTCATATCACACAACCTCATTCAGCATTATCATCTTGACTGTTACTCCTACTTTGAGTGACTCTCGAGTCTTATATACAGTAAAAATTAGTGAGAAAAAAGTTTTACTTATGCTTGATAGTCACAAATCAATTTATAACATTTATTACCCTTCTGCCATTTTTCTTTTCTGATTTCTTTTGTCGTAGAGTTCTCCCACGTAGTGGCACCTTGTTACTACTTGGTTTGCGCAGAGTTGATCTGTTTTCAGAAAGTTTTCTGAAGAACAAAAACACATTTCAAATGCAACATTTATAAAATTACCAAAACATCTAAGAAACTAAGTAAACAAAATTAAAAGATTATTTTGTATCAACAATTTTCAATGAAGAGGCTTGGTAAAAAAAAAAAAAACATCTTTTTTGTCTCTATGATATATATGAAAAAGTCTTAACTGGTTAAATAAAATGTTTTTCAGGAGAGATAACTACAAATCTTAATGATAATCTGTTAAATGGGCTATTCTAAAAAGTTTTAAATATGATTGTAAAAAATAGAGAAATAAATATGCCTACGTTCAAAGTTTTAGGTTTCTAATATCTACTGTTTGGAAATTGAATTCCTTTTAAAATACATAAAGGACATACGTATGTATCAATGAATATATTAAAAGGTTGTTAGCTGTAGAATTAGCAGGCGTTAAAATTTTTAAAAATACACAAAGCAAACATGGAAATTGCAAAGAAAAACTAAATACAGTCAGCCGCAGAATTATTAAGAACTTCTTTTAGAGAAATTATCTGACCAAATCTTTTGTGGAGATAACATAATATGCTATTACCTTAAATTTCTACAAATAACAAATGGTTAACATTTTTTTGATCCATAGCCTATGTTTGAGAATACAACATGTGCAAAATTGTCCTGACCTGAGAACATGTTGTTCAGAGTCCTGAACTTTTGCCATCTCATCAGTTAATTCAAAAAAGTTTATGCTGTGAATTAACATAACCTTTTGAAGAAAATATTGAGTAGGTTCATGAATACAAACTAAAAATTATGAAAATCTTTTAGAAGAATACAGATGATATAACAGAATAACAAATATATTTCCTATCAAAATAAAATGACAGGTCCAATTGTCAACTCAAGCTCAGCACATACAGGGATAACTTTGAATGTCAACATCGCAAGAAGAAATATATAAAGAGGTTTACGGGGTTTCTCAAAAGCTGCATCTGATATTTACATAATGTGATAGAAAACCAACAAAATTTGATATCACATGAAACATCCAGGATTAATGTGATCTTTAGGCATGGAAACCATGCCTGATCATCATCTGGCAAATAAAACTTTGTTGGAGGTACAGGTGAAGTTATTACAGTAGTTACATGAAATTATTACTGTGTGTATAAATGTGTTCTCAAGTAATGGTTGGGTTAAGAAAACAGATTTTACAATTGAAAAGTTAATAAAAAAAGTCACCTTAATATTTAAAATAATTATTCTCTTGGTTAAATAGAATAGAAGTTATAAAACCAATAGGCCATAACATTCCAAACCCAGTTAGTACATGACTATTTGGTGATAATAGAAAATTCTTTTTTTATATACAGAGGTTGGACAAAATAATTGGAACAGTTGCAAATTCCACTCCTATATTTCAAAGACCTATTATATTAAGAACTTTAACTAAAATTTCATAATTGCAGTTTATATCTATTGTAAATACGTTTATTTATCTAATTTACTGTCTTTGTCTTATTTATTTTTAGAATTTAGTAAAATTTAAGCTAAATGCTTGACTTCTCCGAGTTCGAAAAAGGGCAAATTGTTGGAGCTTGCATGGCAGGAGCCTTGATCACTAAGGTTGCTGAACTGTTGGGTTTTTCAAGTGCTACCATATCAAGAACTATGATGCAATTCGAGAAACAGGGTAAAACCTCTAGTAACCGTAGCAATTTGGGCTGGACTTGCAAACTTACTGACAGGGACTGACGTGCATTGAAACACAATGTGGCAAAAAATCATCTGACAAATGTGGCCAAAGTGACTGCTGAGTGGAATAATCACCTGAATAGTTCAGTTTCTAGTAAAACTGTTTGCTGTGAGCTCCATGAGGCTGCATATCATGGAAGAGCCGCCGTGAGGAAACCTCTTCTCTTCACTCGCAACATTCAGAAGAGGTTGAAGTGGTGCACAGATCACAATGCCTGGTCTGCAGACCAATAGAAGCAAGTCATATTCTCAAACAAGTCCAGTTTTTCTCTTTTCCCAACTTCAGGGTGAGATTATGTGTGGAGGCAGCCCAAAGAAGCTTACAACCCTGACTGCCTTCTTCCAACAGTGAAGCATGGAGGTGGATCAGTGATAGTTTGGGCCTCCATATCATGGAAATGTCTCGGTCCAATAGTTGCCCTGCATGGTAGAATCAACAGCAAAGATTACCTGAACATTTTGGGAGATAATGTTCATCCAATGGCCCAGACTTTATTCCCTACTGGTGACTGCATCCTCCAAGACGATAATGCTCCAATACATACCGCTCGAGTGGTTAAGAATTGGCATGAAGAGCATGAAAGTGAGCTAGAACACATAGAGTGGTCTTGTGACAGAGAGAGTTTGGGAAACACACAAATACACACATATATTTTTTAATTTTCTATTGAAATTGGAGTAGATTTGAACAGCGAAATTAGATCAGAACAATTTTGTTTACTGATGGAAACCTGATCTTGCCCATTTGGAATTGGGTCATTAGAAAAGACAATGAAAAATGATCGAAATAACTTTTGTTGGTTAAAATTATAAATAGAGCTGAGTAAGCAAGAAAAGACTTTTGAAATTCCCATGGTTTTGGGTTGACAGCGACACTAATGATAATCGCATGCGGACCAAGGGTCGATTTGTGATCAGCCAGGCTTATCTTATCTTGAATAGTTGTTTGTTCGGCTTACTGCAAATATATATTTTTTTTTGGTGCATTCTAAATTTCTTAGCACAGACTCTCCAGCCGTGTCTACATCTTAAGTTCAGTTAAGACAGAGTAGACACCTCAACCCAGAGAGTAAGACGTTGGAGGTTGAGGGGCTGGGGCGAAAGTGGTTAGACTGGTAGCCGTGACCAGGATACACCCGTGGAAATTACCACGACCGTCTGAAAGAGGAGAGAGGGTTGCATTTGTGTTGTCCAGTCGGGACATAAGGATGGACCAGTACCAGGTGTGCCTGAGGAAGTGCCGATCTATTTTCTGTCTCATCGGCTCTCCGAGACTCAGCAAAGGTGGCCAGTAATAGAAAAAGAGGCGTTCGCCATTCTGTACGCTGTGCAGAAATTAGATTATTATTTGAGTGGGGCTGTGTTTACCATTAAAACAGACCACCAACCCCTCAAATATTTGTTAGAGGCGGAGTGGACAAATAAGAAGATACAACAGTGGGTATTGAAGTTAAATGGGTACAAGTGCAGAATAGAATATTTGGCAGGGAAGGATAATACCTGTGCTGACCTGTTATGCGTGGATGATAAAGCATTCCAAATTAATGTGATCAATTCACAGGCGTTGAAGGAGCGACTTGGTTGGGAAGATCAGGAAACGAGTGAAACAGATTGTTTTCGACCCTCACTGGAGAGAGATTATTAGGCAAAGCCAAGAGGATAGCAAGATAGCAACTATCAGGTCCAGGGTAGAGGCAGGGCGTACCTCCAAATATATGGCGCATGATGGAGTGTTGTATTACCTTTCAGGAAGAGATGAGGAAGTAAGTTTAAAAATGGTGATACCTGAGAAGTTGAGAGCTGAAATTCTAGACCAATGCCATAGGAGGTTAGGACACCTGGGAATTGATAAGACGTATGAATTAATAATGAGAAATTACTACTGGCCTAAGTTGTTTAATGATGTTGTGAACCATGTAAAAAAATGTGTAACATGCCAAATACAGAGTCGAAGGAGTAGGGTTACCCCAGTATTAGAAACGGATGTTCTGAATTATCCGTTTCAGAAAGTAAGCATGGATATTTCCGGGTCCTATGGAGAAACACATAAAGGTAATCTTTACATCGTGAGTTTTGTGGACTGGCTGACGAATTGGCCTGAGGCATTTGCCATACGGGATAAGAAGGCACAAACGGTGTCAGATATAATACTGAACGAAATATTCCCTAGGTATGGGGCCCCCGAACAGTTGGTTACCGATAATGGATCGGAGAATGTGAATCAGATTATGAGAGAGACATTGGGAGAATTAGACATACAGCACATAACCACTTCTCCATATCACCCCCAAAGTAATGCTAAAGTAGACAGATTTCATAAGACCTTCGCTGATGTGTTAGCTAAACGAACAGAGGATAATAGGGAAAATTGGGATTTATTCGTAACCCAAGTGTTAGCAGCTGTGAGATTCTCAATGAACAAGACAACAAAATTTTCCCCTTATTACTTGATATATGGCAAGGATGTAGTCTTACCTATAGACAATCTGTTACGACCTAGGAGGAAGTATTTAAGAGAGGATCATCACCAAATAGTTTTAGAACAACAGCATAAAATTTTTACACAGGTGAGGAGGAAGATTCAAAAAGCCCAGAAAAGGCAAAACGATAGGGTAAATAAAAATAGAGAAGTTTCCTTCCAGATAGGTGATCCAGTGTATTATAAAATACACCGGAGAGAAGGTAAATTGGACCAGAGATGGAGTCCATACTATAGGATCGTGGAGCAGACGGGTCCAGTTTCCTTCATGATCTGGGACCAATTGACCGGACAGGTAAAGAGAGTGCATGTGAATGATATAAAGCTAGCTGAAATAGGAGAATGGAAAGGAGCCGAAACAAAAACTCAACAGAAAAGGCTGAGGAAAATTACGTTGGTAGAACCTGAAGGGTTAGAGACTGAGAGTGAAAGTGAAGTGAGTGAGGAGATTGAAATTAGCCCAACTACCCTTCAAAGGCTGAGGGAGGTAAGTCGGACTCCAGTGGGACATTCTGAGGAAGCAGGGATTGAGCCTAGCCTTAGGGAAGAAAAAGAACTGAGTGAATGAGAAGAAGATGATGAAATTCCATTAGC
This sequence comes from Acanthosepion esculentum, assembly GCA_964036315.1. Classification (NCBI taxonomy): domain Eukaryota; kingdom Metazoa; phylum Mollusca; class Cephalopoda; order Sepiida; family Sepiidae; genus Acanthosepion; species Acanthosepion esculentum. Next base: position 15,737,281 of record OZ038512.1, read on the forward strand.
TCAATTGCAGAGCAAATTGCAGGCTGAGAAAAAAGCACATAGTGTTAATGAGGAATTACCACTAAAGTGGCGATTGAGGGGAGCGGTGCAGCCCAAGCCCAAAGATTAAGTGAAACCAGTACAGTGGCTGTGGTGAAGGAGTGATGGTCTGGGACTAACTATGCATTTATCAACAGTGCTGGTGAACTGTGTGGACTGACCCCATGCATACATGGCACTGGTGGTGGTGTGGGTCGGTGCTTGATGTAACTACCTGCTAAAAACAATAAGAGAATGATTGAGTAAGACGAATTATTCTCTCCATCTCTTTGCAGGATGAGAGGAGGCTCGTGGTACTGACAATGCTAGTTATGGTAGCTAATACCTGATAACACAGTGAGAATACTGTATTTAAGAAGACTAGCAAAGTGATTATAAATAGTTCAAAGTGGTTGATAAACTTTGGTAATAGACCTGCAGCCGTATGAGAAGTTACTGGGTCAGTTGAAGATTGAAGTGAACAAACTAGATACAGCCAGGACACAAGTCACCAGAGATTATTTACAGACTCTGGAATACCACCGTATATTATACCCCTTTGCTCAGGAATCCCTAATACTTGAGAGACAATGGAAGGATATGAGTTACTATTTGAAAGGAATAAAGTTGTTATGGACCAGGCAAAAGAGGGCAGTATTACCTATAATGGGAAAGGCATTAAGCGTGTTGTTTGGTACGGTCTCTGAAGTAGAAGTGAGAGTAATTAAGAGGAAATTAGAGGCGGTAGAACAGAGACAACAAGCAATGGCTCAGTTGGTTAAAGAGAGTGTATATATACTCAATGTTACTAGGCTGGAATTGGCTAAGAATAGAGGGAGTATCAATTGGTTGATTTCTCACCTACGGGTTTTTAGAAATGAAGTGATAAATGTAACCACGTCTGTAACAACCAAATTACAGGATATTTTGCAAAGGTATTTTCAATTATTAGCTCTAATGAGTAAGGTACGTCAAACAAGTCACTCTTTAGCGATGTTGTTCCTAAGATGTCGCTAGAAAAAAATGCCGATGGTTGAAGTTGGAGTTGGAGTTAGATAAGATAGGTACACCAAATTTAGGCTGGAAAGAGAATTTGGTTGCTATAATAACCTGGCTGACTGTTGTGGGAATTATACTAATGATAGTCAGGGCCTTGCTAGTTTGATGGTGGTTGAAGAGGTGTGCGGTGCTATCGACTGGGCAGAATAAACTGGCACGAGAGTGCATGAATGAAGGAGGGATTCCAGTTAGTGCAAGGTAGGTTCTACCCAAGTGCATTGGGACACCTAACTGATATTGAAGAAGAGTCGTGAAAGGACCTGAACCAACAAAAGATTCGACAAAACCTGTTGTGAAGGTGAGACAAAATCAGAGGGACAGATTTACGAAATAAAATCGAAATTTTTTTAAAATTCTTTTTTTGTAATGAGACTGAAATAATTGGTAAGGAGTGTTGCGAACTCCAATAATTGAAAAAAAAAAAAAAAAAAATAAGGAAAGAACATTCGAACTAGTGAACTATGTGAAAAGGTTCTACTGCACAAGATCACCACAACAGTGAAATTTAACCGGAAGTTGCATGTACATATGTATCGTAAGGACAATGGAAATGTAAATGGGCATAATGAGACCTAAGGAGAACTGAGGACTCTACCTTTGCATGCTGGAAGAGACGTAAAGTAGACCCTAGTCAGAAGCATGGTGGACTGGGTTTTCTCATATTTTGCTGATAGGAAACCTCATGTGTCATTTACTAGTAAATGACAGATAGGTAGGGGATGAAATATGACAGAGAGAGTTTGGGAAACACTCAAACACACACAAATATATTTTTTTTTTATTTTTTATTGAAATTGGAGTAGATTTGAACAGCGAAATTAGATCAGAACAATTTTGTTTACTGATGGAAACCTGATCTCGCCCATTTGGAATTGGGTCATTAGAAAAGACAATGAAAAATGATTGAAATAACTTTTGTCGGTTAAAATTATAAATAGGGCTGAGTAAACAAGAAAAGACTTTTGAAATTCCCATTGTTTTGGGTTGACAGCGACACTCATGATAATCGCATGCGGACCAAGGGTCGATTTGTGATCAGCCAGGCTTATGATAAAGATTATAAACACGCACAGAAATCTGTTGAGAGAGTGGTTGGCTGGAGTGCAGTCGAGCTGGAGAGAGAGGTCGGAGATTGGGGGTGACATCAGACGTTGGAGCCAGACACCCGCTTACATATTTTGTTGATATACATACAAAGAAGCGAATTACTCCTCCAACGTCTAAGACTACTACTATTATTACTACCACTGGAAACGGAAACGTCAAACAAGCTACAATAATCAAGAGTCACATATCATTCTGAGACGATTTCACAACAAGCTAATCACAACCTACTCTCTCTCTTTCTAGTATCCAGTGTACGAGTTTTTATGTCAATTATTTTCATTTCTGTAACCTGTTTCTTTTCTATACTATTCTTTTCTGCTATATAAAAGACATTAACAATTCAACCACTGAATAGTTGTTTGTTCAGCTTACTGCAGATATATATTTTTTTTGGTGCATTCTAAATTTCTTAGCACAGACTCTCCAGCCGTGTCTACATCTTCAGTCGACCGTGAATGGATGAACATCACTTCTGCTTTCTGGATCAAATCAAACACAATGTGGGCAGGAAGCAGAATTAAACCAGTGGACTGGTCGAATGATCTACGGATGCTCAGGGGACCTACGGTCACTCTCTTAAGTTCGGTTAAGACCGAGTAGACACCTCAACCCAGAGAGTAAGACGCCGGAGGTTGAGGGGCTGGGGTGAAAGTGGTTAGAGCCTCCCCAATCTCCAGATATCAATATTATTGAACATTTGTGATGCATTTTGGAGCAACAAGTTAGGAGCCGTTATCCTCCATCATCAGCTGGAGAAAGTTTTAATGGAAGAACGGCTGAAAATTACTCTGGATGAAGTCAGGAAGCTGTATGATTCCATTCCTAGACGTATTAAAGCTGTCTGTGAAGCTAAAGGAGGACCAACTCCATATTAAATAAATTTTCTTTGAATTTAACGTGTTTCAATTATTTTGTCCAACCCCTGTGTCTGTACGAAGGGCAGACAACCAAACATATTTGTAAGTTTTTTTAAATACAGAATTAACAGACATAAAAGATTGTATGAACAAAATAACTATTGACCAAAATAAACACGGAAGTAAAAACAGTTTAAAGTATTTTACATGTTTTTCTTCTTTTTTTTTTTTCCTAACACAAATTTTCATGAAAAAGATTATTTTATTAAAATATTTATAAGTGCCTTTAGTGAAAAATCTACAAAGATACCTGCTTTTTAAAAATTACTGTATTTTTTATACCTTATATTTTATGAAGTTAGACTTTTGAAAAAATCTCATCTATTTTTTGAAGATTCAGGCGGAATTAATTTTATAGTCTTGAAATTAAAATATTTTTATTCTTAAAACTAACAGAATGTAGATAGATCCTGTTATAATAATCACTCAAAAATATCAACTGAGTTACAAGGTGGACAATTTTGAAGGTTGTTTTTAATGTTTTGGTTTTTAATCCTCACATACACAATTTCAACATTTAATAGAACAATTTTTCTAATGTTATGCATAAAAGCCAAAGTAAAAATCCAAACCTAATAGCAGATTCCAGTGCATCAACCCATGAAGAAACATCATCAGGATCAAGAGAATAAAGGACAAGTATTTCTTCTTTACAGGTTATCTGAAAATAGCAGTAAAAATGATTTAGGAAGATAAATGAAATTATTGTAATCAATATGAATAATGTAATCCAACATATGAGAAAACATGTTTTCTCCTAAATCTTTATAGAGATAAAAGATTATTTTTAACACTAATGTTAACCTAATACAAGGCCCTAGAACTAATCAGGATAAAAGGTTACTGTGAACATCATGGGGTTGTACAGGAAAGATAATGGCTAACTCTAGATGGAATAATAAAAGAAAATAGATCTTTGACTATCAAGCCAAATATATTTGCTTTAGTCACATAAGTATCCTTTTGTGTTGATTATTTTATCAACCTTTAAATAAAACAAACTTACAAGCATCAAATAAACTGTTATTTAAAAAAGACAAAAAAAGGGCTCAAATATTTCACTCATCAACTACTTGCAATTATATATTTTACCCAGCCTCTGATGGCATTCAGTGAGTGAAGAAATTAATATTAACAATCAAGTTTGTATTTTAATTACCTCTGGCAAACCAACAAAACTTTTTAACCTACTCTGCTGAATTGTACTTGAATATTTGTTCTCATAATTTATTAAATAATTATAGAAATAAAGGGAAGCAATCCTGTAACCAATATTGTATAACTTTGGTGATTATTTGCTCCCCTTAGATCAAGCGGGAATAAAGCTATTTATCAACAAATTATCAACTTCTAAAACCTCGAGACAGAGAAGTGTAACAAGTATTGTGTTTAGTTTACTGACCTGAAACATTCCCCCTCCTTCGAGTTTTTTGTTGTTTATAAACAAACGTTGTACAGAGCAATGGCGAAGTGGCAGAACACAGCTGCAATTGTATGAATTGGCTGTGTCCAGGAGCTTAGGTTTGCCATAGAGCAACATATCCGAGAAAAGGAAGAACATTCGATCATGGGATTTGCCTCCACCTTTGCGGGCAACCTAAAGGAACAAATTTAAAGCAACAAAATATGGATATTAGAATTACAAAAAAATACTCCAGATGTTTTACATAAGCAAATCATTAAGTCTGTAGTATAATGATGAAAAAAGCATTTATTTTACACAAATATTTTTAGCATAATCTCCTTCCTAATCAATGCACATAAGTCAGTAATGAAGATTAATCACACAGATTCACATTATTCAATGAAAATTTCAGATTAAAATTCAACTAATAACTATGTTTCAAGCTATGAACTTATTGATGCACTTTCATATTTTTGTTTCTTAGTTTCACTATTTGCAACTCTATTCCTGTGATTAATACATCATAATTATTTAATCTACAAATGTTATCCCCACTAATATTAGTAAACCAAGTTTCTCTTTGTCCAGTCATGACAAAAAAATGGTTGGTTAAGAGAAATCATTCTCCCATTAAGTAGTAGCAAAATACTGTTACTTTCATAGTCAACATTTGACAAGACACAATCAGTATGCTTTCCTAATTTGGAAAATAAAATCTAAGAATAATTTGGTAATTTTCATCAAATGTTTCATCGCTTATTGAGCTCTAAATAATTTATATAATGTGATTTAATATGAAAATACATATTGTAAATATGAAAAGATACATGACAAATTCAGAAAAATACTGAAAAGTAATTACATAATTTTGTAACAATATACTCATCAATTTTCCTCAAAACTTCAATTTCCTACAATAAATAAAATTTACATTTTTATTTGTTCTCTACTCTAAGCAGAGTTAAATATACGAGTTAAAATATTTTTAGAATAAGGCAATGGTGCATGGAAAGAGAAAATAATGCTGATTAGATAAACATTTCATATCTGTGTGTAAATTATTTCCATTACATTTGCAATTTTGTTCATATCTAAAATAAGGAAAACTACAATAATGTGTAATGAAGTACAGACTGACCTTTTTAAGTGTTCCTTCTTTGATGAATTCCCGACCAGGTGAAAGAATTTTGGGTGCTGTGCCCAAAGACTTTTGAATGGATAACATTTTCTGGAAGTTCTCATGCTGCCTGATATGCTCATTAATGTGACAAGCAATGTGGCTCACTTGTTTAGTGGCATCTACAGTCAAGACAGTATTGATCATTTTTCCAAATTGTTTACTTTTCTTTTTTTAAATCAAGAGTATAAAAGCCAGTGAAAAATTAAAACAATGAATATAAATAAAGTAGTATGATTTTCACAAATTTTATCAATTTGGTGATATCATAAAAGTAGAATTCTAAGTTATTTCATATCATTACAATCAAAAAACAAGCCAAAATATTCATTATATTTAGAATAACTGTGTCCATAAATCTTCCCTAAGAAATATACAATCCTAAACTTCAGTATTATCTCTACAATATGCAAAAATAAAAAAAATTGTTTTACTTATATTTTGTTAATAAATTTGAAAACACTTTGATATATAATTAAGGATATAAGCATGCATTAATTAAGCAGCAACAGAGAAATCAAAGTTAATTAACTACCAACTTGCAGTTGGTTCTACATTCAATATATATATGTAAAAAAAATGCCTTATAAATTCAGTGCAATGAAACCTATTTATTTTCTGAAATTATAATTATTTAAAATATAGCAAAATCAGAATGAAAAATACAAATAGAAAATAGGAGTCAGGAATGCAAGATGGAATTAAATAAAGTCATTTTTACAAATATCAGCATGTGTATAGTTTCAAGTTGCACCAAGTAACAGTTCAGTTAGCAATGACAAACAAAAGGCTGCAGTCTTTTAGCCAACTCTTGAAGTAGAGAAATCTATTTCTGTCTATATCAACATAAAGGGATTCATTACTACATAAGGCCAATGTTTTTAATAAATAATATAAACTATGAACATTGTCAGATGGCCTCTCTTCCAATCTAACACAAGCTTCCCAGTGGGAAAAATACTGGCTGGTTAGATTTAATGCCTCTAAAACCAGATTTGTTACATTCCATCACTGCTGATCTGACCCAGAACTACCGCCAGTTACGATGAACAGATATCCCCTCAAGGAGGCCCCATGCCTCAAGAGGGTATTGAACCTCAAACTCACACCTAACCTCAAGTGTAATTCCTATATACGATCCATTGCTAAAGATGCAGGTAAAATGATCAGCTCCCTTGACCACTCAAGTAATTACCTGACTCCTTATGCTACCATCTACCTTTATAAGAGCCAGATCAGGTGAAAATGGAGTACTGTTGCCATATTTGGGCAGGAGCTGCCCAGACCTCACTTTCCAGTCTTAATAGAGTTCAAAAGAATCTCCAAGTCCTTGTTGGAGAAGAATTATTTTCCACACTCCAACCTCTCTCACAGACAGAATGTGGCAACTCACTCCTCTACTATGGAACTACTCAGGCGAACTGCATCTCCTGGTTCCACCAGGTCTGACCTAACAAGCCACTTACATAGTAGTAAACCATCCACATTCTCTCTGTATTCCATTGAAGAGAAGATCACTCAAACAGCTCTTTCCCACGAACCACTGCCCTATGGAACAGACTCCCAAGAGGATGTTTCCCCTGATCACTACAATCTTAACCTGTTCAAGTCTAGAGTCAACGTTATCTTCCCTCCTATCCATATAAACTACTCCTTAACATAATCCTCTACCTCGAGTGGCCCCCAGGCCTTGCATAGGGTGAACCTTACTGTAAAAAGAAAGAAAGAAATTGGGTTAATAAATTATTCTTACCTTGCAAACTATAATAATCATGATGATTTGTTAGTGTCTGGGATAACAAATCATCCAATAACAATTTGTACCTGTAATAAAGATTAAAAGAGAAATTAAGTTTCTTTTCTTAATTCAGTGTCATTATAAAAATTAAAGAACCAAGCAACAAATTTTGTCAACAATTTTTTCTCTTTTCTGTTCCTTAAAAATAAAACAAACCAAAAGTATGTTCCATGCAAATTCAGTGCAATGAAACAAAAAAAAGGAACAGATCCTGGCAACATGAAATACTGCCAGGATCTGTTCATTTGTGTCAAGGAACATACTTTTGGTTGGATTTAATCTTAAGGAACAGTTAAAAGAGATGTTTGACAGAGTCAGATTTGAAGACTTCTCACAATACTTGCAATTTTGGAAAAAGTACTGAGATCATGGTAGACATGTCCCTGGAGAATTCTTCTATGATGGAAACTAGGTATCACAGTAATTCGATTTTTCATAGTTAAATTTCCCAAACTGTTGGACAGCACCAAATACACTTTAATTTCATCAATGTCTCCAAAATGCTAAGTTTCCAAAACAAGCTATAATTGACTTCCTGCTGGAAATCTTGGCAGTAACATGGGGATATTATCTACAAAAAATCTTATAGCTATTATTAACTATGATATTAAAGTCAATTGCTATTTCAACAAATATTTCAAACAATCAATTCAATTGCTAGTACAAACAGTAATATGAGAAAATCTTCAACAGAGGAGTTGCCATGGTTTATATATTTCACTATAAGCAAATTGAGGCAAGCCTTATGAGGCATCCAAAAGGAATTGAGAGTTTTTTTTTTTTTTGGAACTTACAGTAAGGAACTACTTAAATTAAAGCTAATCAGATGTCCTTTCTCTCTCTCTTACAGGTTGTAACTATACCAGATTACACAAGAACTATTCAGGGCACAAAAAAAAATTTTTTCATATCTATGGAGCTGCATGGCACAATCTTTGGTAATTTAAAAAAATTAAAAAATTAAAAAAAAAAAAAAAAAGATCATTTCTAGTTGAAGTACATATTGTACAATCCACCAATACATTTAAGAAAAACATCAATTACATATTATCTCAATATCTTACCTGGGAACTCTTTGTACTGGAGTTATCAGCAAAGCATTCAGTTTCAACCCATTAACATCTGACAAAGATTCCTGTTTCTGAATAAAATCTGCAAATTCAGAGCTTTTTTGCAGCCACTCCTTAAAGAAAAGAAAAATTAATACGAATTAGAATCTACATGATTTGTAACTATAAAGTTTTATTTTTAAAAACAATTTTGTATAAATTTAATGTATTCAATTCTAAAACAGACAAACAATTTTTACATTTCCTGAAGGCTCAACCAAAAATTAGCTTTTAATTTTCATTAGCCTCTGACAATATCATTAATTAATATCATTAATTATAGTGAGATGCACAAGATTAGTAACACCAAATTTCTAATTTTACAACATTTTTTTTATACAAATTTCCTATTTTAAAATTTTATCAAAATTTTAGTTTCATTAATACTAAATAAAAATGTTATCAAAACTTTTTTTTAAATGTTAGTAATTGAACCATTACCAAATTTTAATATATTGGATGCACTCAAAGTCATGTAAGATTCTAGGCAGAAGTGAGAGGCTACCATAAACCACTGTATGAAAATGTATGAGTTGTACTTAAAATGTGCCATAGAACTAAAAGACTCTCATCAGATTGGCAATCCAATTACAGTAAATAATCATAACATATCAGGTTTTATTGATTATTCAGTAAAAATATTTTTTAAATTTCTCATGATCATTTATGACAAAGAAAATTTAGCTTTCTTCTTTTAACAAATTAATAGAATAACTTTTAAATAGTAAAAGTATCTTTATTATTTATTAAAGTTATAAAGTACATTAATATGGAGATTTATACGTTAACATAATTATTAATAACATAATATGTATTATGCTACTCAAAATTACTAACACTGACAATTTCAAATGGTCAAAATTAGACTCACCTGCAGAGTGGTAAGTGCCTGACTGTGGTTATTAGCATACATTGAATATAGCTTAAGGAAAGGCCCAAGATAAAGGAACGCTTGGCCAATGGTTGTCTGTTCCATTTGTTCAAATAGTTTTATGTTTACTTGTTGGATCTGCTCAACATTACTGAACAATTTTGCATGAACAGATTCAGGAATGATGCAGGCATAACGCAATGGAAAATCAAAATGCTACAAATAATATTCAAAGAAAATATATAAAACAAAATACTATTAAAATCAATGAATATATAAAATTTAGTTATATGATTTGTATTAAAAAGAATTTTCAGATATACAAATTCTAATTCTTATCAATATGAAGAAATTCAAATCAAATAACAAAACTTGATTCACTTGTTTTTTCCTCATTTTTTTTTTTTTTTTGCTTTTGTTATGACGCAAGTTATCTGACAGAGAAGCTACATCACGGAAGTGGATATTTTTTTTTGCGACTTAAGGTAAGTACCTTTGCTCATTTCCCTGGCCTGCACTGTCACAGATTTTTTTTTTGTCTTGAGTTAAGATTTTCTCAACAGAATGAAAAGTAGAAGAGACTAAATATTTCCCCAAAGAATAAGGTTTTAATGAAGTTCTTGAAAACTAATACTTATGCTTTTCATGCATATCATGTTCTTCATATTTAAACTTGCAAATTAACTAAAGATTGAATTTTGTTTTATTTATAAATTACAAAAATCCAACATGTAATTTCTAAAAAGCTGAAAATTTTCCCCTACTTAATTGTAGACAAGTTGCTAGGTTCCAACTAAATTAAAAGGTTATTAAAAATGTAAATGGAGAGCATTAATTTCAAACTAAAGCAAATTAGAGAAAAAAAGAAAAAATATTTAAAAGTGGATAATAATTGATATACTGATAATGTTAGGTTATAAATTGGCCCATGTAATGAAAAATCTGAAAGTTTTTAAGTTATTTCATTTAGAGTAAAATTACCAGTAAAAGTTTGAACACAAAGCAGTTTATTGTATTTCATAACATTTAAACTTTTTAATGATGTTAAAATCATTAACTGTAAATTATATAAAATATTTACAAAAGAACATGAAACATTTGGGCTGTAATTGATCAATCAAATTAAAGCCCCATATTTTATACACAACCACAAATTTGAGACATGTTTTTCAAAAGTGATTACATACTAACTAGTAATACAGGGTGTTACCAAAAAGAGCACTTTGATATGATGTAATGGTTAGCAAGCTTGTCTCACAAGTTGAATTATGAATGAATAGTAAGTTTGATCCTCACTGGGTGGCCCATACTTTGGGCCTTGTGCCACATCTAAGCAATGCTTAGGTAATTACCATATACTTTCCAGAAATACCTACCACATAATGGTAAAGACACCATTGCCACTAATGTGGGAGGTATTTCTGCCACACCCAGTATAAAAAGACTTTATAGGATTAAAATGCAAAATTTAATTAAAGGGATAATTTTCAATGCAGATTAACAAACTATACTTTTTATACACTGAATTATTTGAACTTTAGTTTTCATATTGTTAGTTATAATCAAAATATTGTGTTCTTTGTAGTCTCTAACAATCTTCAAGTAGCCCTTTGCATACTAGTGGCACTCCTGCCTTGCTTGGGGTGAAATGCTTAAAAAAATAAATATTTGGTAATGTTCTCAGAACATCAAACCAAGCCACATTGAATCCACAAGAGTAGTTTTCACTTTGCTGTCCTCAACTTGTATCAGTTAATTCTACTTAATTTGTCCTTTTTATTTTTTCCTCTGAATCAGAGTATATACTGTATTTGCTTTTACATAAGATGCCCCCTACCCCTTTTACAAGGATATTTTGTGGAAAATTTTTTTTAGTATGTTTCAATATATTTTAAAGCAGTTTTGTAAGGGAAAATGTTTGATTTGTGCATGTAAATACAATATTGTAACAGTAGACTGGAATAAAGTATGAAATCATATATTGTAACTTTAACCTTCAAAGGAAACTAAATTAAATTTGCCAAAGCAGAAAAGAAATACTGGTACATTTGTAGTACTGGTACATATAAACAAAGCAACCTGATATAAATCAATCAGTAAAGTAGCATAAATGTGAATTAATTCTTATAGATAATTAGAGTACATGCAGACAAAGCAAAATATTTCACTTACTATTACAACAGTATACAAGCAACAGGGGAAAAAATGAATGCATTCTTAACAGAAACCAGTATTTCAGCAAACAGTGCAGACTACCATGCATATTTTATTAGTAGTAACACAATTTACTGTAATAATTTGACTTGTTTTCAATATTTTATTACTAGTAACAATTTTTATGCCTAGCAAACTCAGGCTCATCTGACGCTCAAGCCTACTGGTACAGAACTCAGTCATCTCCCATCTGTAATACAGTTGTATTAGGCACAGGGTAGTTCTGTGGTACATTTTTTAAAAAATAAAAAATATGGCTTATTTGAAGGTAAATGCGGTAACTTTCACTACTTGACACAGGTACTGAAATCATAATTATAATTCCTCATTTATGCATTTTAGATATATTTCATTTAGTGCATTATTAAAAAATTCAATTTCTTTCTTTTTTATATTAGTCATCTTGACCCACAATTATCAAAACTAGCAAACAAAATGAATGAAGTGTGTCATATTTCCTATTTGTATGAAGCAAAATAAGATTCTCAGATTGTTCTTCTCGTGGCAGTTTCTTTACCCTTAATGAATTAACATTTGCATAACCTCAATAAAAGAAATTCAATTTTCATTCTTTATTTATTCCCATATTCCCTTAGTTGCTAGTTTCCTCCCACCTACACAATATTTCATCTTTACCTCTTCATCTTATACTCTGTGCACGCATGCATGTCGGGGTGGTGGTACCTTCAGTAGATCTAAGTGGGAGAGCACCAGTGAATTTCTACAGATACTTAAACCATGACTACTTTTTCTCTTTTTCATGAACAACTGGAGAGAAGAGTTAGCTTCATTATCAATATTATAGGATCATATAACATTTCGATCATCCAATGATCCAATCAGGGCTCCAGACTAACTTTTTTCTCTATCATTAATTATCAATTTTTTTATATTTCACTTAAGTCAACTTGAATAATTTTACACAGAAATGTTCTTATGGATTTTCATGCTCAGATAACTTGTATCATACTTTAAGAATTGTGCTCTGTGCAATCATTTTCTTTTGGAAGAATATTAATGCATTTCAACAATTCACAATCAAAATAGCTTTTAAAAAATTTATCAAGAAATTTTCATTTGCAATTATCTTGACTAAATATTGCATGTTTATCATTTTTAATTTCTCCATTACATTTTCAATTTAGTTTATGATAATCAGAAAACACAACATAAATTTCGATTGTTAAAAGTTCAACTCAAAATTTTTTTTAACCAAAAATTAACACAAAAAATATAATTTTCTTGCAAAAAGCAAAATTAGTTCTTACAATTAGATCCAAATGTTTTTCACATTTAGAGATAAAAATACAAATATCTAAATTTAAGTCCTTTGACTTTCATTTTTCATCCATCAGTTTAAAAAGAAACACTTAAATTCTGTTTATTGTGTGTGTGTGCACACACACACAATCACAGGCATCTAAGTGTTCCCCACTTATTAAAAGTCACTACTATTGGTGAGTATTAAAACTTTTTTTTAAATTTTAAGCAATTAGTTTTACAATTTTTAAAATTCTAATTAGTTTTAAAATTGAAACTAAATATAAAATAATTGAACTGAAAATTTTGAATTATCCCAGCATTGTTTCAAAAAACCTAAACAGTCATCGTAAACAAATGTTTTTTTTTGCCTGTAAGATGATGGGATGATGTTAATTTTGAGCCCACAATCCAATTATGATGATACTCTGCCCAACCAACTTATATCAGTTCTAAGAATGCACATACATACACAGATTCGTTTTTGGTATTTTTGTGCTCACAGCAACCCAGCTTTCAAACATTACTTACAAGATTCAACAAAAACAAAAAGCCTCGATAAGTTCCTGTAGATTACTCACACGGTGTATCAGATCAAGATGGTTGAGGTAGGTCTTCTCAGTTTCAAAAATCTCATTTATGATTTTTCTTCGCCGTTTCTCTCTCTTGGCTTCTTGGATTGCTTTCTGTTTGGCAGCATCTTCTTTTATTGGATTTTCAGACATTTCCTCACGAGCAATTTCATTCAAGACTAGAAATCAAAAGAAAATTTTAAATTCTAAAAGTAAATATCAACTTTTAGCAATAAGAAATTTATTTTAAAAATTCGAAAAGTGTATAAGAAAATACCAAATGCCCCAATTTTTTCATTTATCTTTGATATTTTGGCAAACATGGACAAACATGCCCACAATAAGACAGTGCTAAAAGGATGGATACTTTTTGTTTATTTAACTACTTTCACTCTTCAGCAATGTTTGTTTTAAAGTGATGTTTAGAATTGTAATAAAAACTAGATATAATGAATTTGTATATTTTGTTCTTGAGAATTGACAACAAAAATAATCAACAATATTTATTCATTAGAATGTTTAGTTATACTATTTATTGGAATGATTGGCAACACATTGGCTAATTGCCAATTGATTCAAACTTTATAAAACAGTAAATAATAAGGATTTCCTTGTAGTTGTTCCTATATTTTAATAATTTAGTAAATATTTATAAATTTATGAATAAAAAATTTTCACATTTATTTGTTTATAAATTGGTAAATGATAAATATTGCATTGCATTAGATCTAACTATATTAGTTTTTACTTTTTAGAATATTGTATATATAAAATTATTCTTGTAAATAAACAATCTAATAAACAAATAGTATTTAATAAACAATCTAATAAGTAACTAGTAATAATATTAAACAAAAATGGAGATGATGAGACAAAGTGGAAAACCTATAAAAATTTGTTGGTTTTGGCTTCTTCAGTTTCAATCTGACATGAAGAAACCAAAACCAACAGGCATTAGCAAAACATGTCTATGTCTTTTATAGCTTTTCCACTTAGTCTCATCATATATATATATATATATATATATATATACACACACACACACACACACACACAGGTAGAAATCCATTCGTATAATCCAGGCGAGTCATATTAACACAACATAGAATTTGAAATATGTTAAAACTGACTCACCAAGAGTGCTCAATGTTTATTTTCATTAAACAGAGCAAAATTTTCTTTACAACTGGGATTAAGATAACCTTAGTTAATGACCATTTTCACCTATGAATTTTAATTTTAAAATTCACAGGATTTTTCAAGCTGTTTACAGCATCAGTTTGAAAAATCCTGCAAATTTTAAAATTAAAATTTGTAGGTGAAAATGATCATTAACTAAAGGTATCTTAATTCCAAATGTAAAGTGTGTGTGTATGTGTATATATATATATATATATATATATATATATATATATTTAAATAAATAAAAATTAGTGTTTTTGATAGGTTTCCAGCCAATTGATCAACCAATTTGTTATTTTTTTAAAAAGTACAATGGCTGGTCTCCTGCTAACAGAAAGCTTTGTCAGATATGGATGATCACAGTAACACAGAGAATATAAACTACATTGTGAAATAAGTAGTAAAGTGATTAAATAAAGTTCATATCACACTATACCAAAAAGTTGAGCAATTTCATCACTTTCTAGATGTTGTGAACAAATTATATAAATAGATTGGCCAAACAGACTAGAGAGATAAAAATTGGGACATTTTCTTAAATCAAGCATTAACTGGTGTAAAATGTTCAAACAGCAAAATAGCCACATTGTCACTTTACTACACGTTGTTCAGCCAGGTAGATCCACAAAGAAAGTTCATAGAACATCACAAGTTAATAATCCAGCAAGAGGTCATCAGAAAAGGTTTCTCTGAGATAAAATAAATCTACTACTAGAGCAAAGTTCATCAGAACAATTACCATGAAAGTATTTATAAGACACAAGGAAGCATTATGGCAGTCGGAAAAGGATGCGTAAACAATTGGTGGTGAGCAAAGCAATGTTAAAGAGCACGCACAGCATCAAATGGGAGATTGGCAATGCAAAAAGATGTGTAAACCATCAATCAGGTGGATAGCAATATAAAGCTATTCATTGGTCAGTAGATGTAAAAATGATATGCAAGCCATTGATTGGGAGATTAGCAATCTAAAAGGCTGTGCGAACCATTGGTGTAGAGCTTAGAAAAATGAAAGAAATGTGCAAAGCATCTATCAGATTACCAATGTAAAATTATGGGCAACTCAAGCCATCAGTTGAGAGTTTAGCAATGTGAAAGGTTGTGCAAGTCATCAGTCTGCATCTAAGCAAAATAACCAAAATGAGATATTTAAGCCATTTTGCTAAATAATATCTACATTTGTCAATGATTATGGATTAACTGCACCATGCTTTATCACCCATTACTATTGACTTTAGAGTCCATCAAAATACAATTAGATATGCTTTCCTTCAAACACCTAGTACTGAGTATGATCACTCTGACTCACTACAGAAATCTCCTGTGAAAAATTCAACTTCAACTAACCCATTGACTACAGCTGCCTATTGGGTATGCTGTGTCACTCTAGAAAATGAGAAGCTACTGAATGAAAAAAGCACATATGAGTTATGTCATACAATAAATTTAACGATCTTCTATTATTCTTACAAGGTGGAGATCATAGTAAAAAATATCTTGGATAAAGTTCATGTTACTTACACCTGAAGGAGCTGAAAAATGAACATTAGCTATTCTATTTTCCTGCACTTCTACAAGTTCAATTTAAACAATGGTGAGGATTTGCTAGATACTATTTAACAGGAATAAAGAGAGAAATAGACTAAACAAAACTGCCTAAAGTAATTTCCATGATTAACCTGTTGGATTAGATTTGAGTCGTTTGCTTGAAGTAGATCTGTCCTGAATTTGTAAAAGGAACTCTAACATAACAAGGTCAACTCATCCTACATCAGTAGTTATCAGAAATTGCAACATTTGAAATCAGTGAAAAGTGAAAAAAAAAAAAGAAAAAAGTTTCTTCTTTTCCATTATCAAATGTCATTGTTAATAGATTCTAGCTGCCTTATAAAGTATCATGGTCATACTGATGATTCTAGTAATCATAATACACTGACTTTCTGCGTTTTTTTTTTAAAGTAGTTGTATAAGGCATCAAATTTTCTAATATAAAATGAAAGCAGAATATTGTATTCAGGTGGCTTGGTCTCAAACAATTTCAACAATACTTTCAAATTAGAATAAATTGCACTTTTTCTCAGGTATCACTCAACATTCCAACTCCTCAACTACAAAAGAACATCAGTGATATTTAAAATACTTTGCCAATTTCATTACTAAATCACACATTCTGAGAAAATAGTAACAATGTTACTAATGTTAATATTAGCCATTTCCTTAAAAGCCAATGCTACTTTTAGATGAAATTTATAAAATCTTTTCTCTTAAAACAATTTTTCAGAAAAATAGGGTCTCATGTCTTATTATTTTTTCCAGTATTGATGAGGGATTCCTTCCTAATCTTTTCTTTTAAGCAGTGTGAAAGCACAATATGCTCATTATATCATTTTCTATTTGAGTTACATGTGATATCCATTTTAGTTGTTGCTGCAGTTGTTGTTGAAAGTCCTTAAGTGATGTCGTTTATGCTATCTGGTACAGTTATTTGTTTGTGATTCTGAAGCACTACTCCACAAGGTTAAAAAAAGTATGATCCTCATGAAGACTTCTACAAGGTTTTATTCACTTGAAACTACTTTTAACCATTGATCTGAGAAAGTGGTTGTATACAGCTGACAGTTTAGATATATTTGAACAGGTTTGACACCATGCATGACATCCATATGAAAGTCTCAATCTGACAAGGATATTTAAGAACAGGACTCAAATTTTTAGGTTAATGCTTTGGTTTTGTAGCAATTTGTGGTGTTGGTCAAAACTACTTCTAGTGCAATCTATGTTCAATTTTCTTATCACCTATATTAAATTTGGTATAACTGATCCAGAAGTTATTTTCAGTGTTTAGTATTTACTAATTCCACATTTAGAATGTTTATGATGAATTCAGGCTATGTGCCATCACTGCTTTCATTCCAATTCCAGATCATAGTTTCTGTTTATCTTGAGTTTTATTTCTTGGAACACTTGGTAGCAAATGTTAATTTTTTTGTTCAAGATTATTCTTATCTCAACTATGTATACTTATGTCATCAGTATAACTCATCAGTACATTGGCCTCAGGAGAGAAAGCAGGATCACGATTTTCTATTAGTAAATTTATTTGTGATGTGGTATGGAATACTTAAATTGTAGGTAATTCAGTTCACCCGTTGTTTGCAATGACTGAAATGGATTAAAGTGCTTGCTTTCATCCAGTCCTCTGGTCTACCAACTGAGCTGTTGCTAGTGACCTCTTATTCTCTCAGTCTCATTAGTACGTATGTACGCCATCATGCCAACAACGCGATTTGGCGTCTTCCTCCCAGACTCACTATTTATGCCTACGTCAAGGGCAACTAAAATTTGCATACAAGACTTACTTCTCGTTCGCTCAAGACTTCCGATTTTATAAATTCAAGCTGGTTTGAATTCTTAGTCTTTTTTATTTTTTTTTTTCCTTTGTACGTCTGCCTGTGATATAGGAATTTTGGAATAATCCATTTCTCTTTTAATGCTGGTCTCGATCTTTCAACAGGACCTGACACGCCAAGCAAATTCGCTTTACGGGAGTTAAGTCTTCTCATTCCTCACACTCCCTCCTGATCCCATGATCACATATATAACAGGGTGGGGGAGAACGCCTTCGACGAACATTCCTTCATAGAGGTGGAGGGGATGCTTCCAGCGGCAGTAGTGCCACGTCTACATTCCGCGGGTCCTTGGGATTTTCAGTGTCATCACGACCTTCCTCATCATCTGAATCTGTACTCTCTGATACAGGGGGAAGACCATCTGACTGCATTGCGCAAAACATTGTTGTCTCCGAATTACTATCAGATGACGTATCTTCGTTGTGACACTCTTCTTTTGAGGCAGTTAACTTATGTCGCAGGCGAAGGTTTTTCACATGGTGTGGCACACCATTGACCCAGACTATTTGGGAGCTAATAGCTCCATCAACTTGTCCTCTACTAAATCTAGTGGTACAATGTCCATTTGGGGGCTTGACCCATATGAGATCACCAATTTTATATGGTTTTTGGTATTCTTCGGAATGTTTGGCATTACTTGATCTATCCCCTTTATCCGCTGTCTGTATATATATATATATATATATATATATATATTCCGTTAGTCAGCACAGTTGATGGTGTTACATCATCTTTGGGCGTGACATTGTACCAATACACAGCTTCTTGAATGGAGCACTGTGTTCTGGCTGCTATCCTTTTAACGGTGTAGTGGCACCACTCTGCTATCCCATTACCCTCTGGAGTGTATGCACCTCTGTATCTTACTCGCACTCCCCACTTGACCGTGAAGTCCTGCAAATCTCAGCTACAGAAAGTTGGAGTGTTGTCTGTCAATATTTCAGGGGGGGGGGACCACGTTCATAGAAGATAGCTCATAATTGTTGTATAATCGATAATGCATCTTGTCACACCAGTGAAACGCATCAGACCGCAATCCATCAAAGTAAGAAAATGATTGCCATTGTGATGTGTCACGTCCATGCCCAGTTGCCACCAGTTTTTGTCTACCCCAAGCTTGCCCTTGTTCCACTGGACTGGGGCAGGGTCCACTGCACAGCATTCCTCGCAACCTTGTATGGCCGACCTAACCATTGCTTTTGTCACTGCTGGATATACTTTCTGGACAAAGTAAGTCGAACATCGAATGCCAGGATGACTGCTCTTGCTATGTATGATGCGGATTTGTTCGATGGTCAGCTGGCTTGTAACAGCTATGCACGTCGGTGACACTGATCCCTGTTTCAACATGTCAAGCCATCTTTTTGGTACTCTAGTCAACTTATCAGCCAGGTTCCTCCGTGATGTAGTCAGTGTGACGTCAACTACACAAACTGTATTCTTCGATTAGCTGCTGTAAGTTAGCCAGTCTCCTGCACACTAGCATCTCGCTCGCAGCTTTCATCCTCACTCGGGTCTTGCCTGTCAGAATATTCTGCAGCCATTGGTACATGCATACTGAGTCCGTGTATAGGTGTACCACCTTGGCCCACCACTGTAATGCCAGATTTATACCTTTCAATGCAGCATCCAATTCAGCCAGGTTTATATATTGTACATCATTTCTTGGTCAAAGCCAGCATGCATCCTCTAGTATAACTCCCCAGTTTTCCAGCACCACACTTATTGCCAGGGAGCTTGCATCAACCCATGCGTTGATTTCTTCTCCAGTCATACACCAATCTCCCTGAATGGGGTCGTCTTGATGCACTCTAGTCAGCGTTTCAACAATCATCTGCATAAGAAGGGCGTCTTTTATAGTGTCATGCCACCCATTTGTTATCATGCTTGCTCGTCTTTTTATCATTCCTGTGGTTGCATGGAGCCACCCACATACGGGAAAGTGCCCCACTAACTTCCCACATGGAAAATACTGTGCTTCACATTAGTGTAGCAGGGAGTTCCTGAGCTCCCTCACTTCCACAGCAATGTGTTGTGCTCCCCACAGACTTTAAGCCCAAGTACACCAGCCCCATCCTTTAATTTGCTAGACAAGCTGAAAGATTCTAATCTGCGCCTGACTTCATTCGCTGAAAGTATGTCCTCATTTACATATATATCGTCGACATATGCCAACGCAGCTCTTTTCATCAACTCATCCTGATCTAGGACTGTCTTAATGATTGATTTCATAGTTAGGGGAGCCACATTAAGACCAAACCCCAAACGATAACCGTATGCCAATAATATTTTGAAATAGATTCATAGCGATAGTTTGGCAAAAAAGGTGTGTATGTATACATATATATTTGAACCATTTTTCAATTACTCATATTTTTTAGTACAATCCAACTTCTTTTAGGAAATTTACAATCTTGGATGGTTTTATTTTCGTAAAAAGGTTTTTTAAATTACTCACTTGGTAATATTTTGTACGGTATCGTTTTTTAGATAAGTTTCTTGAAGGCATATGATTGCTAGGCAGTATTTTGCTATGAGAAGCAATAATTCAGAGTGATTGACACTTGCTCCTCTGATATTCCATTGGATGATTTTATTGTCCATATAATTTTAATTTTTGGGATCTATGTGTTTTTTTCGAGATTTCTTAGTTTTTACCCTTGTGGGTAAAGGCACCTCAATCTCTATTTTTCCCAATAGATTATGCCTGTTTTTGAGCTCCACAGGAACCGCTGGGTCTTTTGACTGACTCGATGTTTTCTTTGTAGTATATCTTTGTCACCCTTTTTCTATTGTTCACCTCGCATATTGGTGGATGGATGGGAGATATTTGGTGTTTTGGTTTAGAGGTAGTCTTTGCAGGAGAATGCAGTATGGTTTCATCTTTCGTTTCACTGTCCGTTTCTGTTACCTGTGATTCCTCTTGGGCTCCATAAGTCTTTCTAAGGTGTTCTTGAAAATTTGGCCACTCATTTGTAGTAAAATGCAGTAATTTGTCTACCAGTTCACAGTATTTGTTTTCTTGAGTTTTTTGTTCGTTGATATTCACTGTTTGTGTTACATAGGCATACGACTGTGCTCCCATATAGGAGTCAACAATCCTTCTAGCCTCTGGGAAGGACACATTTCTTTTGTGTTTAATTTGCACCACCTCTTTTTCTTTCCTATAAACTTCAGTCTCTAGAGAACGCGGGGTGGTTCTCATGACAATTGGTGCATCTCCTTTCTCTAGGGTATTCCTCTTCTATATGGGTTGGGTTCTTTTCTGTGCATCTGCTACAGACTTGTTGTCCTCGGCATATGGCTTTGTGGTGTCCAAATCTCTGACACTTAAAACACCACAAGGGAGCTTGTACATAGAGTTCCACTCATTCGACCATGAAATCTATTTTAACTTCCCTTGGGATAGTGGGTTAGTTGAATGTGAGTATATAGGTGTTGGTCAATATAATCTCACGATTCCTCTTAATGTTAATTCTTTTGTAATCAGTGACATCCTGTCTTCGCAGTACCATTTTTATCTCTTCTTCTGTTGCTAAGCTCAATTCTTGACTTCGTATGACTCCCTTACAAGAGTTCAACCTCTAATGCAGGTAAGCCTTACATTTATACTTATGGAACTTTTCCATTTTTAGTAAATTTTTTCTCAGTTACTTCTACCAATAGGTTTCCATTTCTAATTTTTTTAACTGATTTTGGATTCGACCTGCTAGTTATTATCATTTCAATTTGATAATTTACTTAGAGGTGTATCTTTTATTGATTCTATGACTATAAATTTCAAGAATTCGTTATTTTCTGTGTCAGAATCTGATTCTGAAAGGTTTCTTTCTTTTTTTTTTTGGTTTTTAGAAAAGCCATATTTAAGGTTTAGTTATTCATTGGTTCTATGCCTCCCCTCACCTACCACGGAGTCCAACTTGAGTTGGGAATTAACCAAGGGGGAAACCCATTTGCTTTGGTTGAGACAAGGGATACACTACCAGTATATTTGAACTGGGAAGTAAAACTCTGAGCCCCTGTCAATTTCAGGTTTCAGTAACCAATACCAAGTACCGTGTAACATATCAGTGGTCAAAATCTCACTCACTCAACGCAATTGATCCTGAGCCACCGCCTTCTAGCACCTATAAGAGGGTTGGCTATTTGCCATAAATGCAGATTGAATAATACGGTTGGGGCTAAATAGATTGATGCTAAGGCTTGTCACGACAAGCCGATTGATCAGATCGAGCCTCTCTGACCGCCCGTCAGACCAAGTAAGTGCCAAAGTGGTGTGTTGCTAGTCATTGACCACTCTGTCACCGGATCAATGACTGCTCAACCACCAGAATTCTGTCCTAATGCCTTACGGGTTGGCACCCACAGCCAACAGGTGGCCCCAATGGTGGGGGTCTTACCCTTCTACAGAGGTGCAGTTAGCGTATTCTACAATCTCAGCCAACAGGGTGTGTTTATGTTTGGAGAGAAACTTTATAATAATTAGATGTATATTGGTATATATTCTATTTCCACAAGAATCTTTAGTTCAAGTGTGGCTAGGGTTCTGTAGTTGACAAGAGCTAATAGTAGGATACTCTTTCATTAAAAAGAGCAATTATACTCCACCCGACTATAACTTCTTAGACGAAAATAGAAAATGCTAAAAGTATTTTTGATGCTATTTAACAAACTATGGCTGTACCCTTGTTATATATTTCTTTTGTTATGGGTCAAATAATATACACTTCATAAATTCATTATCTTTACATTTAAAGGCTCTTTATCTACAACCTGGTTACATTAAATAATACCATAGATGAACATGTCACCATACTAAATCTATAAGATTGTCTCAAAAATAACTGTGATGTGAAAATAATTTTACATCATATTTTGTACAGATGAATAAAATGCTTAAGATTATTTTTTTAATGCTAAAAGTGCATGTAGCATTCAAATAAATCATGAAAATGTTTTATCAACATTCAAATTTGTTGTCATCTATCCAGCAGTTTTAAGCTGGACAAATAAGCAAATTGTGCTAACAAGTAATCAAGAAAATAAGTCTTATTAAAAATAAAGGAAAAAATTCCAATACAAACAGATGATTTGCTATTATTCTGTCAGATATACAAGTTTCTTAATGACAATTGAAAAAAAAAACAAGTTCAAAATGCAGCAAGCAACCATCTTCCTTTTGGAATAACAATTCCTTTACAGTTGATAAGGACAAAATTGGAATCTATTCAGTGCTGCAGAAAATATTACTAAAGTTTGAAATATCTTTGACTCAGAAATGACAAGAGGAATGATGATTGCTTGTATTAAGAAAAAGTTTGAATCAAATTAAAACACTCCAGTATTACAGTGTGAGTTAGAACCATAATATCTGAAAGATATAAAATCAAAAGCAATTCCTTTTGATTCTGGAAGGAAATAATGATAAACAATAGCAAACAAGTTAAAATGAATAAATCTCTTTTTTTAAATAAATTTAAATATTATATTCCTGTCATAAAAAAATTCTGATAAATGTCAAATCTTGCTCAAGAGAAAAATGTACTTATTGAAAAATAGAAGACATAAAATATGTCGCTAATAAAAGCATATAGCAAACCCTACCAACATACAAATACCAACATATAATTTTTAGATATAATACATTGACATTTAATAAGATATAATACATAATATATTGTATATATGATATAAATATATTTCTATGTGTTTACATTTAATATTAACACATATTTTCAGGTGCATATGAATTTGTGTAACATACTTGAAATGTGTTAGCTGAACAACAATCTTAGTTTGAATGGTTACATTTTAAAAATCAACTAATAAAATAGATTTGTCTTATAAATGATATTCACCTATAATATTGTTATGGAATGATTCACTAACTTTTATATTTTTGTTAAATGCCTTTTCCCTAATATTTATTTGTTGTACTTTTAAACTACTACAAAAGCATTTAAATATTTTAAAGCATTTAAAAACAAATAGTTGTACTACCTATCGATAAGGATAACAAAAGAAATTTTACAAGTAAAGTCAAGTTTGTGAAATATATATTCATGAAATTACAGAAATGCAATGTTATTAATGTATACACATTAATTAAGAATATTGTTTTATCCAATTACTAAACAGTAAACTATTTAAAACAGATTACCCGGGATAAAGCATGTACTGGAAAGTTGAAATTCAGGACCAGTTTAAAATCACAAGAAAGTTATCTGAAGAATATCCATTTGAAAAACTTTAATAAACATTTAAAAAATAAACACAAAATGCAAAGTGCTTACCTTGAAGTCGGCTCCTTATTGACAGCATAGTGGAAGGGTAATTTCCTAAAATATAAACAGGGGTGAATGTCCATTATAATTAACTAAAAAAGTACAAAAAAGAAAATGTGGCTCTTTAACTAATAAACATTTAAAAAATAAACACAAAATGCAAAGTGCTTACCTTGAAGTCGGCTCCTTATTGACAGCTAGTGGAAGGGTAATTTCCTAAAATATAAACAGGGGTGAATGTCCATTATAATTAACTAAAAAAGTACAAAAAAGAAAATGTGGCTCTTTAACTAATAATTGCAGATTATCAATACAGACTTCAAACAGTACTACAAAAAATAATAGCTTCATATGCGACACTGAAATTCACAAATCTATTTTGATAACAATAAAAAAAGTCCCAAGCCTTAAAGAAAGGAAGAACACAATCAGTTTTTTTAAATCAGTTTTACTTCTTATTAGTCAATAGTACTATTTTTACTTTGGTTCAGGCAGAATTGATTTCACTTACATAGATCTGTTAAAAAATATTAGTTCTGCTTCAAAGTAGGTTATGAATTTATGACCCAATTTTTAAACAACTACATGACTGGATTGCACTTTATAAACTCTACCGTTGTTACATATCTGTCACAAATTATAGCCATTTACAATTTTCAAGCCACTAGTTTCTTAGTACAGAGAATAAACTATGGCAACAGGGTGCTCCAAATTTTGGTTTTGAGTACATTTTTCTTACAGGTTCCTCCATAATCCCACTTATTCCAAGAAGTTAATAGAAAATATTTTGAAGTATTTAACTTTTATATATTTTTAACATTTCAAATATTTCAACAAATATTCAAAACCAACAAAATTTACAGATAATGAAATCATATAAATCAGTCATTACAAAAGTTTGAAAACTAGGAAACTTATAAATTAAATATTCTTGCAGACAACTATTTCTAGCATTTAGTTTTTAGACAGTAATTAATGAACTAAAATAATAAGCAACATCTGACCTTTAAAAATAATTATTTTAAATGTATTACATTTCTTTGAGCTCTAATACATGGTACAGGTCTGTGCACAACAATTAGATTTTCTAATAATTGTGCAATCTTTTCAAGATTTATCAATTCTCATGGTTCAACATTCAGCTGAGCAATCTATTACAAAGCTTCAGCCCTATAGTGAATCACAACAGTTATTGCATCCAGTGTGATGACAGACTTACTGCTGAGCTCAGTTATCTTAATTTTAAATTTGTGATATTAATTTAAATTTTCAACTGCAGGCTTCCCAGCCATTAATTAAAAAACAACAGGCTTCCAAAAGCCAGTTTTGAATCTACAAGTATAAATGAGAATGAATTCATAGTGATATCCTTAAGTAAATCTCTAAGATTGTTTTTTATTAAAAAAGGAGTATTGCCATTTGCATTAAAACAATCAGATTTCATAAAGATATTAAAACAGAGTAATTGTAACATATGTACAATTGTAAAAGGCAAAAAAATGTTAATTTGCAATGGGCAATTTGTGAATTTAATGAGGTCAGTAGGTGTCCCAAATTCACAAAGCATTGAAAAGTCACATTTCCACAATATGAATATAAGCCTTTATTTAAATGAAAATAGTTTCAAATATTACAAAAGAAACTGTTTCATTTACTCAGGCAATGAAAAAAAAAAGCATTCAAAGTTACAAGTTGGCTTCCCCTCCTTTTAAAAAAAAGAATTTGTCATAAATCATCTTCATAACAAAAATTTGAAATATTTTCTTCCAAAGGTAAAAATGTAACAAATGTTGTGTGGTAAATAGAGAATAAATACCAAGATCTGTCTTATTGAATTAGAAATAATTTTGAACAAAATCAAAACAAACTCCTAACATCTTTGTTCTTAAATTATCACAAAAGGTATGATTATAGTATAAATAATCAAAATAACCCAAATCAATCTTTTTCATTTTTTTTTAGCAAATACTGATGCTCCTTTTATATTTTTGTTAGCCAACTGTCTGCAAAATAATGTCCAATAGATTATGATAAAATATTTTTTAAATACAATTTTACATTAATCAAATTTTTATTAAAGTAATATAACATATATTTTACTAAATTCTACTGCTAGCATGGTTTCTAGAATGTTTAACATTATCATCAAAACTGATTTTTTTTAATCCAAAGATCAGAACATATAACAAAATGGTTAATTTTTTTAACAATCAAAAAAAAAAGGAAAAAGTACAAAAGTGATGCCCCCCACCCATACTGTTTTCCTGCAATTGCTTGGCAAAGCAATTGCGACTGATAAAACCAAATCACCAACAGAGCAATATATTACCATGTTGTCCTTTTGATAATAAATTGACACTTGAGTTTAATGCATAGGGTGTGATGGATAAATTGCCATCTAAATTACACAAAAATGAAATCAATACTGACAACTCACTTTAAAAGATATATTTACCAACATTACACAAAAATATCTTTAAATACTAAAGAGTAAATTTATTCCATAAAATTGCCATGGCTTCAACCATGGCCTTCAGATGACTTTAGAATCTCCTGCAGCTCTTCAAGATGGTCTCCTTGTTTAAGTTGATGAATGCTGACATAATTCTTGCCTGCAGTTCATCTTTGATGCTACAAGGAGTTTTGCTGGTCTCTTGTTCAACTGTGCCCTGCACATAATAATCAAGGGGGGTTCGGTCTGGGGAGTCAGGCAGCCAGATACAAGGGATGATGTGGTCGCAGAAATTGTCGACAGCCATGACTGGGTTCTCCTGCTTGTAGCATGGTGCAGAGTCATGTTGCCAGACATAGGGTCTTCTTGCAGCCACCCTCTTGACCCAGAGCAGCACTACCTGCTCAAGGCACTTGATATAGTTCTCTGTGTTGAGTCTGAGGCCCTCACCAACAAATTCAGGAGATCTTTTCTTATCAGAATTATCAGCGTGAGTTTTCCGAACTGTCGTACCTTCGTAATCACCATTAGACTCATCCAACTCTTTCCAAATCCTCGGCACCCAAACACTCTGAAATGTTTGTATTGGAGCTTCGGGCACAAATGCCAAGCAGTACATGCCGTTTCCAAATTTCTGGCAGAGTGAATTGTGTCATGGTGTTCCTATTATATTGTACAGTTGACAAAATCAAGAACAACCAATGTGCATGCACAAAATTAAAAATATAAAATGGCGACAATTTACCAATCGCACCCTGCATATATGCCATGTCTCTTCAGGACGTAGGTAATCATGGCGCTCTCTGTAGATTTGTTTTCTTTATTCTGACAATTGACATAGATTCTTAAGAAAGCCAGTGAAGAGGTTTCCTGCTTTCTCTGCGGTTTTAAAGTCAGAGTATTCCTTCTCTTAGACTGGGTGCCAGCTAAGGCTAGAGAAATCTTTCTATCCTACTAAGCTGGAAGAGGAAATGTTACATAGAAGCAGCAATTGATTCCAAGATAGACTGGGTAGTAGAAGAGGCAGCTACCTCTGCCGACCCTCCTTCTAAGTTCGATATGTGTGTCTCACAACTTTGCAAGAATATCTTGAGCAGTTTTTTTTTTTAAATATTTTTCTTTTTCTTTTATTATTAATTTTTCCCCTCATATATTTCTTGCTTTTTTCCTTGGATTTATTTTTTTTCATTTTACATTTTCTTCTATTTTGCCAGTCGACATTTTTCATTTCATTTAAATCATCAGAGAAAATGTTAATGTGCAATATATGAATTGGGATGCGGGGACAGCGCAGTGGTTACATTTGCAGACAGTTCCGGCCTAATCTGTTGCATTCATTTATCTATCACACCCTGTAGATTACCAACATTTATATCATACTAACTGAACCTGTAAAAGTTACAAAGCTATTCACAACTAAAATTATCTATTATCTTATGTCTTTGCTCTTTTCTCATCCTTTATCTGCATCATCTCATTCTCTACCTTATCTTTGCCAATCTTTGTTGCTCATCTAGGTTTTTACATAAATGTTATACATATATGGATTAGTTACATATGCAAGAACATGTACAAATATTTCTACTCTCCACTCTTTCTTTTGTTCTATCTTTCCATAAAGAATTTTAAATAAGTTATATTTAGGCAACAAATATTCATCAAAAAAGTTTTTATTAAATTCAACTGACTAGGTCTATCTGTTTAATTTTATATTGAATTTTTCCAATTTTCGAATAAAATGGTGTATATCAGCATTGAAATTGTAGGTAAACTGACAGATTCAAACTTTCAGCTCTGTAAAAATGCTGGGATATAACCAATGGAATCTTACCTACCACACTGCTAATACATGATTCTTGATAATGACTGAGATGGTCAAAAATACTTGAACAAAACAAACAAACTTTATCTATGATGTTAATCCCAATATACAACAAAATATTTAAACCAACAGACCTTGTAAGTTGAATTTGATAAACCTTGTTTAGATAAAGAATTTTAATGTATTACAATTTTTGTTTTTGCATCTCTACCTGCTTTTTAATCTTTCACTCATTGTTTCTTGCTATGCAAACAGCAAATATATCTTTTTCTTTAGTCTCCATCCTATCCCTTTCTCTGTTTTTCTTTCACTTGGTTTTCTTTTCATTTTTCTCTAGGTTTTCCCTCCATCCTCCTCAGTCATAAAGCACATGTGCTTCCAGCTTCTTCATAATTTAATTGTTAATTCGAGTTCAGCTTGTACATTTGCACGGAATTATGACGATTTTGGAAAATTTTAAGGGATATTTAGCGCTCGGGAAATAAAACCAACATTTACCAAATTTCAAGAAAAAAATTTTTTTTTTTTTAAATGAATTTTTTAATTTCTAAGCATTTATCGCTTTTCGGCTGTCTGTACCTAAACTTTACATACGCATTCAAACCTAAACACCAAAAAAAGTACCTAATTCAATTTTTTTTATAAAAAGGTTCTTAATTTGCCTATTTTCAAGTTTTTTTTTGGGGGGGGGGTATGACATCGCAAACTTTTGTAAGGTTAAAAAAATATGTTCTACCTAATTTTGTTAATTATGCAATAAAAAATCAAAAAAATACATCTACACATCATCATCATCATCATAAAATTACTTTTTTAAATAGAGGGAGTAAATGTTTTTATTTACGAAAAAAAATCAAGCAAAAATTTAAATTTACAGTACACTTACTTATTCAAATAAATTTAGAGCTTAAATTAGAAATAAAATTTTATATAAACTGTTTTTTCATTTAACATTTAAAATAAATCTTTCCTTTCTAACAGTTCAAATTCGGCAAGAACAGAAAGTAAATTTTTCAAAAACACTAAATAAAAAAAAATTTTAAAAAGTCATGTTTGGAACAACTATATTAGTTTATTTTCTTGCTATTAAAACCAAAATTTAAATTATATTGCAATACATTTTCTTTTAAATTGTATTTAAGAAGTCTATGATCATACTTAATTTTTTGAAAATCATTTTATTAAAAATTTCATATGGGCGGATACTGCAACAAAAAAAAAACAAATTTGATTCAATTTTTACTTAAGACATAAAAAATTCTTGATAATAGTTACCAGGAGATTTTAAGAACACATTAAATACAAATAGACACAAATGTCTTTTATTAGATTTACAAATATGCAAACATCTGTTTGTACTTACCGGGAGAATGTACATACAAAATCAGAGATTTGAATTTGGTACCAAGTAAGCTCCGAACGGAAGGCAATGCTTGATTCTGATTGGTTAAAATAAAAATACATGTCAGTAACAATTTAACAGCTTTCTTTCTGTGGTGGGGTGTTATTATTTTTCTTTAGTTTCTTGTAAATATTTTGTATTCATATTCTAAAATACTCATTGGGGTTAGTTTTTAGAATTGTTATTTTATTCACCTCCCCCCACAGACACTGAATTGTAAATATGGGGACTAGTTAGTGTTTTCATAGAGACAGCGAGGTATTTTGTGTCTGAATGAATGAATGAATGAATGAATGAATGCATGTCTGTGTGAGTGCTTGGGATGGCTGGATGGATGTTTATATATTCTTATAGTCCCACATCGATTTTGTCTAGTTAACTGATTTTTCTGCCACATTTAAGGTTTGTGGGGGTTTTATTACTGACATGATTTTGTTTAGTTTCTTGTATATAATTTAACGATATTGTATATCATTGAGGTGTTTTTAGCTTGTTGTTTTTATTCCCCTCCCTCCACAGACAACGATTTGTACATAAGGGATTATTTAGGTTTTAAATCTTTATTGCGAGACTAACTTTAAAGGTCTATATATTTTCATCCAATTCGATTTTTAATCTCTTAAAAATAAATGAAATTTTCAAATATTTCTAAAAGTTTTTGTCTCTCATTATTTATTGTCATCATTGGTCGACTGAACTTGCTTTGTTTCAATGACTTTTGTTTTGTTATTTTTAATTTTTATATAGTAATATATATTTATATTTTTAATAATTTAGGTTTTACATTAAGACTATGAGGTATTCTGGTGAATGTAGTAAGAAAGGTATGTATGAATGTGTTGTTTTGGTGCTAGGATTATGTTTTGTACGATTGGGTCAGTGATTGTGGCTAGCTAGCTAAGTTATAAATTAAGAAGACATGATGACCGTCTCTCTTCCCCTTTTTCGGCCTTGTGCCACATTTGCTGTATTTTTCAGTAATAAATATTGAGACAGTGAGGTATTATGGTGGTTGTAGTAAGAAAGGTACGTATGAATGTGTTTTGGTGTAAGGAATATTGTTCGTACGATTGGGTCAGTGTTGCGGCTAGCTAAGTTATAGTTAAAGACAGAAGACCGTCCTTTCCCCAATCTCCCCTTCGGTCTTGTGCCACATTTCTGTTGTAATTTAAACAGAATAAATATCGCTTTCTTTAAGAAGAGTTAAGAAGACTCACTAGTCTTAAAAAAATTCGCTGACATTGACAACGTAATTTAGTTTTAAGACTACTTTAATTTGATAAGTAAAAGTGTGAATATTTCCTCTTAGAAACACTTTTTAAAACTTCGTATTTTAAATATATCCGAATTGTATTTTTCATGAAAAAACTTCACCCTGCCTCCAACAAGCCATTTTTTATTTCACTTTTTATGGTTATTTTATTCATTTATTTTTACATTTTGTAAGTCGGGTATGCTGGGTATGTCCTGTTATACCAGAGTATCCTCGACGTCGGGAAATATGGTTGAGATTTTCATTGTCATTGGAAAAAAACTATTGATGTGTTGTTCCTACAAAAACGCATTTTAAATAATTAAAAAATACCTTCATTGAACTTAAATTTCGCTTTTATTTGAAAGATAATAGCCTAAAAGCTAATCCAAATTAAAATTAATTTATAAAATGTTTTTAGTCATTTTAAACATCGGTACGTTCTCTCATTACTCATCGAACCGACAAACAAATTGTAAGCAATAACTAAGTAAAAATCTGATATTTGTCCTAAAAATATGTTTCAAAAAGTAATTTGACTAAGGATTATTTAACTCATTTTAACTGTATCTTGTCAAAGTAATGTTTACTTTTTAAAAATATAATGAAAATAACGTTTATTTACGCACGGTAGCCTGCGGGGTCAGAGGTTAAAAACAAACTTTACTTTTTGCAGTACACCCTGAAAAGCATACGAAGAATTAAAAATAAAAATGAAGCAAATAAGGAACACCAACAGTGCAGTAATCAATACATTGGTATTTATGTTTAATAATAAATTATCTTTATTTAACCAATAGTTTAAAATTTTAAGAATATATTTTTTTATTCTATACATTTTTTTTATAAAACTTAATGAATTTTAATTTTTATGCTACATTTTGTTTTTGTAGTTTCTTTAGTTAAATGATACTAGGCTTCAGTTTAAATACATTGCTTCTTTTTTTTTTCATACCTGTTTGAGATCATAAAACATCTAAAATGCAATTGTTTTTTTTTATTTTTGTTTATTCTGAATTTAAGAGTCATTGAATTCTTACTCTTCCGATAGGGAAACATAGGCAAATAATTCAGAATTATTTCCTTTTGAACATCCATACCTAAAAGAATTTATCCGTTTCTAAAAAAAAAAATTCAATGTTTTTAAAAAAAAAGTTCACTCGAAAATGGCATTTAAACTTTACATTTTTCGAGTCTTGAAACATAACTTTATTTAATACAAAAATCTTTTTATGAACAGCAATGGTTTGAATTTCACAATCACATTGAAAAAAAATAAATATTATGTGTACTATAGATTTCTTTACTGCCCCATATAAAAAATTAGAAAACAACATGTTTTATTAAATTATGCAAGCACCAATCTTCAGAAATAATCTTTTTTGAGTTTGGTAAGATTCTGGACAAATTTTTCTTATTGAATAATTTTTTTACTGAAATAACATCTTCAGGAAAAAATTTTTATATAACTGAAAGTTTTGATGTACATGTCGAATCATCCACGTTATCTTTCACCCCTACTTGCAGAACAATCCATTCTTACACCCACACACACCTGTTATCCAATCAAAACACTAATTTTGACAAACTCAACTTCTCATTGGTTGGCCTAAAAAAAACGAGAATGCACGTGAAAAATCACTTTGGCGCTCAAACCTTTTTGAGCCTATTTTTCCTTCTAAAAATCTATAAAAAGAAGAAATTCAAACTACTTAATTAGTCAGATTTCAACATTCAGAGAGATGCCAACCAAATCCAGGCAATCCTAAACTTGATCATCCCGCGCAAATCAAACTCTGACTCAGCAACCCATTGGCATAATCTTTCTCTCTCTATCAAACAAAACTTTACAAACTTCATTTATTATACTTAAAAAAGTGATAATTATTCACTACAAAATAAGTAATAACTAACAACATTTCATTCAAGCAACAGCTAAAGCTACGCAACTTCGTACGACATAAAAAGAATTATACATAACACTTACATATACACACTAACAATTGAACCGCAACATCAGACACTTTTGTACATAAAACAACAAACTGTTTAATTCTTTGAACAAATCTTATTAACACTCGCTAAAGCTTTCAAACATACTTAACAACAAACTATGCATTTTAATACATCAATACTCAACCATTCATCAAATCTTAACTCTTGTATATTTTTAAATTGTATATAAAATCACTGTAGTGTTATGCATTCTACTTGCCTTGTTTTTAACTTTGTTCTGCATGACCTGTTCTAAATTTATGATTATTGTTGAGGATGAATGTTAACGAACATGCCAACAAAAAAAATTTCCTTCTGATTTAACCAAATACATTCACTAATCCCCAACACACACCCCTTCCCCCTTTAAATGAGTGCACACAAAATATTGAAAAGGAGGGGGGGTGAAACAGCCTAATATTTCCGCAAAGATTTCTAATAAAATAACATATTCAGTATGCAATTAATTCATTAATGAATAAGTATTGAAAAGTTTTGTTTGAATCAGATAATTCCCTGATTTTTGGCAAATATTTTAAAACAGGGTTACAATTTTTTTTTTTTACAATGTCTCATATCGTTAGAGAATAGTACACTTTGTAGAAAAAATTTTGGTCAATTTTGTATAAAAAGGATAGAAATAAATTTCCATAAAGATGCCATTGTTGGTAAAGGGTTGTAGTGTTACAAAACTTGGTTGTTTGCCCATGACTCAGCTCTAATTTATGCACATATCGAAGGCTATGAAATGTGTCAGATGACATTCTGGCTAGAGGTGTTAAAAATTATAGCCAATTCATCAGAGCGACTGCTTATATACTACTACCTTCTATTTTCCCTCACCTGGTATGGCTAAGGCAAAATAACAGACACAACACACAGCCAAAGTCAACTATCAAGGTAAGACATTAATTCACTTCCCTTTGAGAGGGAACCTCTTGATTTTGTCAGAATACAGTGGCAATTCTTATTTTTGAGGGGTGGACAGGTCTTACTAACATCTATCTTTTTTAAGTTTGATTTCAGGGTCATCACCATCATTTCATAACATTGATAGAATTTTTATACAATTGTACATATTGATATTTTAAATCATGGGATATTTTTCAGTAGGGGGCCTGTGTGTCAGGTATTTTGGTGTATGTAGGAGTGAATGGTAACATAGATTCTATAGTGGGTTATCAGTTATAGTGAAGTGTATGAATGTTGAAACAGATTAGTTTGATTTGGCCTTGTTAGTTATATAGCTCACCATAAGAGGGGTATAAAACAAGAAAATCAAATTGTAAAGTGAAACAACAAATTTATATATATATATATATAAAAATCAATTAAAGTCTCTACAAATAAAATTAATGTATTTTGGTTGATACAAGGTTGTCAAAATGTCCGTAGTAGTCCTTGCAAGAATGAGTTTATGTGTACATAGGCAGGAACATATGTATGGATGTATGATAGTTATCCTAGGGTAGGAATATCTTTGAAGTAATCGCTCAGTTCGTTTATCAAGTATAAAAGAGGTGAGGGAGAAAGGTAGAGATAATAATAACGATCGCTTGCCGTTTGTCAAGGGACATGTTAATACGCTCATCTCCTTCTCTCTGGTGACAGGTGAACTTGCCTGTCTTTTATTTTGTTTGTGAGGCTTGAAAAGGTCGTTTGGGAATTCACTCCCGGATGTGATTCAGGCCTTTCGTTAGCTTGCGAAAAGGTCCATATAAGAATTTGTTTCTGAGAATTGAAGATTATTTGAATTTTGTTTTTAAATCTTTCCTAGTTTTCTATTGGCCAAAAAACATTTCGCATCAAGGTGTGAAATTTCACGAGTTTTGTTTTGGATTTTCTTTTGCGTGTGTGTTAAGCAAAGTTTGTAAATTCGAGTCTTTTTAATTTCTAACAAAATCAATGAGTCAGTGCTTAGCATTTGAATTTTAAATCTAGATCTTGTTTTGTTCACTACAATTCATATGGGGAATTGTAATGAATGAATGGGTCATTAATCTGATTAGCTAGATATTAGTGTCGACCAACCATAACCCAACTACCCCCTTTTTTTGGCCTCGTGTCACAATTACTGTATTCAATCAGTATCAAATTGTAGATAGTTATACCAGTTTTGACATTCTGAGACTGTCAACTTTCAGACTAGATATTGTATATATTACTTGGGAAATGTTCTAAAAATGCCAAATGTCAACTGGTGACTTATCTAGCTGATTTAAATAACTTGCACACATATACACACATTTAGACACAATAACAAATATGAAAATCAAAGTTGAAAGGCACTAGAGAGCTGAAATCTTTGTTACCTAATGGAAAAAGGGGGATAAAAATAAAAGGTATCCCATACCTATAAAAATACTAATAGAATTGTTGGAAAATTAAACTAAAAAAAAGGGAATAAAAATAAAGGGTGGTCAATGATCTAGATAAGGTGAGTTAAAATTTATAGACTGACTACAAATACAAAAGCCGCAAGTAACCTAATACATACTTATGCACAGCTTGGAGGCTGCAAATCCTCTTACCTAGGTGACATACAAATGCCACTTGAAATCAGAATTTGCCCTGCTATCTGAATGCTCATGTAAAGTGGTAGACCCCACAAAAAGTGCTACCTGCTTACTGTACCTACATCTACCTTTTTGACTCTTGTACAAAACAAACCTGTCTTTTTTACTCATCAAAATGATAGAATTCAGTTTTAAATAACCTGGAAAATGTTGATGTGCTATAAAACAAACCAAATTAAACCAAGTCAACATCTTTCACCCAACACTACAATACAATATCCACCCACTTTCATACATTTTACTAGCAAGGATACCCCACATGTTCTCAATTAGATTGAGGTCAAGGGTATATACTGCCTAACTTACAGCATCAATGTTGTGGTTGAGACCATTAGGTTGTGCTTTATACCTGCTTGATTGAAGTATTATCTTGTTGAAGGTTCCAGTTAGGACCAGCAATTTTTTATGTATAAGGAATAATGGCACTGGATAAGATTTTGATATCTGGCAGCATTAGGCCAAGTGCTACGGAAGTTGGTAACTGCAGTCTTTGAACACCTAAGTTATGACACTATTCTTCTATGACTCAACCATTGTTCCTTTAGCACAATAATCTATTCTTTCTCAAACACTGTCAACCGTTTACCATGTGGCATGGCTGATAACTTGTTAGACAAAAGATAACTAAATTTGTGTAAAAAAAGGAAACAATTGTATTAAAATAAGAGTGAAGTGAGGTTTCATTAATATTATTGATTCCCCCATGTAAAATTCTATAGGTATGACCAATGATTTAAGAGAAATCTTCTTAAAATTACATATATAAGAATTTAATTTCTCACAGGTTTTTAGCAAAACTGTCATGGTTTCAATGATGTAGTCTTACTTTGAAAATCTAAAAAGAATTTAATGTTATTTTTCAGGCCAACAGAACTTCTACCAAAAAGCACTCAAAAGATAACTAAAACTATAATATTCAATTTGAATAAATAGCAAATGTAGAGTAAATGCTTTTACTTTATAGTTTATATTAATCTATAAATCTGATTTTATATAACAAAGTAGGTGTTTATTAAGATCTGCATTTTCCTAGGAATTCATTCTTTCTATTGAACAATTTATTTTAATTTTTGAAATTTTTCTTCTAAGCAGTCTGCAGTTCCTGCTATTAATATTGCAAGATGGTGCATTTTTATGGAAACTTTAGTGCTGCAACCATGTACAGGTGACAAGATCCATATGACATAGGCTATAATAAATGACATCAGAGATTAATCGACATCCCTGCCATTTCTAGCCAAATGGACTGTAATATTGGTTTTGCTATTAAGTACAAATGCAATCAAAGGAGAAAAGCTCAAAAGCTGTTGCACCAGATCATTAGAGAAGTTCAACTATATAAGTCAAGTGGTACAGTTCTGTTAAGCAGCTTCTCATACATATCATTAAGCTAACTATACTGAGGTAGGTAAAGAGGAAGATGAATTAATTCCCAGAATCTTCATTATTCCTTTGAATTCAAGTAACTTCAATTCCCAGTGAATCTAAACTTGTCCATGGACATCAGCAAGGCACAAGACAATCTCTCAAGATCACTGGTCCACTTGACTTCTTTATTCTTTTGATATGGCTAGTTCTATGCAGATTGTTCTAGGGTTGAATCCCCAAACAACTTTCTATACAGTCCCCCAATGGAAGAAGCACTGATATTGTATGCCCAGAAGCCCTGTAAAATTAAATGATTGCTTCATTTGTTTTGTGCATGAGAATATTTTTTCAGTAACAATTTTTTTCTTATTGTGTAAGAAGAAATAAATTAAAGAATATATTTTCCTGTGTTGTTATCTGAAGTTATTTTCCCAGGCCAATGCCAAGTATCCCTACTAATATATACATTAAACAAGGATAGAAACAAAAATAATGAATTATCAACAGGGCTTCTAAGCAACTCCGTAATATTAAATTTACTGAAAATATTTAAAAACTTAAGAAAATATGACCTAAATTTTATTTTATTTGTTATTGCATATGACTAAGTATTGTTATATTACTATCTTCCATGTTTTATTTTCATGTACATTTTTTTATAAATACACAAATTACTAGCAACAATGCTTTCAAAACTGGAAAACTTTTACAAAACACAGTATCCTCCTCATTAACAAATTAATTTAAAGTGTTGAAGAGATTCTTCCTAGATATTCTCTTCAATAGTTTTATCATTCTCAATGGTGATTCCTTCAGGAACTTCCCTGGGTGCTGCCCATCTCTTTGATGCGTCTGGATCCTCATCATCACAACTCTGTCTTGATTCAACCTCTGCTTTCTTTAAGGCTTCAGCAGCAACCTGAGAGCAGCTATCTGTGTCCTGAATGTCAATTTCTTCAATTAATAATTTCTGTGTTGAATCATTACTGGTATCATCTTGGACAGCTACAGAAGCATGTAATTCCTTATTAAAAGGAGTGCTACTCTCAGATCCTGCAGTAATTATTTCTGTGCTACCATCAATATTATTAGCATTATCTTGAATATCATGTAGTTCTTCAATCAGCGGTTTATGTATTTCCTTGGGAGATATCTATATATAACAAAGATACAAAGAAAAATGGTTAATAAGTCATTAGTTTTTACAAGTGTAATATTTGTATATACTTTTAATGAAAATCTGTGTGTTCCATTTTATTTAAATTTATCAAAAATTTATTTTAAGTAGAAATAATATAAAAATAAATAGAAACTGACTAAAACAAGTTTGAAAACACCATATTTCCAATAAGATATCACCATAGACATTATTGTATAAAATACATAAATATTAATTGCCATATTATTTTCAAAATTTGTATGGTGAAATTTCAGTTCAGAAAAGTGGAAGTCAGCTAAAACCACAAATCAATTATGAATATTTGAAGGCTGTGTTGGAAAATGGCCCAGAAAGTGAAGAGAATTTATAGTAATTTGAGTGAAGTCAATTCAAATAATTTAAGACTGATTGAGAAGGAGAAACAAACTGATAAATGGATGCTAATTGAATTGAATGTGGGACAAAAATCAAATATATGATTAATGCACACCATTAATCATGTTCAACAGTATAAAATTCATCGGCATCTGCTTTCTATCATTACTTGTGATAAAAAAATGAATTTTAAATGATAATTTTGTATAATAAGCTGAGGGTATCTATCCAATGACTGGATAGTAATAATAAACTGAAACTTTGCTCTCTAAAATGTTCCATATTATAGAGAGAATTTGTTTATATAGAAGTACTTTGATAGATTATAATATCCTTCCAAGTGGCCAAACAATTAATGCAGATATATAAACAATTTGCAATTGTGCATTTAAAACTCAAACAAATTGTGTTGTATGGCAAATAGGAAGGATGCCATAACTTTTTTCATTTTGTAAATATTAAGTTACTAAAGCTGAATCAGTTGAATTTTTATTGCACCTTCTACAGGGTGCAATGAGCAAATTGTCGCCATTTTATATTTTTTACTTTGCATATAAACGTTGTTTATTTTTGATTATGTCAACTGCACAGTATAGTAGAGTCAATTGGGCATCATCTGTGAGAAAAAGAGCACCATGACACAATTCACTCCACCAGAAATTTGTACTGCTTGGCATTCACACCAGAAGTTCCAATATGAACATTTCAGAGTGTTTGTTGTCAATCTGAAGACAGTGCAGAGGATTTGGAAAGAGTTGGATTATATAACCAGTCAACATCATGGTGTTTGTAGTGATCACTAGTGATGGCGACGTTATGCCTCCATTCATCTTCCCATAAGGCCTTAGACTCAACACAGAGGCCAATATCAAGTGCCTTTAGGAGGTACTGCTGCCCTGTGTCAAGAGGTTGGCTGCTGGAAGACCCTATATCTAGCAACAGGGACTCTGCATCATGCCACACAAGCAGGAGAACCCAGTCATGTCTGTCAGACAATTTCTGTGACCACATCACCTCTTACATCTGGTCACCTAACTCCCCAGACTGCAACCCTCTTGATTATTGTGTGTGGGGTGCAGTTAAGTGAGAGATCAACAAAACTCCTTGTAACACCAAAGATGAACTGAAGGCAAGGATTATGGTAGCATTCACCAACTTAAACACAATCATCCAGAAGAGTCGCAGGAGATTCCAAAGTTGTCTAGAGGTTATGGTTAAAGATTTTATGGAATAAATTTACTTTTGTGTAATGTTGGTAAATATATCTGTTAAAATGAGATGCTAGTGTTATTTTCATTTTTGTGTAACTTAGACAACAATTTATCCATTGCACCCTGTATATTCACTTAAACTCACTCCAAGTAATTTTTGATGCATCAAGACCACTTCCTGTTAGGTGAGGATTTGTCCAGTCAAGATCAAATTAACACAACTTTTAATAGATTATCTTGGGTATCTTCCAATGGTGATTTGTTAGTCAGTTTTCATTGTAAGTTTAAAATTAATCTCATGGCTTATAATCCTATTTTGTAATCACTGATAATCCAGTTAATTCAAGATTCAAAACTGAAATATTCAACTTTTTACATTATAATAATCAAAAGCTTTTTGCAAGATGCTATGGTGAAAATATATTGCAGTATTATTAACTGAATTTTACACTTACAATTTTATATCATGAGTTTTATTTCATTCATACATAGCAACAAAAAGGAATAATTTTCTTACCTCCTGAGACATTTTGCTTGTGAATGAAGAAATATCATTTGATTTTATATCTTCTAGACTCTAAAAACAAAAATATATTCGTTTAAGTCAGATCTTAAAAGTTTTACCCCTTAGCATAGATTCTTTCAAAAGAGTATATTTTCTTTTTTATGAAGCAGTATAATTTTGATAAATGAATATCACATATCGCAACAAAATCATATTTAATGAATATAGGAAAAGTCTTAATTATCCTTAGACCTTCTGATTATGCTACTGAATTCTTGCTTATGGTTCTCTATTTGTAAATTTGAAATATATCTCACAGCAACAAAGACAAAGCTGCATTAGTGGAATGTTGAGTAAGAATCACATGGTTTTTGAAACTATTCTGATCATCACAGTAAAATAAAACCAATAGCCTATAAAAATATATAAAAAATTTATTTCTATTATTTTATAAATGTTAGCATTGTATAAATGTATAATTGTCTACGTTGTTTTTTAATACACATTCTTTTGAGAGAAGTGTATTTTTATGAAGGCCAGACAGTTTGTATTAAAAATAAGCTACAATTGTATATCTTTTTTGGCTAAGTGGTTAAAAGCCGCCAAATTTTTTGAAGAATCCATTTCCAGTTCATGGAAAATTATTTTTTTTGTATATACTGACCAATGAGAGATATGGTCTCAAAGCTCTAGTAACATTCCAAATAGGGGGGGGGGGGCATGTGTGAGCAGAATTCTAAAAATAGAGCTCAGGTCAGTAGATACAAGGAGAAGACTTTTGACAGAAAGAGGAAAAGGAAGGTCGGCAACATCAAAGAAGGCATTTGACATCAAGAAGGGAACATGAAAGAAAGCACCAGTTACCAGCCAGCTGTGGAGAGACCAAAAGTTCAAGTGAAATTCTCTTGTGGTTGGACAGCCAAGAACAAAAAGATTTTTAAGAAATCTTCCCAAACACAAACTGGGAATTTTTTAGCATTACTATGTCCCAGAAATGCTCATGGGACTAGTGAAAGTAGGTCTCTTCATTTTTTCTCAAAGGTGGTTGCACCTTTGTTTTTTTACAACCTTCTTGTATTGTTTTCTCTTTTTGTCATTTTCAAAATCCTTCTTTTCCCAAACTATTTTTCCATTTTTCGCAAATAATTCTTTTATCTGAAATTGTTATCCTGCCTTAATAGGCACACAAAAGGACATTTTTGTGCAAACTTGTATTGTACCTTTTTGTAATTGTGTAAATAAATGTGTTTTTCCTTTTAAAGTTTTACGGAGTGGTTGTCTTATTTTGTAATTTTCGCCTATTATGTTTTACTATTCCTACTAGACTAAGATTTTGTGTTTAGCACAAGAACTTGGATTTGGTAGGGAATAAAATTTTTATAAATAACAATAAATCTAAATTTATCAGTTTTAACAATGACTTTTATCCAGAAAATCACCATATCATATACAGATGGAAGTAGGTGCATGACCATTCTTAGTTGGTGGAGCACTATGTCTAGTTGATTCTGTCAAAACAAAATTTGCAAAGCCTATCAGCAGAGTAAAATTAAAGAAATTTTTTAATGCTCGATGAGTACAATCTTGAATTTTTTGCCCCCATTTTTTTTTCTTTTTCCTCTACCCATTTCATTCTAACAAAAATATATTAAAAAAATAAAAATAAAAAATAATAAAAAATTGTGGTTTACAAAAAAATATTTAAAAAATAAAAGAAAAAATTCTTTAAAAAATTATATTAAATAAAAAATATAAAAATATTTGTGCATTTTTTATATTTTTTATTTAATTTAATTTTTTAAAGAATTTTTTATTTTATTTTTAAATTATAAACATTTATATATATTTTGTTTATATTTATTGATCCCCCCATAGAGGTGTTTTTGGAGGGCATGAGTGTGCTCATTCATTTGCTTGTGGGGAGGTTACAACCAAATGGGAATGTTTACTTAACATGAAAATACACTGTGTCAAAAGG
This sequence comes from Acanthosepion esculentum, assembly GCA_964036315.1. Classification (NCBI taxonomy): domain Eukaryota; kingdom Metazoa; phylum Mollusca; class Cephalopoda; order Sepiida; family Sepiidae; genus Acanthosepion; species Acanthosepion esculentum. The sequence goes on from OZ038512.1 coordinate 15,779,759, forward strand.
GAAGTGGGGAAAGGCTAGCCTTCACTGACTATCCTACACCAAGCTAATCTGATTCAAAACCCATTCATTTTACAATTGGCACATTCACCAGAAGAACCCCTCCCTCTCCATTCAATCCAACATTTTCAACAATACTACATATTAGTCAGGAGCTACTAAAACAAAAAAGTAAAAATTCTGAATATGTACAAATTAATTTTTTTTCAGTTGGTTTTTTTTTTTTCAAAATTTACATATGACATGAAAGAGAAGATGAACCCAATAACAAAATAAAAAGCAAAACAAAACATTAAAACTAAAATAAAATTGTGTTAGTAAGATCCATCCACCCCACAAAAAATAAGAACAGCCACTGTATTCTGCCAATAACCAGAATCAAGAAGCTCGCTCACTAAATGTGAGGGAGACACAAAATAAATTTTTGAGTGGGAAAATATAAAAGGCTGATCCAGTCAAGATAAAAAGGGGATAGAAAACTGGGGAGATTGGGAATATTGACAAGGGCCAAAACAAAAGAGAACATCGGAGCCAGGCCTGGAACAGTAGTCACTGACATTAGGTGAACAAAATGAATTTTGCTTAACCCAAGATGGGGTCTATCAGGAATACACCCCATTGTATCTTGAGGGGACTAAAAAAGAAAATCAAGAAAATTGCACCCACCTTTCACTGAAATTTGCCAAGAGCAAACAATTTCTATCAGTTTTGATTTTCATCCTATTCCAATGCCCAAAGAATCCAATCAGATACTGATGAGAATAGTGTTTATCCCATAAGAATTCCTCCATTCGCATCACACACAACAGCATTCCAACCTAAGAAATACCAACCATTTCATCCTAAACTATGCGGGGTGACACATAATTGCACACCTATGCAAGATCAATGGACATGTGATTTCAGGATTGATACACACCATCAACTCACTGACATGATCCCAGAACAGGTGCACCAGCAAACAATGGAAAAAGGTGTGCCCAGCCATTTACTCTATACCACAATCACACTGCAAAACCCACTCCAAAAGCCACATCATTGAGAGATAGTGCGTTCCAGATCAATCACCAGGTAAGCCAAAACTCAGGACCAGAAAGAGTGTCACTCGGCTGCTAACAAGCCAAACCGCCCACAGAGTGAGTCTGATGCAACCTCCTACACTAATACAATGTCCTCTTTGGCCATGAATGGTCACTGAACGAAGGAGCAATATGCAAGGCCTGATGACACTCCAACCAAATGGAAGTAACTGCTAGAAATCTCCTCTGCCAAAATTTATACTACAGATGCATGCTGAGATTCCTTCCTAACCAATAGAAATGGACAATTCTCAGCCTCATGACCACATTTTTTTTCTTTCTTGGACTGCATTGTTGAATTTTTGTTACGAGTTGTTGTATATAAAATTTTTGATAAATCTTTGCTACCTTTTCAAACCATTTTTCTGACAAGTTTTGTTTTATTTGTATTCAACTGTGTTGACTTGTGTTTATTAATTTTCAGCTGATTTTATTTCAGTTTTGCTTTCTTTTATTGGCTTAGGCCATTTTTTTTCTTTTGGTGTAACATTGCATTATACAAGACTTTGAAATTTAAAATAAAAGCTTTTATGTCATTTTATTTTTACAAGTATAACTTTCTTTTCTGTCAGTTTTTCTTTTCATTATTTCTTCTTTTGCATTTTTGTTTATTTGGCCAAACAAGTTTGGCCAGACTTGTTTGATTTTACATTTTGTTTCTTTGTTTTTGTCTTAATTATGTGTATTCTATTTTAATAATTGTGCCATTATCGAGTTATTGAGTCTCGAAAGGCAAGACTCATTTGCGATCTTCTACAATTTGGTAAGGATGTTTGTGTTTTACAAGAAACCCCATAATGCTGGCTGTTTGAAAGGAGTTTCTTGGACAGTAAGCCATACTTTAAAGGAGACCTGTACACTTGTCTTTATGAATCAGATGGATAGAATTTGTGTTTGGGATGTCGCCATAAATGATAAGGTATTTCATTTCATTGAGGTTTATGTATCATCTGACTCCAGGAAATGATCTGACTTTTTCGGCAGATCAATCTGTTTCTGATGACATTGCATCCAGTAGTTCTAGCAGGTGACTAGAATTCTGTCTTTGATCCCAGTATAAATCGAACTGGGATTAGATTGACTAACAACAACCACTTCGCAGGTTGGATCTTCTCATTAAGTTCTGAAATGAGCTGCATTGGGATATTAGTATGAACTTGGACTAATAGGGGCAACTCGGCATCAGTGTTGCATACTAGCTACATCAACCAAGTTTTAGTTAGGAGAGCTGAAAGTAGGAGTCTTAGGCTGTCCAAGTTTCCACTCAAAAGTTTCTTCAAACTACAGGCTTGTCTGGATTCATGTAAACTTAGATAAGGCTAGAGTTATTATGGCTGGTTACTGGAAATTCAACTCAATTATATTATATTATAAGTTATTATGGCTGGTTACTGGAAATTCAACTCAATGAGAAGAATTTAGTGGGGAAATAGTTGTAGCTAGAGCAGAGCTAGTCTCCTTGCTTATCAAGAAAAACCAAGCTCTGGTAGTTAGGGTTAGGTTAAAAAGCAACAAATATGGCTACTGAATTGCAAATAGAAAAATTAACACATTGCTAGTGTCACATTGCCAGAGGCATATTGTGACCACAAATAACAGCATGAGGCTTTCTGATTTTATTTTATTTTTATCAGTTCAATACCTATTTCAAGGCGATGGAAGTGACTGGGTGTGAGAGAACTAGAGAAGATGTGTTGAAGCTTGTCAGCAGAGATAAGATTCCGGGCATCTATGGCTTTCCCTACAAAGTGTACTTGAAGCAGTTTTCTATATTTGTACCTTTGCTGATACTGATTTTTAACTGATGTACGAAGACCAAGAATATTTCTGAACACTTCACTAGAGGTGTGATCAAGTTGCTGTGCAAAAACAAACATGACATGAATGGGATTAGCAATTTTCAGCCCTTAATTACAGAATTAAAGATTTCAGCCAACATCTTGGCAGGCTCTCCTGCCTAGTCTGATTGGCCCTGAACAGACTTATGCTGTGATGAGTAGGACTATCCAAGACGAATCTGGTACATTTGATCATAGAGAAAGTGGACAATGAAGCTGTGCTGATCTATTTAGATCAGTCCAAGGCATTCGATAAGGTTGACCATCATTTTATTGCAGCTGTTCTCACATTGGCTTGCTTCAGTCCATACTTTCGCTCTTGAATCCATCTTTTATATAGGTCCTGGATCAAAATCTTGTTTGCAAAATGTGGGTAATGGCAAATTCTGAAAGGGAAACCATAAAAAAGCTTTTCCAGCTTTAAGAAATGCACACAAAGGTGAGCGGGAGTGTTGACAATGCTCTGAAGGTCATATAACAGGCTATGGAAAGCCTCTCTGACATCTGAGTATTGTCTCAGAAGCCATTATATTGTGTGCTGGTTAGAGGCAGGGGCGTTCATGATGATCTGATGGACAGACTCAGTTTGATAAGGCAGGAGTGTTGCACTTTGTGGCCTTGGGTGTGGGGTTTATTGAGAACTTTGTCAATTCCACTTGTTGAGAATTTTGTCAATTACACTTAACCATAGCCAATTATTCTACAGAAATAATAAATAAAAATAAAATAAAACTTGGTATTTTCTAAACTATTCGATGCTATTTATACAAGCATGGCTCCCTAGCTGTGCTTATGATGCATCACCTTCTCTTGAAATTTCTCACTGGATTAGGCTACAGAACCATCAAACAGAAAGTAACTATGAAACTGTTTAGAAATTAGCTAGAAAAAAGGGTCTAAGCATTGTGTAAAAATTATTTTTCTGTATTTGTTGTTTCTTTGCATAAAATCAAAGACTATGAATTGTTCTTTGTCACTTTAATGATATGTTAATGCTATGTCAAAATTCTCGTTTTGTCAAACAGAATGGAGTGCTGAAATGTTCTTAGCTCACTCATTTCCATAAAATTTCAATCCGCTGATTTGGTTCTTTTTAGAAATGTAAGGCTTCATAGAGGCTACTCAACTGTTTAAATTTATTTCATTAAGTCTTCAGGAAATAGTGTGCCTTGATATTTTAATGCCAAGGTTAGCATTAGCTCTTTTAGAGATAGCAGTTACTGTCGCAAATTGATCCTTTTTTGATTCATTACCAATCCATCTGTCTTCCCTTGCAGTAGTTTTCCTAGGTCTGCCAGGTGGTTTCTTGGCTTCACATGACCCAGTTTCCTCAAGTTTTCTTAAAATACTATGAATAACACTTTTAGATTTTCCCACAGTCTTTGAAATATCCCCAATCGAGAGTTTATCTTCATTACGTAACTTGACTATCAGTTTTCTAAGTTACAATGATGTCATAGATTTTTTCGCCATTTTTACAATGTAAGAGCCAGTAAAGAGCCGGTGTAATTTAGTAAAATACCCTTTTTTATATTCTTACCCTAAAAAATTTTCAATAATGCAAAATAATTATTAAATTTTATGGATTTATTTAATTGTTCTGATGTTTTTGATCATCTATTTTTTTCGAATGTTATATAATTATTCTTATAACTTTATCAAAATAAGTTTATTGAGCTTTATATTTTGGAATTATATAATTTACCTTTATATCCTTATTTTTCCTTGATAAAATGTTCTTTGAAGCTTTAAAATAAAAAGTTATTTCACATTTAGACTTTTTCTTAATATTGTTCTGATCTTTATGCTCGCTACTGTATATATAAGTTAAAAAATATATATTGTTTTAGTGTACTGAAAAGAACCTAAATTTAGTAATTAAATTTTTACAGATGTTTTTAAAGCTTTAGATTTATCAATTAACATGTATACTGTCCCTCTCAAACATTTGCCTTTAAGTTAAAACAAAGGCTAGAAATTTGTTTCAAATACTTACATTGTCAACCACATCAGAGTTTTCTAATACATTGTTTTCAGCTGGAAAAGACAGAAATCAAGTTAATAGAAAGCAAAGATAGATAACTAACAGGTAAGTTTTCAAAATAAAACTATAAAAGAATTTAATTGAATTAATATTGTTCAAAAATTAAATGAAATGATTTTTTTTTGGTAATGCACACCAAAACAATCACTTTTAACAAGCATTTTCAAAATTCTATAATTTTCTCATAGCATGAACAATGGGTTGTAGTTTCTGTCTGAATTCCTCCACAATGCTATCATCTATAAATCTCTCATCAAAAACACAATGTTATCTAACAATCTTTGAAATGCCTTAACCAGCCAGATGTTTTGCTGTGATAGGACACTTGGGCTGCTCTGACAGGTTCTGTTTATGGAAACTGATAACTTTTGCTTGAAATATTGGACTTCAGATAGGAATCCTTTTTGCATGTTATTGTTAAAAAAGACATAAAAATACAGCTTATTTGAATTGTTTATCTTTTTCTGTCTTTATAGAAATTCTTTTTTAATGCACATAAAGTGTTACTTTGGTTAGTAAATTTCTCTATCATTAACTCTGCTTTCTTGAAATTGGACACTGTAGCTTTCCAATGTCATACTCTTTATGCAGCCTTTGCTACCTTCGTCACGATGATCACTATCAATTTCTTCTTTTTTCATCTGATTGTCAATAGTGTTTGCTTTCTCATCAGACATGGGAACAGAAATAGGCTCTATCACTTGAAGTAGATATGTACTCAGGACAAAGTCATACAGTGAATGCAGACACTACTAAGATCATTTGGAATTTAGGTAATTAATATTTGGATTGCCAAAATTCAACATTATTTGAACATACATTAAACATGATCAGGTTTCCAATATTTAATAATAAAATTAATATAAAATTGCTTTACTTTACAGAGGGTTAATTTTAGTTTCAGTTTGAAAGGCTTATCTCATTTAATCTAAGGAATAATATCAATTCTGCTGCTAAGCAAAAGTCGCAATTTTGTAACCATGATGTGAGTTCTACTTGGATGTGATAACCCCAATAGAGGAGATAGGCTTGAAAATTTTCAAAACACAGGCCGATGATGAGTTTATATGAAAAGTGCAACAGGAACTAGAGAAAGCCAGGTTTCTCAAATCAAACATCACAAGAGTGAATAGAATGGCTATCAGAACCCTGTAAAGTGATACTAGCATCATCAAAGTAAAAGACAACATCAATGCAACAGGGGTGAGGGACAAGTTGTAAAAAAAATTAAAATTGTCATTGTCAAGAATGAAAACTGAGACTTGGAAGATAAGTTCATCCAAGCTTTATTCAGCAAAATACAAGCAGGGTTCACATCACACGTGCTCCTGGTATTCTTGAATATGGCTGACTGTCGTAATCCGGAGAAGGGGTCATGAACAAATACGGTGTCATAAAGGAGTGTCATAGTCCATCTCTTATTTAGGACATCCCTCCCCACTGGAAAGGAGTACTTATTTTAGTCCCAACCATACCTTTTTGGGGGCACTGACACATTACCTGACCTCTGTAGTGTTTGCACAATCTCTCTGCATGACAAATCATGGTCTTCTGTATCAGCATCACTTCCATGGCTCATTAAAGGCTCATTTTGTATGGTTGGCAGCTCAACAGAAGCCGGTTTGGAAGGGATCTCCTCAGAGGACTGCTGAGACATCTGCTGGGGTGAAAATGTCTCAAAGCCAGCAGGATCTGGGGCCAAGTCTTGAACCGACACACTTGATTCTCTCCCATCTGGATATTTGACACATGCAAATGATTGATTACTATTGATCAGGTTTACCTGATCCACTAAGGGGTCATTCTTGGTAGTACGAATGAATTGTCATAACAATACCGACCCCGGATTCATCAACCAAGATTGCAGAGTTTCCATGGGTTATGCATCTCTGAAATTTTAAAAAATATTCATATGGTGTACAATTTGTTGCAGTACATAACAGGGACCGCATAGAATAAAGAACCTGCAGTAGGACCTGCTCCCAATGTTTATCTGATAGCTTGAGTGACTTAAGTGCCAATTGGATTGTTTTCCAGACAACCCCTACATACCGTTCAGCTTGACCATTACCCTGTGGGTGACAGGGCGTCAAATTACTGGTAGCAATCCCTTTACTAAGTAAATATTCCTTTAGCTCCTGGGATATAAAAGAACAGCCTCTATCTGAATGCACATAGTCTGGCATTCCAGTCATACTAAAAAGGAGTTCCAGGCACTTTAAGACTGTGGAAGTTTGCATGTCTGGACAGGAATATAAGAATGGAAATCATGAATATTCATCAACAATGACTAACAAATATGGATTGCGAGAAACCGTTGGGAGGGGCCCCTTAAAGTCAATACTGATCCTTTGCATTGGACCAGTGGCTTTTATCAATGTACCTTCAATTAATTGACAGAACCAGGTTTTGAGTTCTGTACAAATCCCGCAGGATGCACAGGTTTTCTTGACATCTTTAATTGAAAAGGGCAGATATCTTGACCGCCCAAAATGTAAAAGTCTCGAGACACCAGGATGGCATAGTTTTTCATGTAATTCCACCAGAACCGAGATTTGGTAACTTAATGATGCACAATAAGTGCGACTGAAACTGTCCGCAGCTACATTGTTTCTTCCCGGTTGATATTCAGTGTCAAAGTATAATTCGCCGAGTTCCATTCTCCACTCATTGATTTTTGCATTCTTTACTTTAGTGTGTTTCCTGTTATCATACATAAATGCTAGACCTTACATCTGTGTATAGTTTGAAGTGATGTGGAGACAGGAGATGCTTCCATTTTCATACGGCCTCTATTATGGCTACAGCTTCCTTCTCAACGATGCTATATCCCTTTTCATTTGCATGGAGTGATCTTGACATGAATGCTATGGGCCTTCCCTTTTGGCTAAGTATAGCAGATACAGCATAGTCTGAAGCATCACAATCTAATTGAAGGGGTAGGTTCTCATCAATGGCCCATAAGGTCACTCTACACAGTTCTGATTTCAATGTATTAAATGCCTTAAGTGGCTTCTCTTCCAATGGGAACCGATCCGCTTTCACTAAGGGTTGTATTTTTTCCAAGAATTCAGGGATCCATTTAGCATAGTAAGCAAACATTCCCCTGATTCTCTTCAGATTGTTCATGTTTTCAGATGGTGGTAGTTCCTGCAATGGCTTCATTCGTTTGGGGTCAGGCTTTATCTTTTCATTTCCTACACAATACTCTAAGGTATTTAATGTAGTTACTTTATTTATGGTTTTGGAAGTCTTCAAAGTCAAGTGTCTTTTCCTCACTACCCTCATAAAATTTTCCACATTGTTATCATGTTCCTCTTCTATTTCACCCCCAATTATCACATTATCAAGATAGGGAAATGTATCAGTCAGATTTTCTTCTTTTACAATTTCATTCATAGCACGTTGGAAAGCATTAGTTACCCCAAATGGGAGACAGGTAAACAGAAAAAGTTGGCCATTTGCTTCAAAAGCAGTATATTTCCTGTCAGATTGTTTGAGCTTGATTTGATGGTAGGCACTTTTTAGATCGAAAGTTGAAAAGTATTTATACCTGGCAACCAGATCGGAAATTATTGGTAATGGAAAAGCGTCTAATTCTGTGTAGAATTTATGGTTTGAGAATAGTCTACACATAATCATTTTTTGTGTATTTTAATTTCATCCTTAACCACTACTAATTGTGCATGCCACGATGAAATACTGGGTTCAATAATCCCATCTTCCAGAATTTTGCTAATTTCCACAGCAATAAAATCAGAGTTCTCTTTACTAAAACGTCTTGATTTAGTAGCAATCAGTTTGCATTTTGCTGAAATCCCTGGTAACAAAGTTGGTTTAGCTATATCAGCATTTTCCAGGGCAAGACAGGCACCTGTGCCTTTCATGAGTTCCAGTAAATAACAGCCATATTCAAACATGACCTTAAGATACCAGGATTGAAATTCCTGTCCAAGAACAACATCACAACAGAGGTCCTTCATGATAGTCAAATGAACAGAAGTATATAATTTATCATTAAGACCCAATTTAAAATCGACTATTACAAATCCATTAGACCAATTATAAATACTTTTCTGGGCCATAGTTACTCTTTTGGACAAGGGAAAAATCCTTAGAGACAATAAATCCACCACTTTTTTGCTGATAAAATTTTCAGAAGCACAAGAATCTATCAGAGAATTGAAGGTTCTATTTTCAGTCGATTTAGTGCCGATTCGATATCTTCGCAAGATTCAATGAATTCGAAAGCTGTAGGACTTACACAGCTAATCCATGCACATAGTTTTTTGGAGATTCTGTCTTTGTAATCGTCTAAATATTTGGTAAATATGGTACGCCAGTGCCGCCATTCTCTGGTGGTATGTGTTGAATTCGGGTCAATATCCAACACTCTTGGTTTATAGCCAAAACTTGATACATACTCCAACATGGCAGTTATTAGATATTTTGCCGAATATATTGTCAAGAATGAAAACTGAGAATTGGAAGATAAGTTCATCCAAGCTTTATTCGGCAAAATACAAGCAGGGTTCACATCACACGTGCTCCTGGTATTCTCGAATATGGCTGACTGTCGTAATCTGGAGAAGGGGCCGTAAACAAATACAGTGTCGTAAAGGAGTGTCGTAAAGGAGTGTCATAGTCCATCTCTTATTTATAACAGTCATATCTATAGCTACTGAAGGATCTAACCTTAAAAACCAACAGTCAGAGGACCAAAAATCATTTCATATTCACTGAATACAGACAATTGAATGAATAATACAGTATTAATCTCCCTAGTATTCACAGACAATATTCCATTAAATCCTATAGTCATTTGTTGGGGCTCAGCATGTCACCCATTAAGGAGATTCCTTACTAACCATCATATATAAAGTACTCTATCCCCTTTGTAGAGACAATTAGAGATGCTTCCATTCATTCTAAAGTTTTCAAAGATGAGGCCTTATCAGTGGTTTGGAATAAAATGTAATCTGGCTGTTATCAGTATATGATAAACAGTCAAATGGAGATGTTGACATTCTGTGTACAAACAACATGTTTTCAGTTGGAGTCTGACATATATTAAATGGAAGAACCAGTGATGAAAATATATACATGGAATACTTTGAGAAGATGACTTTAAGAACAACACTGTTGAAGCTGAGATAGATGGCTAACACCTTCATTCTTTAACCACACTAGGAAGACATACAAGTGAGCTTCAGTACAGTTTACAATGGAAAACTAGTCTTCCTGGATGTACTAATAACTTTCACAAAGCGAGAGTCTATGATATCAGTATGTTGTAAGGCAACATTCACAAGATGATATCTAAATTCCTATCATCTATACACTATGAAGAAAAGGATTGTACATTGTCTACAAAGGTGAACCAATCTCATGTGTTGATCTAGACACATACCAACAAGAGATGATCAGTATTAGGAATACCCTTCAGAATAACAAGAAACAAGAACAGCATCAGATTCTACAAGCAGAGATATAAGAGTGAAAACTGATATGATTTTTCTACTTTACATCAAAGTTGCATAAAAAAGGATTCAGAGAATCTGCAGTTCATACTACATCAGGAAATTATTCAAAAGCAGTTCTATCTTTTGGAAATACCTGTCCAGGGCCAATCAAATAAGAACATGGCCAAAAATATGCAATTGTTACTGGGGATGTAAAGATGAGGAAGGCCACTTTAAAAGTAAGGCTGAAAGAATATAAAAACAATAACTTGTGGAGAGACTATGAAGTCATAATAGATAGAAAGCAACAACTTGGGAATAAAATAATTGAAAAGAATTAGTTTAAATTATAGGTTCTGATAACCTCCCCAATAGACCTAACATAGAATTGAACACTACATAGGAGCTTCGGATTAGAAAAAAAAACAAACATTAGGTTTAAGAATCCAAGATTACACTACCTGATTGTTCCTTGAGACACTGACCTAGTGGATATAATCATTAGCTGTTAAGTGTGTAGTTTATCTGGTGGCTGTGAGTTCAATCCACAGATTAAGCAGTGAAGTCTATATACTCTGGTCCAGAGGAATGAGTAGAAGTGGCAACACAGTACAAGATATTCCCTAGCATGGATACAATGTATTAAATAAAAGGTTTGGTTAAAAATTTGAAGAACTGTACCAAACTATGTCAGGTACCTCAAGAAAACCAGAGTACAATGGCTGAAATATTGTAACTATACACTCTTCCCACCCAAAAGAAAATGAGGACAACAGTTCAAATAAATCAGTGTGTAATAAACAATGTCATTGTACCACTGCTCTGTATCTTCTATGTAGTACAGTATTGGGGAATGATTCTAGCAAGATAAAGTAATGAAAAAATATACTTACTTTCTATGTTTCTTATTTTCAACATAGAACTTTTAAAGTTTTCACACTCTAAAAGATTATGAGAAGTTCCTGGAATAAATAAACAAACTTTTGCTAATAATTAAACAAAAAATGAATAATTTATTTTTCTAAAGGAAATGATTCATATGATAAAGAAATTAAAAAAGCAAATGTATGCTCATGCAGACATACAGCCAATAGCCTGTTTGAATTCTAGTCCAAGAGTCAATAAGGATAAACTTATTAAAAAGAAGGAAAAACTAGAACAAATGTTATTGTCTTAACAATCAATTTTTAAAATTAATATGGATAACTATACTGAAATTTGTGTGTGTTTATGCTCAGACATCACAAACAAATGCAAAATGTCTCAGGGACCCAGTTTTTTACAAGGATAACTCTCAAGTAATAAAAGAGGATGTGATAAATTAACCACAGAGATTATCTTAAGTCACCAGTATATATTAAAAAGCACAATATGTTACTTATAGCTAAATTATACAATTTCTAACAAAATGAATTGAGATACTGAATGCACTGTTTACACAAAGACAACCAGTGACATAGACTATGAAAATTGACATCAAAGATCAGTCAAGGTCTGTCATCTCTAGCCAAATGGACTAGAATATTGATTTTGCTATTAAGTACAAAAATGTTATTTGAACTCACAAATGTTAAGGTTCAATTCAAACTCAAAGAAAGGCATTTGGAAGTAGAATTAGTTGGTGGCCTTTATGGTTTCTATTGCATTTAAACAAATGCATTCTTAGCACTCAATTAGTACATAAATGTAACTTAGGTAGAGGACAAGAAAAGTGGTATTGATTTCCAAGCCTTTTTTTCAACCTAGTGATTTTTTCACTGAAAGGACCAAAAACTTTATATTTTTTTGTTTTGTTTACAAAATATTGTGCAACCCTGAAAAATGTTCTCAGACAAAAATATTTCTAAAATTTTCAAGATTAAACTTGATTTTTTTAGCTGTTACAGAAACTACCAGTACTCTGAAAGCAAGACATACTTGCTCCAAAGAATGATGCAATCAAAGGAGAAAAGCTCAAAAGCTGTTGCACCAGATCATTAGAGAAGTTCAACTATATAAGTCAAGTGGTACAGTTCTGTTAAGCAGCTTCTCATACATATCATTAAGCTAACTATACTGAGGTAGGTAAAGAGGAAGATGAATTAATTCCCAGAATCTTCATTATTCCTTCATACTTACCCTTTGAATTTCAATTCCCAGTGAATCTAAACTTGTCCATGGATATCAGCAAGGCACAAGACAATCTCTCAAGATTTATAGTCATAATTTGACTTTACTATGCTATTACCATTGCCAGTTCTATGTAGATTGTTATATGATTTAACACCAAACAACAGTTTAAACTGACACATAATGGTACAAGTTAATGTTGTCCTAGAAACCTGTCAACCTAATTTGTTTTGCTTTAAATATTAGAATATTACAGATATTTTTCCTATGTAAATAATGTAATTTTTGTCATTTGTTATGTCACATAAAAAGAAAGATATTTAAGGACATTTTTCCAGTGCTGTTATAAAATAGATGTCTGAACAGTAAGGTACTAATCCAATATGTTTATTACTATAGAAATGAAGCGTTGTGCATATCTCAGCAACTGAGACCAATGCATTTGTCCTTTCAGTACACAAGAAGAATGTGGTGTCAAGAGACTACAGCCACCCTTACATCTCTGCAACAGCAATGCAGGTGTATCGCATTATCCTAAGAACAGAAGAAGCATACTTTGTCATTATCCATCTCCCCAATTGAAAGTTCGGCAGTTAGCAAATACATTCATGGAAACTGTTCTTGGATACAAAATGTGATGTTTATGGAATTCATGTCTGATCATACAATATTAAGTCAGGTATCATGAAACACTGGATAAACTAAGGAAAGTTGTTTGTCAAAAGTGACTAGGGCATTCACATAAGAGTGTCATCCTGCTTCACAACAATGCCAGTCAACCTTACAAACTCCAGCAATATATATTACTTTTACTGCATCCACTGAATATAGTCCTGATGGCTCCTTCAAATTATCATTTGTTTGAACCCCTCAAATAGCATTTATCCAGTAAATGGTTCCACAAATATTATGCTGTTGTTGCGGTAGTGCAAGGATGGCTCCAGTTGCTTGATGCCATATTCTTTAAACAAGGTATTTATGTTTTTGCGTACCAATGGGACAAATGGCAGGAACTTTTGATTCAAACTGTATTTTTTTTCAGACATAGAAAACATTTAAAAAGTCTAGAATTTAAAATCACATCAGCCCTCATTAAGCTTAAATCCCAAATAAAGAAAAAAATGATCACTCCATAACCAAATTTTTGGTACATAGATCAAATTCTTATCTGTATACTATAAGATTATTTTTAAAAAGAATTAATTTTTTCACAAAATATTCTAATTAGTAAATTACATAATACTAATGTAATACAATAAATGCTAAGACTACATAAATTACAGTTGCTTCTCTAACTTACCTAAATTAAAGATGCTCTCATTTTCCTTGGAAGATGTCAGGCTACTGTTACGTAAGTCAATCACATCTATGTTGGATGCATTGTTCTGATATTCCTTGAATGATACATTGAATTCAATATTTTCATTACCATACATATACTGTCATATTTTATTACACAAATCAATATTTTAAAAATAAAACTGGTATTAACCAATTCATACCATTACAATTTATATAATAAATATACCCTGTGATCTTAGGTTGTTTGTTTTTATTAGAAATATTTAATAATAGCTTATTTGGCAGTTTAAGATTTTACGTAACTTGTAAATAAACAAATATTATAGTTTAGTTATTGAGATTTATTTTTTAATTTCAGATATATAAAGATGGCTATGGTTCATAAGAAATATATAAGATCAACAGAAACAAAACATTAAGAGCTGTGTCACCCTGGGATCACTAGAATGATGTATGTGGTCCATAGTTGAAATTTACTGTTCTCCATCAAGGATATCAAGATGATTACGAACATCTGACAGATCTGGAACTCTTGTGAAAGCCATGCAACCCTTTCAAAGGCTTGACTAAATTTCAAGGGGCCGCTACCAAGTAAAACTAGAAATAGAAATTTTCTAATCATGATAGACAAATACTCTAGGTTTTCATTTGCTTTTCCCTGCCCTAATGTTTTAACTAAAACTGTTATATAATGTCTCTGCTCCTTATTCTGAATTTTTGGGCACTAGCATATATCCACACTGACCAGAACAGCCTTTATATCAGGACTGTTGAAGCAATGCTTAATTGAGAAGAATGTGACTCTGAGTTAAACCATACCATATAATTTCCAGTGTAACAATTTATGTGAATATTATAATGGGATTATATGGAAGACTACAACTAGCAGTTAAAAACCATAAACACCCTATTATACATTGGGAAGGGCTGCTGTCTAACACCTTGTATGCTATCAAAATTCTATTGTACAAATGTGACATCACATGAGAGATAAAAAATATATATTAAATTAATTGGCATAAAACCAACCAAACTAACACTTTTACGTAAACATCACAAAGAGAAAATTTGTGGTCCATCCTCAGAAAAAATTGTTATGAAAATGAAAAAGTATTTAAACAAAAATTTCTGGGAAACAATAAAAACAGTTGCAAGTAATGTTAAAGTTAAAACAGTAGAAAAGTTAACAAAACCATCCAAATTGAAGTCACTCAATAATACATCTATCAAAAGAGTTGAGGACTTCAAATATTTTGGATTTCACATAATAGATTCCCAAAAAGACTTCAACATCTGCAAAGCTCTTGCATGGGATGCCCGTAACAAACTTAATAAGATTTGGCACTCAAACTTTTCAAACATTGATTGAACCAGTCCTACTGTATAGATCAGAAACTTGGACATTATCTGCTTGTCTTGAAAGACAACTGGATGGAATATATACAAATCTACTTAGAAAAATTCAAAACATCAGTTGGAGATCCCATGCAATGCTTAACACAATTTATGGAGATCTGAGACCAATTTCTCTTAAGGTCATACAAAATCAATTACAGTTTGCCGGCCACTGCCACAAAGCAGACAGGGAAATTGTCTTATCCTTACTCCTTGTTGAGGGTTGTATATTGGGGATCTGGAGACAACAATGCAGGACCGAACAGTGTGGAAAGGTATTGTCAATAGAGTTCCGACCAATCATAGGGAGTTTGAAGGATGATGATGATGATGATGAATGTGCGAAAGACAGATGAATATTATAGAATATCAAGTGAATATTAATCATCATTAATTACTAATGATTAATATTATTAATTAATTATTAAGTAGTTTTTCTTATTGCATTTTTCTCAAATGTTATCTCATTGAATTCCATGCTCAAAATTTACTTAAATTGTTTATTTAATTATTAATTATTAAGTAGTTTTTCTTATTGCATTTTTCTCAAATGTTATCTCATTATGATTAATATTATTTATTAATATTCTTTATGATTAATATTATTAATTAATTATTAATATTAATATGACTGAGGTTTGGAAAACTTTCTTTCAAGGACAACTCAATCATGAGTCACTTCCAGTAGAGAAATAAGATAAATAATTGACAAACATGGAGAAACATATCCATAATAATAAGAGAGAGTGTCAAAAAGACAGTTTTTCTGATGGCACTGCTATTCTTTTAACTTCCTTCACTCTTTGGCAATGTTTATTATTTTCAAAAGCAATGATTAGAATTTTAATAAAACCTAAATATATGAAAGGGAATTTATACATTTTCTTTGTTCTTGAGAATTGACAACAAAAATAATAAACACTATTTATGTATTAGAGTGTTTATTTACACTATTTATTTATTATTATTTATTGGAATGGTTGGTAAAACATTGGCTAATTACCAATTGATTCAAACTTTATAAAATGGTAAATAATAAAGATTTCTTTATAGTTGGTTCACATTTTAGCAATTTAATAAATGTTTATAAATTTATGAATAAAACATTGTTCTCATATTTATTTCTTTATAAATTGGTAAATGATAAATATTGCATTGTATTAGTTCTAATTGTATTACTTTTTAGAATGCTAAAAATATAAAATTATTCTTGTAAATAAACAATCTGATAAATAAATAGTGTTTAATATTTTTGTTGCAAATTCTCAAAAATGATAAAAATGTATAAATTGACTTTCATTATGTTTAGGTTTTATCCAATTCTAATCATCACTTTTTAAAACAATGAACATTGCAAAAGAGTGAAGGTAGTTAAGAAAGTGGTGACATGGGAGAAAATGTCCTTAGCCAAATACGTTTGCCATATAATTATACATTTATTTTCTTCTTCCTTTTTATTTTTTTATTGAGCAAAATAAAACTTACTTTACTAATGTTTCAATAATATGCATCAAATAATATTACTCACTGCAAACTATTTTATTCAAAGCTACCTAGCCTTTGTATTGTGTAATCCCTATTATTGATAGAAATCATCAGAATAAGGATGACAAAAGTTTGTCAGACAGACTTCTTAGCCCATTATCTGTTAAGAAAATTTTGAGCATGGAATTCAATGAGATAACATTTGAGAAAAACGCAATAAGAGAAACTACATGAACCTATTTTATCAAGAGAAAAATTAATATCATGTTGAATTTGCTCCTTTTTTCCCAGAATTCCAAAACAAACAGACAAACAAACAGTAGATAAGATCTACTAAAATATGTTTACTTCATTTAAACAAACTAATAAATAAATAATAAACCCATGTAAAATCTCATGAGCAGTTTTTCATAATAGATACTGAAAATATAATTGCTTTCCAAGCAATAAGCAATCTACTTAAAATAATATATCCCTAATATATTTTTCCTTCAACACTTTTCTAAAATTACAGTAATTGGAATGTCCCTTCAATTATTATTGTTAATTAGTCTTCACAATATCAGGAATTCATTAATTAATTTAGATAAGAGTACTGTCCAAATAAAACTTAACCCTTTTCACAATACCATCATTTTAGAAATCTTAACTGTAATAATCCTGATATTATAAAATTTACCTTTTCTATGTGCTGCTGCTGTTTTGGGGATTTTGTTTGTTCATCATTATTTGCTTGGTTCAAAATGTCTACTGCAGAAGACTCAGGTTCTTCAAGAATATACAGTTCATTCTTTTCAGAATTCTGTTCTTTTTCTTTTTTGTTTTCTTCTTTTTTATCTTCTTCTTCTTCTTCTTCTTCTTCTTCTTCTTCTTCTTCTTCTTCTTCTTCTTCTTCTTCTTCTTTATCTTCTTCTGGAACAATGGGCTTTTCTTCATCTTTCTTCTCAACATCAAGGCTGTCTTTATTTACCCACTTAGTTTCATATGTACCATACAACCAGTCAATACTCTCTTCAATTACCACCTCAACTTTGTTATCTTCATCATTTCTTTCTTTTCTTTCTTCATCAAGTCTTTTTTGAATTCGTTGAGCTTCAGCTTTTTTCCTGATTTTCTGAAGAGCTGAAATTACAACATTTTTAAGCTGTTTACCATTTCATTTTTATTCTCTAAAATATTAATATAATCTAAAAAGAATATTTTAGTTACAAAATAATTTTAATTCTATTGGAAAGAGATTAAAAGTAATCAAATAAAAATGGTACACAATGATATATTCCAAAGGGAGAAATTTGCAATAATTAATTCTTACCACTTATATCTTGGTTTGCAAAATACAAGTTTGCATATAGATTTTTTAATGCCCCCTCAAGACATAGGCAATCCACAGATTATGTTTCTTCATTATCTATGGATTACCATTCATTCTTGAGAAAGATAGTAGTTTCCTGTTGCTTTCTCCACAGTTTGGAATTCAGAGTTTTTCTTCTCTTGGTTTGGTAGCCATCCAAGACTATAGAACCCAATCTACCCTACTATTTAGCACATAGCTTGGCATGCAATGTTAGAATTTTTAAAAAACTTTTATTTTTATCATATGGCTTTTGAATATCTTTACAAAAGAAGGCATATTTATCCATACAGTGATTATTTTTATGATAAAATAGAATTTCTACTAACCATCAACACTGTCTTGAATCTTTTTCCTTTCTTTTTCAGCCCAAGCTTTGCGTTCTGCTGTTTCTGCTTCAACACCACCAATTTCCCTAAATATATACATTCAATTCCATGCTTTATATAATAAATAATGTATGACACTTGCAATGAGGTTTTCAGTTTATTCAAAGTAATAAAATGATGTAAAAACACAAAGAAATAAGTAAACAAGAAATCCGCCATTTATTTTGGCTTTAAGTCTGTTATCATTTTCAATTTTCTTTTCACTTAACTATATTTTCAACGAAAGACAAAGATTAAAAATGATGATGGCAAGATTGGAGATATTTTTTCATTCATTAAACATATTTATTTGAATTTTCCTTTCATAAATTGTAGATTTGAGCTGAAAAGTATAAACTCAAACTGAAAAATCACATAGTATCTTAGCAAAGAATAAAACATAAATACCATATTTTGTAAACTGTCTTCAAAAATACTATATATAATTAATTTTTTCTCTTTTTTACTTTACTTAGTCTTTTATAAAATAATAATGTTTGTTTTTAGAGTTGTTGATGTATGTATCTCTTTAAGGAAAATGTCTATTGCTAACTGATTGGTTAAAAATGAATTAATTTGCATTGCTTGAATGTCTTGAATTATGATTGCTATCAAATTAAATCTTTAATAAAACTGTTTCAGCTAATATTTACCAAGCTTCTGCAAGGGCACGGTCTTTGGGGAATACTGGTCTATCATCCAAATACTTTAATGTTTTCTGAAATAAAATTTAAGTTGTTAATTGTGCACAATTTTTAGATTGTTTTATGACTAAAACAGGACTGCATCTTTTGTACTTCAAATAACAACCACCAAAAGGAAAAAAACTAAAACAAACTTTATCACTTTTCTGTTAGGAAGGATTTTATAATTGAGAAGACTCTTCTAGTAGTTCCATAGTTAGAGAGTTGGTGCAGTGATCCTTTATGCCACACCTATTCAAAGGCCTTTCAAATATCTAATGTGATCATCCTTTAGATGTATTTGTTGTCTCGTGCCTAACTGATTCTGTGATTAATAGCAGTTAGGATATCTACATAAATAAACAAATTAAGTATGCTATTATAATTTTAAACAGATTCAAAAATGTTTAATGTTCTCTTTCCTCACATTCATGAAAAATAATGAAGTAATTTTGTATGCTTTTTTCTTTCTACTTTATTAGCCTATATCTTTAGGACTAAAATTGGGATTTATTTAATATTTTACTTCAATGATTTTGTTGCTATTTCTTAATATTTAAATAATAGGCATGTTATACACTTTTTTCTTTTTATACATTATAAACTCTTCTTAGGTAGTTTTTTTAAATTATCATAAATAGAAAAAGTTTTCAATGTGTTATGCAACAAAGCAGATTAATGACAAAGTATTTCAATTATTCTGGACACAGTTCCAGTGATTCATGGAGGTTAATAAGCATAGAAGCAAAGCTCTACCACTAAGTCAAAACTAAATTTAACTTTATCTTACAACAAAAACTGAATAGAATTTTGAAGTCATACTAGCTGCCCTGGTTTTACACCAATTGTCAATAATATTGGTTTGAAATTCCAAATTTAAAAAAGTCATTTTTCAAAAAAGATTTTAAAATTTGCATAAATGTGGCTGTATTTCATATTTTTACTGCTGATGGCGCTACTGGTGCAATTCTGACCAATCAGTGAAGAGCTAAGCTGAGCATTTACAAACATAATATTTTCATTTTGTTGACATATCATTCTCATTGTATATTGTCCTTTGTTTTGAGGTGCTATCTGTTATATCCTAACAATTCTTATACAATAACAAGTGATTATTCATTTACCAATTTATTTCACTACTTCAAATGATATTTTCTGATTTAATGATTATGAGCAATATTTATTTACCCAATATTCTAAATGGTTTATTGTTCATATGGTATTTTATTACAAATATAAAGTTAGTGTAAAATAAAAGAATAAAAAAAGAATAGGCATATCAGATAAGAGGAAATTAGTGAATTCAAATGCTCACATTGTAAAGAAATCATACTAATTTATAATTTTAGAAAATCAAATCAAAGTAATTCACTGTTGCTGGCAGCCAACTTAGTGTTTGTAGTGTTATCAGTTTGTTTCTGTTGACTGTAATGATGGTTATGAAAAAGGAAGAGAAAATTTAAAAAATCAATAAAGCAAACTGCCAGAATAAAAGTGATTTATTCTTGTGGTAAATTAGTGGAACAAATGATTTATAAATTATCAACACTGTGGACAGATGATTTGAACTAGAAAAGTATTCCATTGAGTTAAACTATTGTGATAAAACAAAGTTAAATTTTGATGAATTGGATATGAAAAAAGGATAGAGATGAAACGTTTACAAGCGACACACTAAATGTCATAATATTAAGGTAACTGTTGAGGCAGCTAAAGCATTCTCTACAGAATTAAAAACCATTATACAGAATGATGAATATATCAAGAATCTTATTTCTAGTGAAATTGTGACAGGGTTATATTGGAAATGGACTTTTATTGGCATGAAGAAAAGTCTGGACAAGGACTTAAAGCTACCAAGAATAGAATATTTGTTTGTAAATGCCCTGAAAGACTTAAATAAGTTATAATTAGATGTCTATTGAAGTCAAATAAGAAGGTGTAGATCATGTAGGAATTGTTTTTGAGCTAGTATACAAAGCATTTTTACAATGTTGTGTATAACTTCTCCATTGATAATGATTTGCCACCCAAAGCTAGTCTTCTATTAGTTTAGTCATTTGCTCAGATTTTGGGAAGCAGTTTGGGTCAAGAACTTTATTTAGGGCCCCTCATATACACTGAAATAACAAATTAATATTTACTGAAAAAAAATTATAATTTTTTCAAGGATCCCCATTCATAATGGACTGATTTTGTGCTGATTTCATTTACATCATATTATAAATGTACCCATGGTAATTAAAAGCAGCCTATGTTCATAAATTCAGAATGAAATAAGTTATTTACTTACTATAGAAATAATTAGGTATTTGCGGTAGTTTTTTATTTTCTTTATGACAGGATTCCCCATGAGGTACAAAACTCCCTGTAGAATAAAAATAAAAAATATTAACTGAAGTTTTTCCTAAACCAAAAACTTATTTTAATATATAAACTCAAAACAATTACTTATTGATGGCATTGTGAGAAAAGAAAATCCTGAGTTGTACAATCAGCATCTTTTGAAAATTAAAAGTGTTAAAAAATACAAAATAAATCTTTATATAACACAATATAATACAGAAGGATAAAGTGAAAGTTGAAGAATCAAGCATTCACGTGTAAAAATCCTGACACATATGAAAGATAGAAAGAGTCAGGGAGGAAGTAAATAAATATATGTATGTATCCAAATGTAGTAGCCACCACTTGATCATGTGATGAAGGAAAGTATGTTGGTTTTCAATGTAGCAAGAATTTGTTAACCATCTAAGGTCGCCAGCTAGTCATGCAAATGTTGTATTTTGTCTCTGGGTATGTTACAATGACTGCATCATCAGAGAATGGACAAAATTAATTTATTTTGGTTGATTTTCCATCTGTTTATATATACATCTATAGATCTATAGGTTGCTTGTTTCTCATGAAAGCTTTCTGATTCATTGGTCAAACATTTTTTTAGAAATGGTGATATTTTGGTCTCCTTATTATTTGTTTATTTCTTTTCTTACATCCTCATTGTGAAGGCTTTCTGATTGGTTGGTCAAACTATGGCTTTGTTTGCCTGGAGATATTTATTATCTGTTTCTGGTGAAATAAACAATTTTAAAGACAGCAAATTTCATTTTTTATTCAATTTTTTCATAAAAATAAGTTAAAACAGTAACATAATAATCAAGTTTTATTATACAACATACCATTTTGTTGTATGCTTAATTTCTTATTTGTTCTTGATTTGAACATGATTGACATAAAATTTCCATTTTCTTTATCCACTAGAAATTAATCTAAAATATATTTAGAAAAATTAAATCTGAGAGATTGCAAAGAAGTGTTTCATAACTGTTTTTCAAACATGATTAAAACCCTTTTAATACTTTTAGTACCTTACAACCACTAGAAAATCATTTAGAAGAGCTATTTTGATAAATGATGAATTTGTAATGTTTACATAATAAATAAAAAGGCAGAGAGCTTTTCTCAAATCTTATAATATATTATAAGGTTAGAGAAAATATTTTTATTGATTTCCAAACTATATTACTACTGTGAAATTTCCAGGTTCAGAAAATGTGACTTAAAGATTCTATTGAAGGAATTTCGTTGATGTCACAATTTTCTTCACCCTTCAACATTTTTGATGAGATACGTACATGACTCATTCTGGCAGTCTGAATGTTAATGACATTATGACTCTGTTATATTAAGCATTTAGTTGCGAGAGAAAGGAATAACAAGGATTAGAATTTGAACAATGTTTTTGTTAGTATATACATGGTGTCAAAGAGATATCGCAAAATAGATGGAATGTCCATTTCTGGTGTGTTGTCCAGATGGTAATCAGAGTTAAGAGAAAAGCTGGGAGTTGACCTATTTTTGTGCTGGCCAAGGTCACAGGATATGGTCGGTTTATGTGTTGGTTATGCCGAGGTGATGGCATTGGGTCATGCGTGTTTGTGGAGTCAGAGTCACTGCTTGCAGATTCGGTAGGCCTGTTCAGTGCAACAGAGCTGCAGTGATAACTGCAAGGAAATGCCTTGTACATGTTGGTTATGCTGAGTTGATGGTGGTGGGTTGCTGAGGTATTATCCTGAAGTAGTTAGCAAAGCTACGAATCTGAATATGATGACATGAGGATGTGAGCATTAGTAGTCAGAAGAAGTTACGAATCTGACTTTGCCGATGCAGGGGATGCGAGCGTTAAGAGTCGGGAGACCAGGTGTTGTCATGCTGAAGCTGGACAGCCAAGATGTCCAGTCAAGCCTGGGAGTGACAACAGTCAGTGAGAGGAGCTGTCATGTTGGAAGGTGGCAATGATAGTGACAGTGGCGGCAGCAGTAGTGATATGCATGCCTGTTGGTGGCCTGCCAGGTTGCAACTGTCCTGGTAGTTCTCAGAGACCTGAAATACCCCTGGGGACTACGAGATCTGCTTAAAAAAGCAGGTCTGGTAGTCCCCAGGAGCATATCTTTTTCTGGCAGAAATGGCAATTGGCCACTGCTGGAGCTCGCTTCATAGACCAGAGATGATGCATGGAGTCTATGTGCAGAAAACAACTTCTTTATTTTGTTGTGTCTTGGTGACATTCACATCCGGCCAGTATGCAGAATGAATCAGAAAGAGATCTAATTTCAACAGAGTATAACAACTCTCACCTCCAATCAACACCCAGCCCTTCTGGAAATACCCATGTTATGGATGAAATCACCACCAAACAATCACTCTCTTTAAATGATTTATTATATTGCTGCTCATGTCCTAAATTCCTGGCCCTGAAGGATGAGTGAACAACTTTGTATTCAAACCTAACTTATTACCAATGATTCCAGAGAAAGCAAATTCACAGACGTAAGTTCAAGGCCCAAGAAATCATTCATATACAACAGCAATATAAGAAGGCCCCTTTTGAAGTGAAGTATTGTTTCTCTTACTATCCTATTTTCTATCTTTGGAACCTTTTGTGTATTTGCCCTTTTTATGCAAATTAACAATATTGAATACTAATGAATTTGTTTGCATGTGCTCAGGATCTACCGATTTTTTTACATCCACATGGTAATATTGTTCATCATTGAAAGTGTGTTTCTGCCCCTCAAGGTTAATTTGATTTATGTTGAGTTATTTGTAATGGAAAGGATTTCCATTATATATGTCTGAGACAAGGTATTATGATTATTTACATTATTCAGACTGTTATCCTCATCTTCATTGCTATATTCACAATGTTTCAACTGTTGTATGCTCCAGCCTTCTTCAGATGATTGAAATTTCAAACTGAACCCTTTATTTTGTCCAGCAGGGTAGATTGTTCTAGTTCCATATGCCATGCCTTTTCCGGATGTCTCAGTTATTTCCCTTTAACTCAACTTTCCAAGTTTTTTGGTTTACCACTGCTGTAGACTGGTATTGAACTCACAACTAGTCACTGGATCTAACCAAAGCCTTTAACCCCAAAACTTGGAGAGTTGAATTAAAGGGAAGTAACTGAGACATCTAGAAGAGGCGTGGCACGTGGAACTAGAACAATCTACCCCAGTTGACGAAATAAAGGGTTCAGTTCTAAATTCCAATCACCCGAAGAAGGCTGGAGCATACAACGGCCAAAATGTTGTGAATATGGCAATGAAGATAAGGATAACAGTCTGAATAATGTAAATAATGGAAAGAAAATGTTTTCATTTTTTACAATGTGCATGAATGTAATCATCTTTTCTTATTTCATCATCTTATTATTGAACTAAAATTTCATATTTTCAGCACACAATGCACTAACATTGTGTATGCCCAGGATAATCAGTAACAAATTTTTTTTTGCAATAAACTTATTTATAATTCTTTCTCTACCTGTGTCTTCTGTGTTATGTATGTCACTATTGTTGTTACTCTTTTTTCCCCATTATTAGAGGAGGTAAAACTAAAATATTTTAATAAAACAATGATATAATTCTCTCTCTCTGTCTCTCTCTGTCTCTCTCTCTCTCTCTCTCTCTCTCTCTCTCTATATATATATATATATATATATAATCTATAAGAAATTAATGAAAAATTTGATACAAACCAAAGATGGCATTTTGACAAAGACTTCTTCCACAATTTCTGGGTCTTCTAGATGATTGTGAGATAGGTCTAGCACACTGATATTAGTGCATTCTCTCAAATGTAAAATATCATCCAGTTTTGTCAGCTTATTATGACTTATTTGTAGTGTACTCAAATCAGTAAGACCAGCTGAAAAATTCAATTGCATTGTGTCAGGAAATATTAAGACAAACAAATATGAAGTTCACTTTTAATTACTGAACAAAATCAATATTCTAAATTGTCAAAAAATACAGATAACATAGTTGATTTGAAATGAACATCTGAGTACTTTTATTGCTATTATTTAAATTTAAATAAAATGGTGGTGGCAGCGATGCAATCAATGACAGTTGGAATCGATTTTGAAGATGTTTAATATCTGGTAAGTTGGATCATAGACACTTCATATTGGTGTAGGAGATAATGAACTTGGGATCTACTTTTGTTTTTTTCAGGTTGGGTTTGTATATTCTATTTGATGTTGCAGACATGGTTAGATATATTGAGATTTTATAAAAGTTGAAGACAAGATAGCAAAGCAGCCATCTCTACAAGTAGTACGTACATCAATTAGTTGGATTAAATTGTCTGGAAGTACAATCATAACTGTACACATCATCATGCCACTGAAAGGCCTCAATGAAAACTACTACGTGATTCAGATCCCATTCAGAAAATTACAATACAACAGCTCCAATATTATACATCTGCTAATGGGATGGCCTCCTCTGGAGTTACAAGAGTTTTGGATCCCTGACTATCAGGTGGATAATGCCAACCTAAAAAGTTTATCTCCAGCACCCTTAATGAAAAGGCAAATAATGAAGGAAAGAAGAAAATGCAGGCATACTACCCCAAGTGAACAGAATTCAAAGCAACAGAATTTCTCCTTAGCTCAAAATCATTGTGACTAAGCAAGAAGCCCAGGCATTGAGATATAAACACTCACTTATCAGATCCAGTGGGAGAAGGGGGAAAGGTACAATGCCTGCTCATGGATGCAAAAGCCTACTCTACTCCCACTGAATTAATATTACATAATTACTGAAAGGGAAAGTTAGCATTAGGAAGACACTTACGGGTTATTTGGCAAGCAAAAGAAGGACTGTAATGGATGTAACTTAGTTAAAGTTTCGTTAGGCACTATCTAAATGAGAAAATGGAAAATAATGAAATATTTTTATTTAAGTGGAAGGATGAAGAAATAAAAAATTTAAAAATTAAATAAAGTAAGCATTTCTTCACATACCTATTATTCCAGGTCAAATTTTTAGAAGTTTCTAGGATTTAAAAATTTTTTTTAACCCAACATTGGTAGAAGAAAATAAAGAATTAAATAAAAACGCAAGAATAAAAATTAAGAAATTGAAATCAATTAAAAAAATCAAAAATGGGTAAACCATATTTTTAAAAAAAATTGGTAGAATGCCTGATAATATATTTTTTGTTAAAGGATTTATATAATTAAGTTAATCAAATAAAAATCTATGGGTTTCCAGTTTAGCCATTGAAATCTGAGGGCTTTTGTTTACTTTTGTTTATAAAGGTTCTTCAATCTGATTGAAATAAAGAAAATGCATAAATTTACACATAAATGGCTATTTCTAAGAATAAATATATACATTCTTAAATAATAGATGACTAATTTCATTAAATAAAACAGATTATTTTAAATTTCCATTCTCAAAATAAACAAATGAAGAACTCACACAAGTTTTCAATCTTTTCAATCATGTTATTGCTGACATTCAGGCAGCATAAAAGGTGTAGTTGTTCAAGATTTTCAATTTTGTGAATGAGATTTTGCTGTAAGTAGAGACATTTAAGGTTTTTCTGGTTATCCAGGTTCTCAATTTTAAGCAGACCATTACACTCCAGCCACAGACATTTTAGTCCTGTATATTCTTCTAAATTTTCTATGCAGGGAAATCCTGAAGTAAAATTAAAAGATATAGTAGACAATGCATACAAGTATATAATCAATGGCTTTTGTTTCTTTGTGTTATTAATTTGTATTGGTTTTGGGTACATAAATAAAGTACAAATTTTACATTTCCAAGGAGGACTGTTGTTTTAACAGAAAATTAAATGAAGGTTCACATATGGTAAAGGTAAAGGATTTATTCTTGAGATAAAACTGTTTTAAACTATAATGGTAGTGATCAGTAATAATGATCTGATTAAGAAGTGTGTAAACTATATCAATTCATGATTAACATAAATCAGCATGCTACTAACTCTTTGCTCTCCCAGTTACTAACAAAGTACAACTGTAGAAGTAAATTTGCTGGTTAGTAAAATCTAAGTGAAGTAAATCAGAGATTTCAGTTAATATTTACATCTTATGAAAAGTAATTGAGCTTATTCTAAAATAATTCCTTAAAATAAGTAGCTTCAAGTTCTAAGAATAATTTTTGCAGGACAATTGTACTCAAGGTAGAATAATATCTTCTAAGCACCTACCAAATTCTAAACGTATATTTCAAATTTCTATAATTACATAACTGGATCAAATAAAATATCAGTACATATTATAGAATTCACTTGACTAAACATTTGAAATTTCATTTGTTAGTTTATTTTATATCATGCTTAGTTTTTCTGTCTGATTACAATAGTAGTGATTGATTTGAATACAAACCTTTGTAGTGAAGATAAAGTACATCATTAAGTTCTGGTGTCATATACAATTTGAGATCTTTGCAATGCTGGCGAAGAAATGCTTTGGTGAGACTAAAAGAGAGAGAGAGAAACTAAAGTTATCTTAAAAGAAAGATTCTTATTCAATTATTAAAAGTTTTGAAAGTTAGCAACTACCAAGAACCTTGCTTGAAATGAAAATCCCAGACCAAATTAATACTTACTTCGCAGCAAATTATCTGTTAAAGAAATATTTTAATTGGAAGGAGAAAATGAAATTTACATATTGTGGTGGAAGTCAACCATAGTTGTCTCCCCCTGGACCAGTTATAAGAATAATAATCTCCACCCTGTTTGTTGCCAGAGTTGAGTTATAGGTGAATAAAGCCTGTACCGCGTTTGTTTTTCATTGCACATATATATTTATTTTATGAAGGTTTTGTAGTTGATGAAGGATGCAATTCAACTGTTGACACCAGGAAGATGCAAAGCAAACCGAATGTTCACCAAGTTACAACAATAAGTTAAGACAAATGTATGATTCCACTATGATTTACATCATCTTTAAGAAACAAAACTAATATTTACAATTAGTTATTTGCTCATTATTTTTACATAATATATTTTTGTTTTGTTGGTAGTTTATTTGCTTTCCTTAAAATTCAATGTTGTTGTTTAAAATTAAACTTGTTTTAATGTGCAGAAATCTTTCTCTTTTATATATTGTCTCTTAGTGTCTGTTTAGTGTCACTTAAGCTGGCAAGATTTCATTGTGACTATATTTATTCTCATTAACTCATAAATGACATCAAAAATCCTTTTCTTTTTGAACATTTATATATTGGAAAATAATGTTCTACTATTTTAATTATTCTTTGCTCACCGTGGCCAATTGTTTCCATATTTGTCTTGTTTTTCTTTGTCAGCCATTGCCTTCTCTTCACATTTCTCTTCTTTTGGTTCTTTAGGTTTTTCATCATCAATTGCATAATGTTCTGCAAAATTATAACAAATCAAAATTTTCATAGATTATATGATTATTAACTATTAATACTGTATTTTATTTAATATATAAATATATATATATATATTTTAAGTAAATCTACAGAGATCTGAGGATCAGTAATCAAATCACAATTTTACCGTTCTTAATACATTTTAAGTGATAAATGATATTTTTATGCATGCGTCATATACAAAGAATAAAAAATAAATGTCATACATGTTTTTATGGAAGTACATCATTCAATTTAAAGAGAGATAAAATGAATATATAATTTGGCTTCTACTGTACCATCTTTGAATCAAAAAAGAAAAATACCGACTTTTTGTTTGTTGTCTTTCTATGCCTGCAAAGAAAACTGCTAGGTACAAACAATTCTTATTTACAGAACCAAACATCAGATTTTCATGTATTTTCCAGCTAAATTTTCATGAATAAAACATCGCTGTGTATTCAAGCTAATCATATTACCAGTTAAAATAGATTTACCAAATAAGGTACATCTATAGAGAATATCAGTTTTTATATTGCTCTGAATCAAGTTTATTTGTCAACTGTATTACACTCATCATATTCCTATTGGATGATTTGCCAAAACCAGGAAGTCAATTTATGAGATGTACATTTGGCAGAATTTTGCTAAATGTTCATGAAAAAGAAATATTCAAAACATCATTGAATTTTAATAAAAACAGTACTGACTAAGCACACAAACATTTATTTAAGTATATAATATCTATCTATCTATCTCTTTAAGGCAAATGTACGATATTAAATATTTGTATTTATAAAAATAACAGAAATAATAATAAATATATATATATATATATATATATATATATATATATATATATATATAAGGAAATGGACTAAGTCTGACAATTATTTACATATATTTTCTGTTATTTTTATAGATACAAATATTTAAGTAAATCCCCTGTTTCTAATAAACAGTATTAATGACATTTACTGGCCTGAATGTCTGAGAAATCTCATAGAAAATATGTGTCCTCCGACAGGAATCGAAACTGTACCCTACAAAAAACCATCATATAGTCTGACATGCTATACCATTTAGCTACAGAGGAAATGTCTGGTTAGCAAGGTTAAATTAATGTTTTTAAACTACAAATTTCCCATGATTTTCTCTCGAACACTCATATCAGCTCGAAGCATATCTTAACATAAACAAATGACATCACATATTAAATCCGACAATTATTTAAATATATTTTCTGTTTATGTTTTTATAGATACAACTATTTAAGTAAATGCTCTGTTTACAATAAAGTTTGGTTAAGTTTGGCACAAGGGTGAAGTTGGAGGCTTTCGTCAGCAGACAATCATGTGGGCCTCTCTCCTGTCTCTGGTCTCATCTCCATCTCTTCTGCCTCTCTTCTCTCTTCTACTAGCGAATTCGCTTTGTGCATTCATATTTATTGACATAATTTTGGGAAATTCCCTTCTCCCAATCTCTCATATCAATATCTCTCACTAAACTCCCTCAGTGAGTGTGGGTGGCTTATCCACCCCTCCTCCTGTCTCAAATCAACTTCAAACAGGAGATTCAACTCCAAATTCATTGTTTAGCAAAAATGAAATTTTCACTTTACCGTTTGCATCTGCAACTGTGTGTCAATCAACATTGCCCCTTAAGTCTGGGTCACTTTTCCATTGTTCAAACTGCTCAGCAGACAATTCTTGTTGTTTATGGGTGAATTAAATTCTCAATTCTTCCCATAGGTTTTTGATACTAACGGTTCTCATTTCAATGTCTCTTAGCACATAACACAAGGATGGCCAGCCTGTGGCGCATGCGCCATAAGTGGTGCATTGGATGCTTACAAGTGGCGCATTGCATCATTTTGATGAAAAGAAACTTAGCCACTTCTACTCATTCATTTCAGGGATTTTATATTTATTGCATGTCCTTTGCAAAAGTGCTAAAAGTTTGATTTGTGTTTGTCCCATTTCTTTTTGTTAAAAATGCTGACATGGTCCTCTTGGTTGACTGAGTGCTTAACTAACTGGTAGACTGGATTGTGTTCTAAAATGTTTGCCATTCTTTATCACTGCATTGGATAGAGCGTTTGTGTCTGGATTTCGTTAAATTAAGGTAAGAATAATTTCATGATTTACATTTCGCTGAATCGTAGCTTCAATATTATGAGTGCCTATACAAATTAGAGTCCGCATTATACCAGCTTTGTAATGTTGAGAGATTTATGACTGACATTATGATTAGGTCTACGTGTAAATTGTGTATAGTATATATAACGTGCAGCTAGTAGAAATTCTATGACTATAATTAATTGCACATAGCTTTTAAGTGCATTAACATTAGGAATATGTATAAACATCAATTTATTTTATTTGCAGTCTAAAACTGCTCAAAATCTGTTGAACTGCTGTTAATCTGTTGATCCGGTGTTGATCGATTACCGCTTTGCTATAATTTTACATTGTCTAGCCGCCCTATCTCTCCTTTCTCAATAGAATCTTTCCAACTAAATTTTGACAGTTACAAAAGTAAGATAGGATCTTACACTTTGTAGCATTGCTCTGTTTCCCAGACACTTGCTGTGATGGTGACATTGCGTTCTGTTTGTTAAGCTCATTAGCATGCCACGTATAAAGTGAGAATACATTTCTGGTAAACAAGTATTTTTTATTTTTTGCAGTTTTTTTGGCCTTCATAGTGAAGAAGAACATGAGCAAAAGAAAAGAAGGAAGTGATAGTAAGCATCAATTTAATGAACTATGGGAGGATGAATTTCTATTCATTGCGAGTCCTTCAGGAAAACCAATGTGCATAGTTTGTGAAAGCACTCTCTCGGATAACAGAAGTTATGATCTTAGCAGACACTATAAGAAACACCAAACTGAAATAGGAAAAAAACAGAAGTTAGTGCTTGGCTATGAGTTATGAAAAGAATATGTGGTTAAGAAAAAAGAGGATATCACCAAGAGGCAAAATTTGTTTGTAAAGAAAAGCTGTGATAGTTTAGCAATGCTTGAAGTGTCCTACAAAATTGCCTTCCAGTTGGCTAAAAAGCAAAAGCCTTTCTCTGACGGTGAAGAAATTGTTAAGCCCTGTCTCCAAAAATTTGCACGTGTGAGTGATAAAAGTATAGAAAGAAAAGCGAATGAAGTCACTTTGTCAAAGCAAACAATTACAAGATGCATCGAGGAGCTTTCTCGTGATGTGTGTAAGCAAATGAAAGACCGTGTGCGTGCATGTTCTTTTTTTTCATTAGCCTTGGATGAATCTGCTGTGATGTAGCCCAATTAAGCATTTTTGTATGAGGAATTGATGATAATTTCAATGTCTTCGAAGAACTTATTGGCTTTGAGTCACTCCATGGGAAAACAAGAGGATCAGACATAGTTGAAAAAGTAAAATCATGTTTAGAAAATCAGCAATTAGATTTAAGTAAACTTTTAAGTGTCTGTACTGGTGGAGCACCGTCAATGATTGGTAAAGTTGCTGGGGCTGTAGCCTTGCTTGAAATGTTTTTAGGTCGTCCTCTCCTAAAATATCATTGCATTATTCACCAAGAGTCTCTGTGTGGAAAAGTTTTGAATTTGCAACATGTTATGGTACCAGTTGTAAAGTGTGTAAACAAAATTAGAGCAAGAGGATTAAACAGAAGACAATTCAGAGAATATTGTGAATTGCTAGATGAGGAGTATGGTGATCTTATTCTTCACTGTGAGGTGCGTTGGCTTTCTAAAGGACAAGTTCTAAAATGATTTTGGAAACTGAAACACATTGTCCATGATTTTCTAGAAGAAAAAGATGAGTTGCCTGAGGAAAGGGCCCTTTTGCATAATGAGAACTGGTTGTTAGATTTAGCATTTTTAGTTGATGTTACCAGCCATCTCAACTACCTCAATCTTAAACTGCAGGGCAAAGACCAACTGTTTCCTTGCTTAGTAAATGATATCAGTGCATTCAAGATGAAGTTGCAAGTGTTAGAAAAAAAGGATTTGAGCCAATTGCCACATTTAAAAGAACAAAGTGAATGTGTTGAAAATATTGTCAACTTTGCAAAATACATTGAAAAAATCAAATTACTACAAGAAGCCTTTGATAGTCGCTTTAGTGATTTTTCTGAAGAAGAAGACCGCATGCTTGCATTTATAAATCCATTTTCACTTAATGAACATAACATTCTAAAGATGCCTAGTAATATACAAATGGAACTTATTGAACTAAAAGCAAATTCAATATTGAAAGTAAAATTTAATGAACTTTCCTCATTCCCAAGTGCGTCGGAAATGATTGGTTTTTGGCAATCATTACCATGTGAACATTTTCCAGAAATGAGAAAACTTGCCCAAAGATATGTTTGTCTCTTTGGAACTATGTACAGATGTGAGCAGTCATCTTCTTCCATGAAAATGATCAAAAGCAAACTGAGGTCGTGACTGCCTGATTCCAACTTGAAGAATTGTTTGTTGCTTTCAGTTACAAATTTAACTCCTAATATTGCTGGTTTGGCAAAAACAAAGCAGAATCAAAAGACACATTAAAGTTATTTATGTTTATTTTGCCTATGTAAACATTATAAACTCTGCCATGCCCCCCACCCCTCTTCAAAATGTGAAGAGAAAAAAAAAAGTCAAAGCATTGATTGATGGCCTCCCCTTTCAAAACTCCTGGATACGCCCCTGGTCATAAGCATATATTTTTCAAATAAATAGATTTTATTATAACTTTAAAATATGTCCATATTACAACACGTACTGAAAGAAAGTGAATGTTTATGTGGCGTATTTAAATTAATCATACAAAATATTGGCGCGTGGAATCAAAAGGTTGGCCACCCCTGACATAACACTCTCTTGTCTTGTAACAAAACTTTCTTCAATTTTACCACAGCAATGGCAAATAGTATCACACACACACATATATATATACGTGATAATTATTTTTTTTAAATATGATTCCTTCGCTACATAAGAGTTCTCATGTTTCAAAAACAGCAGCTAAAAACTAAAAACTTCAATTTAATTATAAAAATTAAATTAAATTAAAGTATCAAGCTCTGTTTCATCTTCAAGTGAAATTTTTGGAATAACTAATCTTGAAATTTACGCAGCTTTATAAGCATATTCATTTGTAAAATTAATTACTATGGAAACAGCTGAAGCAATTATTTCAATAAGGGGCATTAGGATTAACATATTGTATCAACTCTGAAACTGTGGTATAGTGAATTGGTATACCACAGATTTTATGCAGCATTTATTTTCCAACGGGCAGTCTTCAGGGTTTCTACAATCACATAATTTTTCATTATTTTTGTCTAATTTTAGTTTAGGGTTTTTATTAATACTATTTTGGCATGCGTGTTTTTCCAGGATTTTATTATTATGTTTTTTTATGATTATTTCTAGAGTCCTAACACTGAAATGATATATATAGGTTCCACAAAAAATGAATTTAAAGTTAGATGGAGACAACAAAAAAGCTCCTTCAATAATATTATAAATAGAAATCAGATATCCCTATCCAAATATTTTTGGCATTTAAAAGAAATGAATAAAACACCAAAAGTAAAATGGAAAATAATAAATAGAACATGAACTTGGATGACCCATGCCCTTTATGCCTACATGAAAAACTACACATTAAGTTTCTAAAAAATGAAAATTTATTAAACCATAGACATGAGTGAACGTTTTTTGCTGACATCAACAAATTTTTGCATTAAATAATTAGCTTAAATTTTTTTTTAAACTTCACAGTCTATTAAAAGGTTTAAAAGCTTAACCCAACCATAAAATAAAAAAACGTTTATGAAGTTGTCAAAAAAACAAATTGTAGTTCAATATGATGCATTTATATACAAACAACCCTTTTAGAAAAAAAAAAAAAATCTTTAGACATTTTACTGCATAACAATAACTCTTTGTCACTGAAACAGACTAGACGATATGCGTCTAATGAATCTCATCATTCGCTTTAAAATAAACACCCCGACCCTACCTTGACCTCTTTCCAAAAGTAACTAATATGTTGATACAATATGTTAATCCTAATGCCCCTTATTGAAATAATTGCTTCAGCTGTTTCCATAGTAATTAATTTTACAAATGAATATGCTTATAAAGCTGCGTAAATTTCAAGATTAGTTATTCCAAAAATTTCACTTGAAGATGAAACAGAGCTTGATACTTTAATTCAATTTAATTTTTATAATTAAATTGAAGTTTTTAGCTGCTGTTTTTGAAACATGAGAACTCTTATGTAGCGAAGGAATCATATTTTTAAAAAATAATTATAATTTAGGCTCTACTTATGTATTGAGCACTGTTTTTTTAAAAATAAAAACAAAAATACTAAAGAACTTTCTTTCTTAATTTTCTATATATTTGCACGCACACACACACACACACACACACACACACACATATATAAAATGAAAACAGACAACTTTAAGGGTCCACAGGTTATAATTTATTTCCCCAGGGAATTTCTTTTTCCCTGGCTCATCAGACCACATTTCCAAGGGTGAAAGAATGAATTTAGATTTACGGATATTTTTTATACACTTTTCAGGGGTAGTATTAAGTTGATGTAAGGTAATATAGAGAGTGGTGAGAGAGAGTGTGAAAGACATGGTCAAAATTAGAGAGGGAATGGAGAGATAGGAATGATTTTAAATTTATTTTTATTAAAATACTTAATAGTGAGGAATACTGTTTTCATTAAATTAATCGCTCTGATTTAACATTGAGTTCTCCAGATTTCATCCTCCTTGGGATTATCCATACGGATTACCAAGATTTTAATTAATTATATATATATATATATATATATATATATATATATATATATATATATATATTTATATATAAAATACATGACATAAAACTGAAAAAGGTTCTGTTTACTGGAAAAACAATGTATGATAACCAAGTGAAATTACCTTCTAATGCATCGGTGCTTTCAGGTTCATTCTTCTCACAGACAGGTTGAATAGGACTTGTTGCATTTTCCTCAACTAATTCTGGAGCAGTCACTGTTAAAGGCATATTTATTTCCTAAAAAGAAATTTTGTTTTTACAAATCAGTTTTTACTGTTGACTAGCATTGAAATGTTTTAACACAATATTTTTTGTTGTATGTTATCAGTTTTATGTTATGATATTTGAATAAAAACCTTTGCAGTGAAAATAAAGCATACACAACATAAATTATACACAACTTTAGAGCCTATATAGGCTCTAAAGTTGTGCATAATTTATGTTGTGTATAGGCTATCATAGGCTCTAAAGCTGTGTATAATTTGAGATCTTTACAAGTAATCAAGAAGTGTTTCATTAAATTTGAATGTTTCATTTTTCTGCAAGTCAGTATAATACGAAAAAATATGATAGCATGTATTTGGCCATGTTTGTGTGTGTGTGTGTGTGTGCACGTGTGAAGTAACAAAGGAAAAGCTTGACAGATCTTGAGAAATCCTGTTTGATAATTATATAGGATAAACCAGTGGCAGCTTGCAATATCAACTGTTTGCTAAAGTCACCCCACTGAATAAATTGTGAATTTAATGTCTTCTATAGATTTCTGCCTGAAGTCATCCAAAAAATGGAAATTATATCAGTAAATATTACTTTTCTACTGTGAACAAATGTGTAATAATTTTTTTGTATGGCATGGGGGTTAAAAATGAAGAGCTGATTTACCCACGTCAAGAAGATTAATGAAGGATGATAATGATATGGAAACACACAGGTAATTTTAACAAAACAAGGAATTTATTCACAAATTTACACACTTAAAGTAGTTTCAGTAGCTCATTTCAGGAAAATAAATCAGAATTTTTAAAGTCTGTAGTTTTAACATATTGTCATGAAAGGGAGATGTTTATACAACAGATTAAATGATCTGACACAAAATTATATTCAAAAATGTTAAGACAAAGGTAAGAGAGTTCATTGCTCACCAAAGGGACATATGGTTTGCATACTTTCAAAAGTAAACAAAATGAGATAATTTGAAATACTTTCTTGGATTGTTGAGAGAAATTCTTTGAAGTGCCACATGCTTGATTAAAAGGCCAATAATATAACTGGTGAATAATTTTACTCTGGCAAGAACTTCAACACTGGTCACAAGAACAGACACAAAATCTTTCACATGAATTCAGATACTCTTCTCTTGTTAATTTAATTTTCGTCATTTTATATAAAAAAGAATTACTGCTATCACACACAATCAGTCAGCAGTCATACACATGTTTCATTAGTGTGTGCTTCATGCACACACATATTGACATACCAAAACACTTGATTTCCTCACTTGCAACAAAAACACTTCAAAACTTTGCAGACTTACAACAAATCATTTTGAACAATCAAACTATTGGTTTCTTCATGACCATAACATAGAACATTGATTTTTAATATGGGTGAATCTGTCTGTATAAATGTTACTATCATATTTAGCTTGGTCATCTTCCTTTTCTGCAAAGATCATTTCTTCACATTGCATAAAAAATTGTGTTGTATTTGTAGACACAAGACTCAAATTTTATTTTTCCTCCTGAAATGACTGACCCTATAAATATTACAATACCTCTTTTCTTATATAATTCCTTTTTTTTATCCTGTCATTAACTTTTAAAAATTTCAAAAGCATACCAGATATAACAAAATTTATTGCAGCTTCCAGATAATGTTCTAAGTGTGTGCAAAAGCTTCTAGCATTATTTTTTATTAAAGATATGACTTTTTACTGTGTATTCAATTCCAAAACAAACACTGGGAACCTTTACACATACCTAATGCATTGTTAAACGCTATGAATTTTTATGTTTTACCATATTCATTATATTTACATTATAAATGATGATTTTAATAAATGTGGAATAGATTAATTGGTGTATAAATTTAAAATTCTATCCCTAATTTCAGATTTAAGTCATCAAAAATGTGGTAACGGTTAGAAAAATGCTATGCAATGTCATGTCATTTTGCTGTTGTGTCTTTATTCTTTATACATATTGTAAGAATTGAAGGTACAGCCAAAAACTAAAGAGAAATATTGAATTTTAATTTACTTTTCAGCCTACCTTTCATTGCGTTTTGACAGCTATCAGTGTATAGTTAGAAAAAAATGTAAAAATTGGCATATTTTTGTTTATTGATTTTAGCATTAAAGATGGAAGAAAATAAGCATTTTTTTATTTCAAGAAAAATAATAAGATTCAAACAAGGTTGTTACGTAGAGCAGAGCAAAGTCATTTTTAGTTGCATGTGTGACAGACACACCAAATACTTAGCAGCTATTCTCACTGCCTGTCAAAATAGTATGATGATCACAGCCATTTTTTCTTGCTATGGTCATATCATAAAAAGTTAATTAATGAATCAACTGAAATTAGTAATAATTAAATTAGGTACCGCCACTTTTTCATGGAAAACAGCATAGCATAATGAAAAAGGCCACAAACTTAATTAAAATAAAGTTTTATCGTCAAAATGTTATGAAAGACCAAAGAATTTTTTAATTATTTTTTAAAAATTTTTAATCCTTTCTAACACGTTCGAAATTTTGGTTAAAAAATCTTTTTGTTTACGTCATCGCGGTGGCTATAATAATAACTGACGCTTTTGCGCTTTTTCCCGTTGAAAACACATTGATTTCGAAATTCTGGTAAAAAATAATTGTCAAATAATTGTCCGATTTTAATGAAATTTTCAGGACTTATTCACAAATAAATGAAATTATTTTTTAAATGTTTTTTTTTAGAAAATTTTGGTAAAAATTTTTTTTTTTAAATTAAAAATATGTTAAGCCAACCACCCCCACACCACCCCCACTTACTTAATTTCATGCAATTTCGCACAAAACCTTCCTATTTCTTGAATTTTTTTGTTGTTAAAAGTAAGAGTCCTTGGAGATTGTAAATCACCGACTTTTCTTTTCAAATTTGAGCTAACTGAAAATCTGCTCTGAATTGAAAAATAATGAATCCAATAAAACTATGATATTATTTAATTAGAAAAGCTTTTACCTGCTTTTGTAAATAAGTTATATTAAGGACATTATTCTCTGAAGAAATGAAATTTTTCTGAGGAATAATGAATTTTTACAAGAATTTTTTTCATTTTTTTATTTTAATTATAATAATTTATAATAGTTTAAAATCGTGTAAAATTCTGTATTAGGCTATTTCCTGGATATAGTAATTAAGTGGATACAAAATTTACAAATCCAAAATTGAAAAGATTAATAAATTTAGTTGAGCTATTCTATTTTTAAAATAATTTTGTATTTTGTATTTTCCTTATTTTCTGAAATTGCCATTATTATGATCTAAAAGTTTTATCCCTTTAGGTCGCTTCAATTACGTTTCAACAGGTTTTCAAAATTTCCATTCAGCTTTAAAAGTTTAAAGCTTAAACTAAGTTTTACTTTTTTCAATTACTATTTCGCTAAAAAATATATTTATTTTTATGTAATTATTCATACTTCAATTGAGTAATCATGGCATTTCATTTGTTATTAAATTATAAAATTAATTGAAGAAAATTATATCGTATTTTAATTTTTTATTTATTTTTGCATCTTCGAAAGGTAAATAAGTCAATAAAATATTGAATAATTGCGGAAAATATGTTCATTTGTAAAAATTACTAGGTAGTTAATAACCCCAAAAAATGCGTTCACTTAAATTTCTTACAATTATGTCAATTAGAGTCATCCATAGTAGGTGTCATCGTCAATCAGCAGTTCATCAAACCTTGGATCAGATGAACAGGACCAATCATTAATTGGTTGTATATTACTTTTTTATGCTATAAGTAATATTTATTTCAAATTAATTTAACTTTAAATTTTCTAATTTTACTCAAATAACGTGTCAGAAATATATATGTATTTTTTTAAACAATTTTAAACATTTTGTTTACAAATTTCTTAAAATTAAATGGCCTCTTTTAATAAAATTTTAAGAAATCGAAATTAAATTTGACATTCCAATCTATATAATTTCTATCTGAAATACACCAGAATATTTTATTTAATGGAAATAAATTTTTTAATCATTAAGCTTTCAATTAAAGCTAAAATGAAATCTTCAAGAAAGCTTTTTCATTTTTAAAATTTAATTTTAAACCTTAGGTATCGAAAATTTATGCCGAAAAAGCGGAGGTGCCTAAATTAAATTATCATGGGTATATTCTAACATTTCATACCAAATGTTAAAAAAGAAAAAAGATATGCCAAGAGATGCTGAGGGTTAAGTAATGAATGTGTAACTCAAAGTTAAAAGGCTAAATATTTGAATGCTATTATTAGTAAACAAGAAAAATAGCACTTGCTTAAAAATTATGTATTGTTCTGACTCCAACGACTCTAAATAAGTACTAAAAAGACGGTATGAAAGAATTTTTAATTCAACATTTGTTAAACTAAGTAATACAGTGTAACCCGGATATAAGAGAGTTGTCGGGACCGGATACGTCTCTTATATCCGGGTTTCTCTTATATCCGGGTCTCTTATGAACAAGCAATGTCTTTAACAAAAAAAAGTAATATGCAAGAGAACAGAAAAAGAGAAAATTAGTAAAAAACAAAATTTCCTTTTTTTGAAGTAATGCAGATTATTAAAAAATGACAATATTAAGACAAGAAGAGTGAATAATACATTTAGATTTAATTTTCAATAAATTTCCTTACTAAGGAGAAAATATTTTTAATATTGTCAACAAATTAATAATAACATAAGTAATTTCTGTGTCACTTGTTAGTGTGTGTGTACTAACTAATGTATATTAGTAAGAATTTTAAAAAAAATTTATCTCTAATGGAGAGTCAATCACTCGAGCGGGGGGAGGCGAGACTTTTACTTAGATTTTATGTGGGGTGCCCATAAGCGTAAATATGGGCCAACGATATCATTGTCACGCTGCTGTCGATATTAATTACACCGATCCCACCTCTCTTAGCTGAAGGTGATATCGCAGGGTTGGAATACCCCGGGACCAGGCGCCCTCTCCCCACCTAAAATGAGAAGAGAAATTTGGTACGGACAAGTGATGACGTCATTGTTTTCAATAGCAACGACAGATATGAAACAAGTAAAATTAGTAAATTAATAAATTAATTTTTTAAACAAAGCTGATCGTCGAGTTGAATGGGGGGCACAGATAGAGTTTCACAAGCGAATCTTTTACGACCGAATGGGATTTATTTATTTATGATAGTTACAACGCCCAAAAAAGGATTTTTTCGTGTTTTTTTTCTAAGAAGTATAGAATCAGGGAGTGTTATTAAAAGACAACTTCTTTTCAAATAAGTTTTACTTAATTTTGTTTGTATGTATAAAAAAATTA
Source organism: Acanthosepion esculentum (assembly GCA_964036315.1). Lineage (NCBI taxonomy): Eukaryota > Metazoa > Mollusca > Cephalopoda > Sepiida > Sepiidae > Acanthosepion > Acanthosepion esculentum. Next base: position 15,820,932 of record OZ038512.1, read on the forward strand.
AAAAAATGTGGATGCACAAGAACAGGTAGTTTTTTTTTTGGGGGGGGGGGTTATAGTGCGATTATGACCGCCAACCATGTATTTTTATTGCTGTATTTTACAAGAAAGTTATACATTTTTTACGAGAAAAATGTCAACTTTTCATCAGATATTTTGAAATCTATAAAAACTACTCAACAAAAAAGTAAAATACAATAGAAGCGTATTTCATGTCACAACTCAACTCACCTTTTAGCGTCTGAATAGTTTTCAAAAAGTAAGCGTCCCAGCAACAGTCGTTGCTAAGGAAATGTTGATTATAAAATGAGTTTGATGACGAAACGAAACTACTTTGTAAAACGTTTAATAAGGAAACTAAAGTTCCCTTTTTCATAGTTCGATTTTTTTTCGTTTGTTTGTTTTTTTTTTGTCTAGAACTTAGGAGAAATAAAAATAACAAGTAGAATTTATTATAAGGCTTTATTAAGGATATATTTGTTTTACTTTTTAGAATTTTTTCGATGTTGATAAACAAAAAAATATTTTCGAAATAATGCTAAAGAAAAACAAACTGTAATTGAGTCATCATCAAATATTTTCGTTATCTAATCAAGTTGTATTTTAATTTAAAATACAATTTGATTAGATAATGAAAATAATTAATATATTGAATAAAAAATTCTTTAAAAATTTTAAAGAATGCATTCAATATAAATTCAGCTCTTTAAAAATAGTGACATTTATAAACATTTTTATTTTTATCGCACCTCTTTTGCTACGTAATTCAGACCTCTTCTTTAAAAACAAATTAATACAAATTTCAATTCACAAACGTGACAATGTTAATTTTCGATTGTTGCTGGTAATGCAGATAAATGATAAAATTGTAAATATTTTTGTAACTTTGTTTCTCGTTTTGTATTGGTTTTTCTGAGGGGTTACCGCCACTTTGTCTGTCAGGACTCCCGCACCCACAAAGTTACATTCTTTTAGGACTATAAGGGAGGTATACTGGCTCTAGCACTCTTTTCTGTGGGATCAATACGTAGTATCTATTTGTTTTTTACAAGTTCACAATCTCGCTTTTTTCTATCCTCACTCTTTTTACTTTCAAAACCGGCGCCCAAGGCCTTGATTCTTATCAGAGATAAGAAGAATGTTGGGAAACGGGCCCTGAGTATGATGGCGTGTGTAATGGTGTAACCATGTTTGTTGCGTGTTGAAGGGCTGTTCCCCACAATTATTTATTTTTGTTAGGAAAGGTGTGGAAATAATTAGCAATGGTGAAATACAAAAAGGAACATAGAGTTAAAAACATAACATTTGAATTTATTACGTATTGAAATTACATGCATGTTAACTGAAAAGTGAGTTGCGTCCCTTTGATTAGGTAATTATTTGTACCTAGACTCATAACGAAAGAGTTGATTATGAAAATGCAGTTTAGAAGATTGAGTATGTTTTGTGTATTATGCAAGTTGGATAAATGATGCTGGAATTATACTTGCATGAATTGTTACAAAGTTCTTTAACGTCTGACTGCGTTAGTCAAGACGGGAGTTCTTTGAGAGTCACATTTTGAAGCTTGGAGTGAGCGGTCGAAATTGTCTGCTGCTGTTGTTGTCTCTCGCGGATGTCGGACTCTGCTGTCGATCTCTGCTCTCTGTCACATGTGTTTTGGGGGTTATATAAGTCAAGTCACGTGGGGTGGCTCAGAAACGAATTGCGCCAAAATTTGTTTGTGCACGTGCGGGTGACTTGATTGGTCGAAAAGTACCAATCAGTGAGCTAGATTTGCGGAGAATAACCAATAGTGCATTATACGAAGAAGGTAAAACTGGGATATGGACGAGCCCACAAGAATATATTTTCTGACTAACGAGAGAGCCGGAAAATATAAAAAGGAATCCCACCACCATTATTCTTTCCATGGTGCCATCAAGTCTGGGGGAAACCTGACAGCTTGTTCACTCCAACCTGTTTTCATTACTTGTAAAACCAGCTCCCAAAGCTTTGATTCTTATCAGAGATACGAATTTGTTTTCTGGACAATGGAGGGGCCAGGAAATTTGTGTAACGATTTTGGAGGGAAACGTCCTCGATCCTTCTGAGCCTCCCAAATCTCCATAAATTTGGAGAATCTACACCTATTTGGCAGTGAGAATTCGACCCACCGTCTGTAAGGTCGACGATAGAAAGCACCAGTCAACTTCAGAACCACTTTCAATCAAAGAAGAAATTCCTACTGGGCTGGACAGACAGACCGTCAGCCCACTACTAAAAAACATTTGGAAACTGCATCCCTTCACCGCTCCTTCTGTCGTGCCCACTGGACTTCTGTCGTCGACTACGAACTCACTCAACTGCATGATTCCTATATCTACCAACAATTTTCCTATTCTACAAGAACTGTGAGTGTTTCTAAACCGTAACAAAATTCTACTCGCTTAAAGAACTTTTAGGCGCTCAGAAATATTTTGGACAAGCCTTTTTTCTGTTATGAACATTTTGTCTTCCCTTAAAGAACATTTTCTTTTCCCTTTCTTTCACTCCAAATTGTCTTTATCCCTTTACCCTGTTTTTTTTTCTGTATATGTAAATAAGCACTTTCTTCTTTTAATGTTACACACCGAGCAGGAGTTTTTTCTTCATTCGTCGGCGAAGAGAGAGTTTGTCCGCTGTTTTTATTTGCGTTTTACTTTGTCTTGCTGTTTTTACTCGTGTTTTGTCGCAATGTTTTAAAACTCAACTCTTTGATGCGGGAAAGCCGGGTCAGATTTGATGGAATATTCCATACCTACCTCTCACCCCTCCGGGATAATGCACTTTTCACGCATAATCACCTCTTAACCAATCAGCATCTTAGTTTCAGAAAACTAAGTTTTTCATTGGCTGAGACCTTAAAACTGTAGCAAATTTGAGCAAAAATACCTTTTGCCGCGCCCCGCTTTGGAGCCGGTTTTGAGACCACGAACTCAATAAATAGAAGCGTTTCTCTTTTAGGTCAATCTATGTCACATCGGGGTGGTTTCCTGTGGAGCCCTCCCCTTGGTTAGGTTAGACAAGCTTTTGTGTACCTAGTTAATGTGAGTAAGTGTTGTTCCTAGCCTGTTCCCGGCTACATCTTTGGTTATGATCCAAGTCGAGATTCCCAACTTCCCCAGTTTGTTGCCCTCCCCTTTCATCTCGATTGGGTCAGCTTTTATATTTCCCAAGTCCGTCTATATTTTCTCCTTTCCCACTCCCTTAGCGAGAGAGCTTCTTGATTTTGTCCCCTGGGCAGAATACAGCGGCCTCTCTGTTTTGAGGGTTGGACGGGCCCTACTAACATCAGTTATGTTTAATTTGATTTGTGTTAATATTTTAGTTTGTTATTGGGTTCATCTCCCTCCCCTCTCATTTTTCATCATAGATTTTTATATATATTTTAGTTCCATTAAATTTTTATGGCATGGGGTGCGTTTTGTAGGCCCCCCTAGAGATGATGTGATATCATGGTGCATGGGGGGGTTGATTGGTGATGGACGAGTTCTTGTGGTGAATGGGTAAATTGTAATGAATGAATGGATCGTGAATCGGATTAGCTAGGTATAGGATAGTTAGTGTGGACCAACCTCAACCCCTCCCCTTTTCAGCCGTGTGCCACAATTATGTAATTTTTTTACATAATAAATATCGTCAGAACTTCACCCCTGGAGAGATGCTAAATGAATCCACGCCAGTCAAAACTTTGACTTAACTAAACCTTTCGCGTGCTAATTCTTCTGACTCAACAAACAGCACTTCGCTCTCTCAGGAACATTACTTACAACATACTAAAGAAAGTGAATTAACCCACTACTAAAACAGTATTTGTAAATTTCAATCAAACGACAGCTAAAGGTACACAACTCTTACAAACTTTGAACAGTAACTTTAACAAACGCACACATACACACTAGTGACTGAACAAAAGACATTTTGTAATTCGATAAAACATTTTGTTTAATTTCATACACAAATCTAAACCACAAGTCTACACACATTGAAACTCAGCATAATCCTTCTACATATTTCATTACAACTGGTCGTACTTGATCAGCAAGATCTATCTTGATTGTGTATGTTCAGTTGATATAAATGAATGTTATTTGTTAAACCTTTAATCACGTTGTCCTCATTTTTGATTTCTCCTAAACTATTTTACCTTCAAAGTTCTTATTTTTATATTTGTTGTGGATGAATGTCTTGTGAACACCTACATTTCTAAGCCTTCTGATAACCTAACCTTCTGATACGCAAAATACATTCGCTAATCTGCAACAGATTTCCCTGCATTCTTTATTTTGCAAGGAAGAAGGAACCTGATTCTGGGGATTCCAACCCTAACAGCACCTCCACCATTTCCCTAAAAGAGGGAGTGTTGATAGAATCGAAGCCATCGTGACAGCAGTGGTGAGGACTGGGCAATTTTTAGATTGGTCGAAGCCAGCCTCACATAAGACCTTGTGTCTTATCTTGCCACTATGGGGAAGTGTAAATAAAATATTTCCCGCGTTATGGAGTAACGATAACACGGAATTTATCTCCACTGGGAGAGATTTTTTTTTTCACTCTAATGGAATCCTCCATTTTTGCCAGCTACCACCTGCGGGAAAATGCACTCTTCTCCTGTGGTGATTATCATCGCCATCACGCACATACATACATACAGATCATACGACAAGCATTTATTGGTTAATCTCCTCAAAACTAGCTCGCTGATTGGTCAATTCCGACCAATCAAATCGCCTGCACGCGAGGAATATTTTCCTGTTCACCGATCTGGAGCCGGTTTGAAATCCAAAAAGTAAATAAATAGGATCGCTTCGCTTGATTCAAGCAGTCGGTAAACAAGTTGCGAGAGATGCCAACAAACTCCACGCGCGCCGACATACAGTCAGGATCTGAATCTTCGAGAGATGCCAACAAACTCCACGCGCGTCAGCACACTGACCCAACGAACTTTTCGTGTGTCAATTTACTGACTCAACAATCACCATTTCTCTCTCAAGAACTCAACTTACAATTTACTAGAAAAAGTGATATTATTCACTACAAAGTAGTAATTGTATACATTAGTCAAAGGTGCATAACTCCTTAATACTTTAAACAATATTTACAACTATCACACATACACACTAACATCTGAACTCACACAAGTGACATTTTCAACTTGCAGAATTCAATCTGTTTAATTTCACAGACAAACTTGAACTACAAACTTTCATACACCAAATCTCTGCATGTTCAATCCTTACATTTTTGTCTAACTCGTCACACTTAACCATTAATCTTAAATTCACTCTGTGTATGTCAAACGTGTATAAATGCATGTTATTTGTTGAAATCTGTAACTACGTTGTTTCTCTTTGATTTCTTCCAATTGAATTGCCTTCAAATGTTTATTTATTTTATTTGTTGTGGATGAATGTTTAGCGAACACGCCCATTTCTAAGCCTTCACACAATTTAACCTTCTGACACATCCAACTCATCACAAATCCGCAACAACTCCACCCTGGAAGAAAGATTAGTTAATTTCGAACAAAGCACGTGGGCATCACACACACACGAACGCACAAAGGACCCTCGCTTCTTTAAATGATGCACTGTTTACTATTTCAACTACTGGGTACCTCGATCTCTGATCTACCATAACTTTGTAGTGTTCATCTGGGTAAGGTCATCCAACATCTTTAACGCTTTGCGAGCTTTTCTTTAGAATAGTCGTGAGTTTAAGTGGTTCCAGTCTGTTTTCTCTCGATACTACTTTTTACATTCGTGACATAAATGGAAAGCAGAAAAAGGTCTCTCAGATGATTACTAGAGAGCAGTTTTGTTTTGGAGACGTTAAAATTAACAAGCCATCCTTTGCCCCAGTTAACAACAGACTGAAGGTTGTTTTTATCATCAGCCGCTAATTTGACCTTATCGAACTGATCAGACTTGCTATCTAGACAGGAGTAAATGGTTGTGTCATCACCACAGATAGCAAGCTGATGCCATCGGGAAGGTCGTTAATGAAAATAAACAACAAAGTAGGACAGAGTATGGAGCCAAGGGGGAAACCTGCGATAGTACAAAAGGATCTAGAAGAGTGGCCGTTCAGGGTAACTTTCATTTCACAATTTGATAAGAAAATCTGGAGCAGTTCAAAAATTTTGCCAGAGACACCGTAACTTTTCAACTTGTGAAGAAAACCTGTATGCTAAGCCCTGTCGAAATGTTCAAAACAACAGCCCGAGCTTCCCCATTATTATCTAGATCTCTTTCCGCGATTATTGCCAGTACATAAGCATTTGACCTAGAGAAAGCTTGTCTGAAAGAAGGCTCTGCGATGTGAGATGCTTAACCAATTCAACATTGATTAGGGCCTCTAGTAGTTTCCCAAAAAGAAGCCAATAGTTGGAAAGGTCGGACGGTTCGCCTGAGTTCTTAAAAACCGATGAAATTTTTCAACAGACAAGAAAGCAAGAGGCAGTGATGCATCTATTATACACTTTAAAGAGAACAGAGGCTAGTTCGGAAGCACACTTCTTAAGTTATTACAGGGATACCAGACTATTACAGGGATACCATCAGGTCCACATGCTTTGTAGGAATTTTGATTAGAGATGATAGCAGAAACCATAGAAGGGGTTATATGAATATCACTCAGCAGACACTTGGTTTTTGTTGTTCTCATGTGCCCTAGGTAATGTCCTATCTTTTATTACTTTCTTCTGCAATGAGTTTGGTACAATAATCTTGTTCCCTCAATATATGAAACTAATTTCTTCTTTCGTATGTATGTATGAATATTTACTTGACGCCCCACTGAGTCAGGATGTGACACAAGGTCAGTTTAACGTGGGGAACCCGAGTGTTTCCACTCGGGCCACTGGTCTAAGCTGGTCTTAGCTGGTCATAGCTTGTCCAAGCTCGTCAGAGCTGGTCTAAGCTAGTCATAGCTGTGAAACTACTAGCACACAGACCGGAGCACAGGTGCCAGGTAAGTATGTATGTATGATCCTATCTCCGGATCGTTCTCTGCTTTTATCCAATCATTGTTAATGACGTGTGATATTAATTTTCTTAGTGTTATATCCTTGTTTGTCTTATGTGATTCTGCCTATGATTTCAGTGGGTTTTGTGTATGTGTATGTGTGTCTGTGTGTGTGTGTGTGTGTGTGTAACATGATTTATGTGTCGCTTCGGCTATTGTCTTTCGGCCACAGTTAAAAATTAAATACACTTGCTAGCACAGATGAGCACAAAAGTGACGAAATCTGTCAAATGAAGGCCGAAATGAAGGAACCGAAAACACTGTTACAGTTTTTCAAACAGTAGACCCAGGAGTCGCTCCTGGTTCAGAAAATCACCACAGGAGTTTGAGCAGAGAGAGAGAAAGATCCCGAAATAGACAACTCCAGAACGGTGTATACTGGTATCAATTCTACATTTGGCAAAGACTTCAACGACCCAAACGTCCAGGGAAACTTCCGTTCGAACCAGTAATGGCGATGACTGAGACTGGAGCAAGTACAAAATGTTGCTTGTTTTATATAAAAGGTAAAAACAGTGGCTACATTGTCGACATTGGAGCAGAAATAAGTGTTATTTCACCTTCTCCAACCTGGACATAAATTAACCCCTTCAACAGTTGAACTGCAGACAGTAAACAGTTATAAAACCCAGATGCAGAATGAATCAGAAAGATATCTAATTACAACTAATTATATAGTATAACAAATAGATACAGCGCCAATCTGCTGTCCTTTCTCGGTTCTAAGAAGGGCAGAAAATGTCTTAAGCAAATGACCGATTAACTTCTTCACGCGAAGTTTCTGGGTGGTTTCTCTGGCGGTTCCTTCTCCACTTCTGACTCTCGACTGTCTGTTTATATCCTTTTTGACAAGACTCTCAGACTACTGGCGCGAAGTTTAAAAAGTTTCTTTGTGTTAATTTTTTGATTAGCTAAAATTATTTTATTTTCCAGCGTTCCTTTCTTTTTATTTTTTTTATATAGCAGGAGTTATGCGTGAAGATTCTCCGATTTTGGTAGATTACTAGTCACAAATAGCTAGACTCCGATTCAGCAAACTTCCGCCGTTTTTCAGCTGGGTTCAGTCTTGTCTTCTTCCTTTTTTTGATTTGAGGGTTGCCTTGACATTAGTTGAGAGAGAAGTAGAGAGAGAGAAAGAGATATGGGTTTTAAAGGAAAGCAAATGCCTTATTTTTTATTTAATTCTTTTATATATATATATATATATATATATATATATATATATATGTGTGTGTGTGTGTGTGTGTGTGTGTGTGTGTGTGTGTGTGTGTATATATATATATATAGAGAGAGAGAGAGAGTGTGTGTGTGTGTGTGCGTGTGCGTGCAGTATCAAACAAAGGAGCAAACGGCAAAAATAAACACACTGCGCAAGGGCTCTGTTTAGTTTTCGAGTTGCCTTATGACACAGAAACAAGACGACGAGCGAAGCTATACATGTATTTATTCTATCGGGTTATCTCCTCTTCGTTTCGTAACCCTTTCAACAGGGGTCTCTTTCTCCCGGGAGTATAAATACTGGCTGACCTTTCGCCTCTTTCTCTTTACACAGCTCTTTCCACGGCTTCGCACACGTGCGGCCAAACTGTGTCGATTTCGGCCGCGGGCCGAAACCTCGCACGTGGGCGAGGTACAAAAACTTTCTCTAACATATCCAATATGTGAACTCTAATACACAACCAGCGTTTCCCATATTCAGGGAACACGCTAAAGACAAAATTCACAACCGAACGAACATTTCAACTCAACACACACACAAACAACTTTCCATACAGACACTAACGTTTTATTCATGTTTTGATGTATTTGTAATTCTTGTATCAATCTGTTTGTCATTAATATATAATTGTTTTGTACATATATATCTGTCTTGTTCGTTTTATTTTGCTTTCTTTGGGCTCCATCATAGTCCGACATTACGATGTAGCGAGACTGGCCAGCAGGAAGTCTTAGTCCAGAGATTTTATCCTCACATTAACCCGCTGGTCCCCTACAATTCCATGACGGTTAACAATAGAAGAGGTTAGTTATTATTGGCAACTGAGTGAGTTGATTGCTCTTACTTCCGGAGAGTTCTATTAAGGGAAGTCACTTGGTAATATAACATCTCCCTTTCTTCATATGTAATGTTTATAGTCCTTAGTTCAGCCTGTGTTGCGATTGAAAACCTGAAAGAAATACTTTTTTGTGTTTCAGATGTTTAGTCTCTGGGTTGTTTTGATTTGTTTTGCGTAGTGCAGTGCTTGACTGGGGACGGTCATACCTTTTTGTTTGTGGTTACAGCTGGGTGTTTTTTGTTGTTTTCATCTTGATGTTTGGTGAGTGTGGTGTACTGTTTATTGTCGGTGAGTGGTTTCCATCAACGTTGAGGTCGGATCTAGTCAGCTCTATCCTAGCAAGTATGAGGAACTGTTGGTTCCTGCGATGGACGCTCCCATTATTATATTCCACCAGGTACGATCTTGGCTCTTTTGTGGCTTGCACGATGACATCCCACAGTTTTGTATTTTGGCCTTGTGTGTAGCCGTGTTGACCTGCAGATAGTGGTGCATACTACCGTTGGTACAGCTTGTCATGATATTCCTTTATTCCGTTTATACTCTGATGTAAGCTGTCGCTAGTGTGTTTATATCCTGGCTGCTGTTTGGTGCGTTTTCATAGGTCGGTCGTTGGACAGTTCTGCTGGTGATTTGAGGTAGGCTGAGGTAGACGTTGCTCTGTAAGCCATCATCGCCAACTAACAGTCTGTGCCTGATTCTCTGGCTTTTATCAATACCTTTTTCCATACTCCAACCATTCTCTCAGCGGATCCATTGGATTGAGGATAGTGGGGTGAGGAAGTGATGTGTCTGAAGTTATATTTTTGGGAGAAGCGGACAAATTCATCGCTACGAGTTAAAATGAACGTAAGACTAGAAGACCGTTAGTATAGGTTTTAATACCGAACAAATACAGACGTTATGTAACAACAAACATGGAGGTCTTTTCATGCGGAATAATTAAGTTTCTCTTTGCGATACAGTATAGTATAAGACATGGGTAGGAATGTTCTAAGAGGAGAAGATAATTTAATTTACAACATTTTCCCGTTCAAGACGTATTAATGGGAGGGCCGTTTTTACGAATTTTGGACAGGCAAGGTGTTGCAGTGGGCCGAAAGGTGTGAGTGCCAATCGACCGTACAACTAAGAAAGTGGACACAAAGGCAAGGATAGGTGACGGCAATAGCAAAGAAGGATGACAAAACACGGATGGTCAGTTGAAGACGATGGGTATCGTGTCTTTATATATTTGGTTAGCGTACGGTAAATGGTGAGACGAAGGACAGTCGTGTATCGGGATCGGTATCCGGATATAAACGGGCGCTGGAGTCGGTAGCTGGGCGTCAATGGCAGTAGGCAGCTGGCGTTGCGATGTTGAGTTGAACGTTGAGGTGCTGACGTTCCGGTTGAGTCATTGGTTCGATGTGGCACAAGGCCGGTTTGATGTGGGCTCCCCGAACCCGTAGGCTCGGCCAAAAATATGCCCATTAGAACCCGTATACACGGGTTCAGGGACTGTCTACCTCCCCGGACGAAACTTTACCCTGTGGCAAGGCCTCGTCCGAGTTCCTCTCCGGAAATCGCTGGTAATTTATGGAAACCGTTCATACAACAGCAGCGAGCCAGCTAAACCAATAAATAACTATAATTAATTTCAGGCCGTATTATTAATTACAGTCAAAAGTGTATTCGGTGTTTGTTGACTGTATTTAAATTAATTTCGGTACGAAATTAAAAGTCTTTTGTTTTGGTTTCGTTGCAAAAGTTTTTGTGTTTTTTCTTTTTGTTTGAAAATATGTCGTTGCTATTTTTAGCGCACGTGGGTCGTGACCGTTCTCTGCCGAAGGCGTATACGGGATAGTTTACAAAAAGTGGGAGTGGTGATCGGGCACACTGCGACAAAGGAACGCGCTTCTTCGAGATTTCAATCAGTTTGCGCGAATCATCGTTCGACACGAACATGCCTTTCCGTCGTTCTGTTAAACAAACTCGAACCAACTACATCACTAGCTACCTTTAGAAATTCAGCCGAATCTGAATTCTTTAACAAAAACTTCTTTCCTGTAAAAGCAAACTCATCGACAACAGAAGTTTGATTTCCAACGAACATTCAGAGAATAATATTTAAAAAATTGTTATTCTAATCAACTACGAATAAATATTAACTCTACATATAAAGGTACGCAACTTTGTTCGACTTAATATCTTCTCACAAGCACACACATTTCACTTAAAGCAATTATTAAAGTGTCGTTTTTGTCACAGTTTAATTTCCATTCAAACTATTAATCTCGACTGAAGAACTGATCAAACGAACTTGATTCGATCATATGAACACTAATCTTCCAATCCAACATTCAACCTTACATACAACTCACAATTGTATCTATATGTGTATATAAATAATTGGAATTTGTTCTTGTTCAAATATTGTCGACGTCATTATTTTTTCGTTCTTTGTTCTGTCTGCATAAATTATGTTTTACATCTCTTCTAAAATTGTGGAAAAAATGAACACAATCAGCCAAGGCCTTCTGAATAAAACCCCGTTCATTAATTATTCATCCTACTAAATTCCCGACGTTCCACAACAGGAATATTGAAGGCAAATGATTCAAGAGAAATTAAAGTGAAAACAACATAATTAAAAGCTTAACAATAACATTGATTTATAAAATTAACATACACAATTAAGTCAGATATTGTTGGACAAGTGTGAATGGTTGAATTGAATTATGTAGTGTATTTATGCCAAGTTTCAGCGTGTGTGAAACTGTTACTTAGGTTTGCGTGTGAAATTAAACAAAGTGTTTGTTGGGTACAAAAATGTCTTTGTGGGAGTTCAGCCAATAGTGTGTATGCGTATGTTTGTTTAAATTAATGTCCAAAGTTGGTAAGAGTTGTGTACTTTTAGTTGTTTGGTGTTTGATTGAATGTTTACGAATACTTATTTAGTAGTGTGTTATTTCACTTTCTTTAGTATTGTAAGCAATTGTTCCTGGAAGAGCGAAATGCTGTTTGTTGAGTCAGAGAAGTTTGCGCGGGAAAAGTGTAGTTGGTCAAAGTTTTGACTAGCGTGGATTAGTTTGGAATCTCTCCAGAGTGAATTTCTGACGATATTTATTGCGTTTTTACACACAATTGTGACACAAGGCCGAAAAAGGGGAGGGGTTGAGGCTGGTCTTAACTAACTATCCTATACCTAACTAATCCGATTCACGACCTATTCATTCATTACAATTTGCCCATTCACCACAAGAACTCATCCATCACCAATCAATCCTCCATACACCATAATACCGCATCCTCACAAGGGGGACCTACAAAATGCGCCCCATCCCATAAAAGTCTAATGATGATAAATTATTATACATAAAATTCTAATAGTGAAGAATGAGAGGGGAGGGAGATGAACCCAATAATAAACTAAAAATCAACACAAAGTGAACTAAACATAACTGATAGTAGGGCCCTCAAAACAGAGAGGCCGCTGTATTCTGCCCAGGAGACAAAATCAAGAGACTCTCTCACTAAGGGAGTGGGAAAGGATAAAAAATTATACGGCCATGGGGAAATATAAATCTGACCCAGTCGAGATAAAAGGGACCAAAAACAAACTGGGTAGGTTGGGAATCTCGACTTGGATCATAACAAAAGAGATAGCCGGGAACAGGCCAGGAACAACACTTAACTAGGTACACAAAAGCTTGTCTAACATAACCAAGGGGAAACCAACCTGATGTGACATCGGTTGACCTAAAAGAGAAAATCAAGGCTAGCTCCGTTCAAACGAACCAAGCTCGCCTCAGTCACCCACCTTTCGCTGAAGACTGTCGAATGCAGGCGTTTTCTATCAGTTCTAATCTTCATCTTGAGCTGATGCTCAAAGAATCGAATTAGATCCTGATAAGTCAGACAGTTGCCTCGCAAGACTTCCTCCATCCGCGTCGTCCAAATCACCATTCGAGCAGTGGCCAGCAGCGTCAGAAACACCATCCGTTTCACCCCAGAATACGGATGCGACACATTGTCACACGCGTATGCGCGATCAATGAGCACGAGCTTTTCGGGAGCGAGACGAGCCGTCAGCTCGCTGACATGGCCCCATAAGACGCGGACCCGGGGGCAATGGTAGAAGACGTGCGAAGCCGTTTCTTTTAAACCAAGGCCACACCGTCTACAGTCTGGAAAATCCGCCAAGCCCCATATGAAGGCCTTGTCATTGAGAGGCAGCCGATTCCGAGCCAATCGCCAGAAAACTCAGGGTTACTGAGATAATCCGCCGCTGGCGCCCAAGGCCAGTAAGAGCGAAACTCCTCCTCCGACAATTCGAGCCGATCACGAAGGGAATCCTCGCGACCCCCTCCACTAAAAGACAATGGAAGACCTTCCTAGGCCGTGAAAGGTCACTGGACCGAGGAACAGTTAACAAGGCCAACCGACACTCGTGAAGGAAATCCGATTGATCCCGGGGTTTACGATGGCGCTTAACTCGCGAGATAGGAGGACTGATAGTAAGGAAAGAGAACGTGTCCCAAACAATACCCGCCATAATCGAATCTCCTGTCAATGCGCGGCGTAGGAAAGCCAACCTCGAGGCGGGTTTGTGCCATTCTCAGTCCCCTATGACACGGACGTTGTGCACAGACTAGTCTGTCGACCCGATTCCCGCGTCCCCTCCATAAAATGGAGGATAGCGAGTGCTCGAGCGGCTTCCGATGGACTTTATAGAGAGGAAGTACGGACAATTGATAAAGGACAATCGGGAAAATGTATGTAGCACACACTTCCGCCCTGCTCTTCACGGACAACCTCCGTCAATGCCAAGTCTGACCGGCAGCGTCGACCTTTGCTCGTACTTCAGACCAATTTTTCTCCAGTTGGAGGTCGGGCCCAAACCCCAAGAATGTGGACAGGAACGTCCGTCCAACCGAAGGGCCCCGGAAGATCGACCCCCTTCCAAGCACCTAACCGCAAGCCGGACGACTTGTCGCGGTTAATCTTGGCCCCTGTCACTTACTCGTACCGGTCAAGCCCCTTCAGTACTGCCTCAATGTCGCTGCGGAACGACACGAAAGCAGATACGTCATCGGCGTACGCAGAAACCCTGGCTCGAGCCAATCCAGGAACGGCGATTCCGCATAGGGCCGGACTGCACGCCCTGTCCCTAAGGAGAGGCTCCAACGCCAAAGCATAAAGTAGGGGCGACAGTGGACAACCCTGACGAACCTACCTAAACAGCGCAAAAGCGCCCGACAGCTTCCCGTTTACCTGTACCACAGCATTGGGGGAGCAATACAGGAGGCTAATCCAGCGGCAGAAGTTGGGTCCGAATCCGGCGCCCTGCAGAACAGCATCAAGGTAGCGATGCCTTGGACTGATCCAAATTGATCAGCGCGTCCTCATCGTCGTCTTTTACACCCTCTATGATCGTGCGGATCAGATGCAGGTTGCTCTGAATTGTTCGGCCCCTCACAGAACAAGTCTGCTCCGGACCCAACAGAGACTCGGCAACTGACTGCAAACGCTCCTGCAGGATCTTGGCAAAAATCTTTAATTCTGTGTTTAGCAGAGTCATGGGCCTGTAGTCATCTAGTTTCCCCCAACACCCTTGCCCTTTTTCAACAGCATGATCACACCCCTGGAGAACCGGTCGGGGAGGGACCCCTGCCGGAACCAGTTGTTGAACACCACAGTCAAAATCGGGACAAAGATGTGCGACAGCCTCAAGTACAATTCATAGGGCAAACCATCCAGACCGGGCGACTTGCCTCTGCCGACCTTCTTCAATGCCGCGTAGACGTCGCCGTCCGTAATCTCTCCCTCGCAGCTAGCCGCTTCAGTCGGCGAAAGCCGAGGAAAGTCAGCCAAATAGCTGCGAAACTCCTCCCCACGAAGACCAGGCTCCTTGGTAAACCGGCTCTCAAAATGCCGCCGAAACGCCTCGCAGATGTCGTCAGTGGCCCGAAGAGTACGTCCCTCCGGAGTATCGACTTCACTAATGTAACGAATCTCTTCCTTGCGCAGATCTGCGCCCATGTTCACAGCTTCGGAAGACATCTTGTTTAACATATGTCCAAATAACTGGCCCATGTAGCGCTCGCTATTCAAACGCTCCACGGTCTCTCTAGCTAAAGCTATTTCTAGAGGATCCCTCCATCCACCGCCCGGGAAAGACTAGCTTTAAGCGTCTTCACCTTATCAGCTCCATCTAGGGCGAGCCGTTTGCTGAAATCCGTGGTGAAAGACCTAACCCTACATTTAAGTCTGTCCCACCACCTATTCCCGATAACCGCCTCCACTAGCTCCCGCTGCACTAAGCTAGTTAGCTGCTCCTGACAGTCCCGCTTGTCCAGTAAAGACAGATTGAACTTCCAGTAACCAGCCATTTTAGGCCTACGATCTAACGCCATGCGCGCACAAACGAGTTTGTGGTCCGTATAGCCTACCCAGAGGAACGTGGGACAATCTAACAAATCTATGTCGGCTCCTCTAACATTCTGTCAAGGTAGCTAACCACCTTGTCACAAGGCCAACTATTAGCCCACATTTTCCCCATCGGGGTGATCGACCCGGTATCTATCAACGAGACCAAAATCATTGATCAGAT
The DNA here is from genome assembly GCA_964036315.1 of Acanthosepion esculentum. NCBI lineage: Eukaryota > Metazoa > Mollusca > Cephalopoda > Sepiida > Sepiidae > Acanthosepion > Acanthosepion esculentum. The sequence continues at coordinate 15,836,628 of OZ038512.1, forward strand.
CAACTAAGCTACGATCGCCCCTACACCCGCTAGCACCCCGCCCCCGATCTTACTTTTTAAGCAGCTCCGTGTAATATGCTGCTTACTCTTTGGGCCTGGTTTGCTGAAACTAAGATGCTGATTGGTTAATAGGTAATTATTGGTGTAAAGTGCATTATCCTGGAGGGGTGAAAGGTAGGTATGGACTATTCCATCAAACTTCTAACTTCTGTAGTATAAAAAACAAAATTATTCATTTTTATCAAAGCTACACATCTTTAGATGTGGTGGTTGATGTCCCGATTGGAGAAGGACCTTGGTCTCTGCCACGTTGATGGTGAGTCCGTAGCGCATATACGCTCTGGAAAATTTGTCCGCTGAGTTCTGGCGGTCTTCGTGTTCATGTGCCAGGGTGCAGCTGTCATCGGCATATACGAGCTCTGTGACTCGTGCGTTTGTTGTTCAGGTTCTTGTAGCGATTACTACTATGTTTGACACGCCTACATTTTTCTCAACTGTGACTGGTCAAATAATAAATACTAACTATCACAGGACAATTTACTGATCGCATTCACCACACTGAATTTTTCCTACTGTTAATTCACAAACATGCTTTTGTTACAAAATCACCGATTGGGTAATTTTTCATCCAATCAGATATTTTTTGTGTGTTCTCGAAATTTCTCCCGCCATTGTCCTGGGAGCCTACCCATGGTTATATAAACCGGAATTCGTTCCAAAAATAGACAGTAGAAGCAGAAATCAGTAGAACTCAGCAACTCACACGCGTCTATACAGACTATTCATTCTACTCACTGCACGCACGCACACAGAACTTAAATATCATTCACCATCAGTTTTATGCAACAAGCCAAGTTGCAACAGCTCTGTTAGTTATATCTAATCCACAACTGATTTATTACATGTTCTTCTAAAAACATCATTCTATGTAATACAGAACTTTGAACATTCTTTCAGAAAACTTGTTTATTTACATTTAATCTTTCAGCTAACAGATAAAGGGAAACAATTTCTCCTATCTTATTGTTTCACACATTACAAAAAATGTTTTGTATTTGTTGATTTTAATATATATTTTATCGTTGAAACAAAAATCGGTTTTCCATTGTTTTTCCTTGATACAAAAATGTATAATTGTTAAATGCTATTCAACACGCAGCCACATCAACCTTTTCAACACAACCAGCATTTACATTCTGAACCGGAGGTGAGCTATGTTGAAGAAGCCGCCATCGGTACGGTATCGAAGGCCGATTCCAAGGTTGTCGTTTGGAATTTCCTGAAGCATTGTCGCCAAGTAGAGGGTCCATCAGAGGAGGGAAGGGGTTGAAACAAGGGTACGTACATAGTACTCTGACTTTCCTAGCAGCATTTTAATTGCAACTGTTAATTACCGCTGATTCTGTCTGTAGGGAAAACACCATTATTGGTGACGTCATCACATACGTCAAGATTCCAGACGGAACCACTCTTTCACAGAACTTCTTTTTTTTTTTCTATTTAAGAATGTTAAATGTTCTTAAATGACCAAATATAGCCATACAAGTTGGATAAGAATTAGGTAGCGTTGTTTTATTATCAAATTGAGAAACGCCTGCATTTGACAAAATTTGAACTGAATCTGAAATATTCTTTTAGTTTTTTCTTTTTTTTTCTTCAGTTATAAAGATTTATGGCTGTAAACAATAACAAGGTAAACCTTCTTTTATTTATTTACATCATTTCTTGATGGAGTTGTTGAATTCCGACATAAGCTTTCCTTTTCTAAAAATTTACCAACTTTTTGTAAAAATCTTTATGACTTTGTACACAACGGTAATTAATTCATCTTATTGTGAATATTTTTAAATCATACTTTCTAATTATTTTCGCCCTTAATATATTTATTGATAGAAATTTAATGTTAATTAATTTTAAGTCCAAAGAAAAAGTTTCAGAATAAAATTATTTATGGTAGTTTTCCAGTCAACGTATTCCGAAGTTGAAGAAAGTACTTTATTGTTCTTTCTTAATAATGTTAACTGTTATTTCAATTTTTTAAAACGAAAACCTGTTAAAAATAAATTATGGGTTGTTGTAAACTTTTTAAATTAAAAAATAAATAACGTTCACAGTTAAACTTTCAAATTTAATAAACTTTTAAAAAACAGTTTTTTTTCTTTTTTTAAAGAAAAAGAGATTTTCTTCAAATTTTAAAAAAATTAAGAAGATTAAGTAAGAACAGCAACTCATTAACCACTGCATTATTGATAACTAAAAATTAAAAACAGAAAAGAAAAAAGTAGGGGTAAAAATTTTTTTTATCAATTTTCAATTTTCTACTGTATCCAAATTGATCTGAAGGTTAGCTTCCCTACTTAAAATCAGTAAACACTAAGCTTTTAAAACAAAATCATTCGGAACCTTGATGCATATAAAAAAAATAAACAAATAAAATGTGCTGTAAACGACTTTGATACAAACGGCCTTTTTTTGTACCCAATCAATATTAGTTTAACAATAAAGCTGAATTTCATAAATGTAATCACTTGAAATCAAATAGGTTAGATTCTGTAGAAAAAAAGATTGCTAATTTTACCGAAGAAGCCTTAAGGCTTAAACAATGGCGCCTGTATATTGGCAAACTTTTTTTTCGGTTTTACTACTTTGAATTCAGTTTACTTTTTAAATTTATATCAATTGTATGAATTTAAAAAATAGTACCTATTGAAACAAAGAGAGAATGTTTGTTTTTTGATGCTTTCTTTTGTCTGGCACGAAACTAAATCGAAATGCTTGCAGTCTCCAGACCGGGTTCTGGATGTAAGGGAGATAATTCATTTCTTATCTCCCTTGCATCATTTTATCTATTGGATTAATAAATTATCAACTTCGGCACAAAAAACTGTATGGGACTTGAGACAACCAATAAGAAATAAATTGGTGATTTGCTAGACAAGCATGCTACGGATCCAATTTACGCGTTATTAGTCATATATTACTAAATTTAAAAGTAAAATTTAGCAACGTTTTTCGTGTATAGTTTTTGTTTGTTAATATAGTTTCTTTTTTTTAAGGACGTAGGCGATCTTGCACAGATACCCTTTCTTTATTACCATGACTTCTTGTTAAAGGTATGGAGTGATTAGAGTGGTTACCTCTTTTCTTGTCTTTTCCAAGAGTTTTCCTTCTCTTAGACTTGGCTGTCTCTCAAGGCTGAAGAGGTAAGCCTACTCTGCTATTTTTAACTCTTAGCTTGAAAGTTGATTCATGACTGCAGTGTAGTCAAACATTCGATGTATCAAGATTAGGAGATTCAGTAAAATGAGAAGTAAAAGAAAAGAAAAAGACAGCAATATGGCGTGTTTAACTGCACACAGTATCTGTAAATAAAATCTTTTGTTAACATGCATAACTGGCATTGCTCATCACAGCTGGTGACAAGGATGGTGCAATTGTAGTGGACCATGCGGGGTGAAGATGTGAAGAGATATCAGAAGGTTAAAATTTCCTGCTGGCTGGTCCAGCTACATGGGAATGTCGGACTTTAATTAAGTCCAAAGAAGACAAAGAAAACAAACAAGACCGATATACATGGGTAAACAAATATATATTAATAACAAAACAAGTTAAACAAAGACATGGACTGTTACATAGAGTTTGTATGGAGAAATTATGTGTGTGTGTTGTAAGTGTTCGTACGTACGTACGTGTATTTTTCTTAGCGTGTTCCCAGAATTTGGGAAATGCTGTATCTGTGAGAGGTCACATATTGGCCTAAGTGGAAAAAGAGAGATTTTACCTCGCCTCCGTGCGAGGTAGTGGTCCAAGGCCTAAGTCGAAAAAGAGAGAGAGAAGGGGGGGGTCAGCCAGTATTTATAGCCAGGGGAGAGAGACCCCTGTTGAAGGATTAAAGAACTGAAGAGGAGCTAACTCTGACACAATAAGGATACAAACAGATAACAACAAAGTTCAGGAAAAATTTATTTTCCAACCTACAAACTTAGCATAAAAAAGCACATATTGGTATTCACCAATTACAAGGACATAATGGACATCAAAGATGAAAATTAACACTATCAGTCAATTAAATGAATGTCTCCAAAAGTTTAATAGCTAAAATTAAACAACTACGTCACTGGAATAAAATATATAGCAGCCCCAAGTCTGGAAATATAGTGTTAAGATGATGGTCACACAACTACTGACTTTTCTTTAATCAGTTTCTCAAAACATTACTTAAAAAAATGAAAAAAAATGTGCAGAGACATCACATTCAGTGGTTTGTCCTCATCCCTAACAATTAGATAGAGTTGGTGAACTGGAATCTCTGCATCAGAGATGGGAAAACTAGGAATGGATTTAGAGATTTATATTACAAATTCAAAGAGCATTAACAGGAGAAAGCATATGTTAAATATGGAAAAGTTTTACAAAACAGTAGAAAGCTGAGCAAGAGACAAGCCCTAGAGGAGGTAGAAGAGATAGGTACAACTTTGGCAGGCATATCCTTCTGAAGGAAAATATACCCAATGCCCACACAAACTTTTTTTAAAAACTGAGCCAAACACTGGAGAGACAGTGAACAACTATTTAAGTCACCTAAAGGTACTAGTGATGCTTTGAAGGTGATTCAACAACTTGGTCAGAGATAAAGTGCTTCTCCATTTATCTAAAAGCAAAATTATATCTGGAAGAAAATAATTTAATGCTAGGAAGACTCACTTAAAATAATTGGCACATACCCTCATACTCTCATCTTGAAACCTAGATCAAACACCAAGTGTGCAGTAACCACAAATCCAGACCAAACTCAACAACACCATCCACTTGTTACAAATATGGAATTCAAGGATACATTTGTTATGAATGTATCTGAAGTAAACATCACAGATGTAGCCATTGTGGAGAGAAGTGTCACTTTGACCATTTTTCTTTACATAAGGAAAAACAGAAACAAATGGTGAAAATAAGCAACAACCATCACAACAGGGGTTAAGGATGCAACCAAAGTCACTGTGGATCTTATAAAGGTCATAGAGAAGGAGTTGAATGCAGTGAAAGGAAAAACACTCAAAGGCTAACATCTACTTATTTAAGTTATCTGGAGTAGAAGATATAATAGAGCTGTGCCTCGATAACACCAGTGTATTCCTAGTAATAGACTCAGGAGCTTATTACAACACACTATCAGTGAAAGATTTTACATGATTAAAATCAAACTCCAGCCTGTTACCACAACATTATATCCATATACTAGTACGGAACCTGTTCAGCTTTTAGGGAAATGAACACTGAATGTGCAGATACCTAACACTAAGTGATCTCTCACGGCTTCATTTTTTGCTATACCACTAATGCAAACATCCCTCCTTAGTGGCAGAACTAGCAAAGAACTTGAACTTTTAAAAATTAGAATTAATACTGATATTTGACATTGTTCTGAAACATGTATGGATGAAATTATACAGAAAATTTCTGAAAGTATTTACATGACTGGGAAAACTCAAAGACTATCAGATGGAACTTAAGATATATCCACAAGTCACCTCAGTTGTTCAACCAGTGCACAGAATTCCATTTAACAGATGACACCCAGTTCTTCAGCAACTCAAAGAACTAGTGAACCTAATCATCAGAATAGCTAATAAATGTGAATGTGAATGCCATCCTGGTCCAACAATTGAAAAAATCCAGGATATGGCAGAAGGAAAGTACTTCTCAAAGCTCAACCATAACATGGTCTATCATCAAACATAGCTACACACTGATTACCCCATTTGTTGGACCAGGAGGACTCTTCAGACTTGTTTGGTGTGAACATGGCATCAGAAAAGTTTCAACAAATATTGAGCCAAATCATTAAGGCCTGTCCAGGAGTATACAACATGACAAATGACATTGTAATAGTTGGCAACATAGAAGAAGAGCATGACTAAAGGCTGACCAAAGTAATTCAACACTTTGCTGAATGAGGATTGAATGTCAATGAGGAGATATGTCAAATAAAAATGACTTCCATAAAATACATGGGACATATCCTGTCAGAAGATAGTCTGAAAATCTGATGAAACTTTGGACAGATGGTTATGTGTGGGAATAGAATCATCATCCTAGACATTCTAAAGTAATTAAGTAATTAACACATGAAGCATAGTGCAAACAGAAAACCATCCAAGATCCAAAGTATAGTGGTCCCAGTTGGACAAAATGGCTGAAAAGGAAGTGAAAGAATGATACCAATGTCAGGTATTAATGAAAAATGCACCACCAGAAGAATTAAAAAGCACATCATTATCAGATAAACCATACGGCTATGTTACAATGAACTTACTGAGTATCTCTGAAGGAAATTATCTCCTTGTTATCATCAACTATTACTCCATATGGCCAGAGGTAGTGTATATGCAAAACACAAATGGGATAAATGTCTTAGAATTACCATTCAAGATACATTCCAATTAACTAAGTTGCAAAAGTAGAAGGTAAGAGATGAAAAATTGAAATAAGGAATTTTCTGTTTCATCACTGCACTATTCCTCAGTCAATAACAAGATTTTCTCTCACCAATCTGCTAATGAACTGTGAACTCTGAGGAAAATTGTCTTGTTTTTCAGAAGTATTCAATGAATTTAAAGATGTACATGACAGAGATGCTCTTCACAAACTAAAGTGCAAGATCTTTGCTAATTGAAGAAGAAAACCCAAAGATTAAGAGATAAAAACAGATATATTGTGCAAGAATCTACATATAAATAATAAACTGGAATCCATCTTTAAGATGCAACCTTATAAAGTTATGTAAAAATGAGGTAATGCTGTAATTGTACAAAAACCTCAATGTCAGCCAAAGATGCGAAATACAGCTCATGTAAAAAGGTTTAATGGTGATATATCTTATAGAGCACCACATCATACCAAACTCTGATGATCTCACTCTTGACCCAGTCTCTCATGATCATTCTTTGACAACACAATCTCCAGTCAGCACATCTACATTGATTCCGGACATGAACACTTCAACCAAAACATCTAGAGTTAAATTTTCACTTGTATGGCAGAAGGATTTCATCATGTCTGAAGAGACTTTCTAATTAAAAAAAGAAGGAAACATGTAGTGTAGATGAACTCTTGATGTAGCAAGTCTCAGGAAAAAAGAAAAAGGTAGCAATACTGAGGGACTTAACTGTACATGTTATATATATATATATATATATATATATATATATATATATATATATATATATATATATGTATGTATGTATGTATGTATGTATGTATATCACTGTAAATAAAATCTCTTGTTAACTGTTAATCTGCAAAAATAAATTTCTAATATTTTATTAATTTCTCTATTCAGTATTGGTTCATGCAACAATTTACTTTTTGTTTTTCATATGTCTTTAAACAGTTTGCTATTGATTCACTGTCTTTGTTATTGTCATTATATATTAGACACATTTGATTGTAGAATGAATATTTGATCATGCACCAAGTAAAAATGTTCTTTTATCACTCCTTCGGTGAATTTTTTTTTCTTTTTATCTTTATTAATTCTACACAAAACTGAATTGTCATTAAATCATTTACAAAATTAATTTCCTTGGAAATTATATCATAAAAATAAATGGGTTTGAACATACCTATATAGCAACTAATTGAATAGTAAAATGGAAAATCTTATGGGATGCTGAAAATGCAGGGACATTTAAGTTTATGTTTAAATTTTTAATTTCTGGTGTTTGATGTGTCTATATGCACCACTTAGTCAATCTCATTCACCTTCCTACCACTTCTTTTTTTACTTTTATCATTGTTGTTTCTAAATATCCCACATTGTAATAACAGTAGTTTTGTTAAGAAAGGTAATATACTGTATGAAGCTGGAAGACATGAATTAGTGTACTTTCAATACAATTTCATTTAAATAAGTTATTCTATCGTTTAATTAAAACTGCATCCTTTAAGTCAAAATTATGGTCAGACTTATGATGAATGAGTGTATTGTTTTCTAAAAGATTTCTTCTGTGTTTATATATTCTTTATTTAAATCCCTAGATGCTTCACCTAAAAATATACATTCCTGCTTCAGGTTTTAGGTTAATATTATTTTGTTTTGTATTAAGAAAATCTCTTATCATTTATTTTCCCAGATAGTTAAACATCAGTACTTGCTTTATTTATCCAGTTCATAGCTCACATCTTGGGTTTTTTTCTCTTGCTATAAAGGCTAAATAAATTCTGTGAAAAGATGCATCCTTGTCTTATGCCCCCTTCTATTTTTGTGTACTTGCTCAATTCATTTTCTAACCATATGCTGGTGGTTTGTTCCCAGTAAATGTTTTGGATTATTCCACTATCTTCCCTAAATAAATGAAGTTTTCCTAACAATTCAAATAGATCTTTATATCATACCTTATGAAATGCTTTCATGTATTCTATGAAACATAGTTATACATTTTTTCTGCATTTGAATTGCTCACTCTGATATCAATCTGATCATAATACGACATTTCTTGTTCCAGTGTCTTAAAAGCATGGTTAATCTTATGCATAGACTGGACCTTCTTTGTTTTTCATTAGAATACTTCCTTCAGTGCAAAATGATTTCTACTATTCCAAAGTTTACATTTTTGGCTCCACACAGAGTATGATTCTTTCTATTTTTTGTCTTGCCAAAGAAATTACAGTCTATTTGCTCTTGTTTATAGAATTTCATTTTGCAACTTTGCTTTTACACTCTATTTATTTCTTCTGTCTAGTTCATGTCTCCCATAACTTTCAATAGCTTTACTATTTTTTGATCAAGAATAAAGAATATGAGATTTTAATAACTCCTGTTACATGCTGCTAAAGTGACAAATTAAAATTAGATGAATTTCTTTCTATTCTTGTCTATCATGATAAGTGGATGAGGTATGAACAAAAGATTATTTACACTATTTACATTGTTTGAACCGTTGTCTTCATCTTCATTGTCATGTTTCAGCTGTTGTACACTCCAACCTTCTTCAGGTGACTGGAATTTCAAACTGAACCCTTTATTTCATCCACTAGGGTAGATTGTTCTAGTTCCATGTGCCATACCTCTTCCAAATGTCTCAGTATCAGTTATCTCTCTTTAACTCAACTTTCCAAGTTTTTGTTCATCTCAGCTGTAGCCAGATATTGAACTCAACATTTTTATCCACTGGTAGTTTTGTTGTTATTATTGTTTTTCTCTAGCACTCCGTATTACTGGTTCCCCTATTGCATTCATTTCTATGCTTGGTCGGCTTAGGAGATTTTTGTGGCCTAGCATATGCACTAATTTGTTTAATTTTCATATTTTCCAGTGATGTTCTCAGTCTATTATTTAAAACCTCATCCCACAATGGGCAGTAATCTCCCTTTTCTCTCCATATGTTGTCAGCTATGCCTGATTTTTCTATTTCCCCTTGTGTTTCAACTTTATGGTGTTCCTGCCTTCTTAAGGGGACAGCCTGTTTTTCCTTTATATTTCTTACCACAGCTGCATGGGATGGTGTACACACAATCCTTAATCATGTTCCCTTCTATGAGAGGTCTTGCTCAGAAGAGGTATTGAACCACTTTTGAAGGTCATCCTGATATTGTATGGACCACAGATCTTTTCTGATAATCCTTTCACATAGGGTAGGCAGACTGAAGCTGTTTTCTTAGTGTTGTTATCCTCTTGCACCCTTCTATCCCAGTTTGTTGGAGCTGCTGTCATGTACCCAGAGGAATTGTTATGTTGTAGGGTACTGCTTATACTGATAATTTTTTGTTCATATATCTCTAGGTCACCACTTATGACTTTTGCTCGATGTTGTAAGCAATGGATGATCACTTTCTTTACACTGTATGGGTGGCTGGAGTTGAAGTTAAGGCATTGTCCAGTGAATGTTGGTTTGCAGTATACAGATGTCTTGAACCCATGCTCTGTTCAAGATATTAGTACATCCAAGAATCCTAATTTGTTGTTGTTTTCTTTCTCCATTGTGAACTGTATCAATAATTTTATTGAGTTCACATGGTCCAGTAGTGGACCTCTTCCTGGTATGGCCAGAGTATGAAGGTGTCATCTATATATCTCAGACATAGAGTCAGCATTAGTGATATGGATTCAACTGCCATGTCTTCAAAGTATTCCATGTATATGTTAGCCATTACTGATGACAAGGGCAAGTCCATTGCTAAGCTTTCATCTTGCTGATATATGTCTGATCCCATTCCAAAGTGTGTTGTTTGTGTACAGAAAGTCAGCATCTCCATCTATTGGTATTCTGGTATGTTCTCCTGGGGATGAGTCAAAGACCAGTTTGTCCATGACTACCAATAGTGACTTCTCTGTGTGTACCTCGGTAAACAAACTCACCATGTCTAGGCTCAACATCTGGTTGGATTGGATGGGAGCATCTATGATTATTTCCATGAAGTGGGTGGAGATTTGGACAAATGATGGTGACTTTCCTATTAATGGGTCAATTATATCTACAAGGAAGCAACTCAGAGAGTGGCAGACAGCCTTGGCAGCTAACAGCCTGTGTGGAATACCATCTTTGGGAATTTTGTGGAGACCATATATGTGAGGTAGTTTATTATAACGTGACAACTAACTACCTGTATGTCTCAGGTAGGAAGTGGTTCTTGTTCAGGCAACAAAGAAGAGGATAACAGTTCAAGCAATGTAAATAATTGCAATACCTCATCTCAGAAATATAGACAGATATGAACAAAAGATATGTAACAAAACAAAAAAATGAAAAACTTGCCCACATAAAAACAATTTTTGGCTTAAAAAATAACTCTTTTACAAATGACACAATTTTAAAGATTAGCAAAACATATAATTAGCAAAATTATTTTCACATGTGAAAAATTATTTGCTCTGTAGTTGAAGAGTTATGTTTAAATTTGTTATTCAGCAAGAATAGTCAGTTTTCATAATACTATTTCTTATGATATTTTAGTTTAAAAAAATTTCAAACTGCCTGATTCAAAATATTTGATAGATGTAAAAAAGCATTGTTTATTTTTTAATGTAAGCCCATAGTGGGTGGAGTTAATTGCCTTCACTTTTTATCCTTTCTACAAAAAAATTGAACTTTAAAATAAAAGGAGTTCAATGTTTATCAAAAACAGAATTAATCAAATTATTTCTTTTTCTTCTTTTACGTCAATATATTCTACAATTTTTTTTTGTCTTACATGAGTTTTTTTTCTTTTGGTCGATTTTCAATTCATTTAAGTTTGCTACAAATAAATATAATCTCAAAAAAAAGTTGTTACTTTTTTTTTATAATGACACACTGCATTGCATTTTTGCAAAAAGTAAGATGTATAAAAAAGAGAAAATTTTGTTGAATAAGGCAAACTTGCAACATTTACGAAAGGCTGTGAATAACTGCTTACAGTGATGCTACTGCACATATATTCAAGTGAAGTGAAATTGACATACTAAGATGCTACTACTGCTGTTGGTAGTCTTTAGAAGTGTTATATTTGCTACCTTAAGTCTTCTTGTCACTGCCCTCTAAGCTTCAAGACCAATGATACCTTAATTCTCAGATCTCGCATAACAAATAGGTTCTTTTACTTGTTTTCATTTCAATGCATATTTTCTACACTGATATCTATTGCCTCCTTCACTATTGATAACTAGGGAAAAAAACAAGACACAAAAATAAATTATAGTGAAAAAATGCAATTGTCGCATAATGTCATCATTTAAAAACTTAATTTTTTTAAAAAAAAGTATCTCTAGAGATTTTTATTGGTCGTCGCTAGACTAACTTTTCTTTTGTTATTTTGTAGTTTTTCTTCCAAATTTATCAGTCGGTAATTTGAGTAGCTTTTTGTTAGTCAATTCTTTTCTAATTTTTCGTTTGAATAAAAACAAACAAATAACTATTGCGACGAAGTCGTTTAAAAAGAAAAGAGGTTTTCATTTTATTTAAGTGACATTGATCAAGAAGAGAGTTTTCACTCAGTTTTACACAATTTTTCTCTTAACAAAACAACTGATATATTGTTTGATTTTAGTTTCTTTTTTAAATTCAATTTATTTCTATGATCGTATATTGTCACTGTCGTCTAATTCTTCTTCTTTATTTTGCTTGTCCCTACTAGTCTTGACTCTCTCTCTCTCTCTCTGATTGATGTTTTTTAAACACATTTTATTCTGCGTGTGACTGTCTTCACTGCTAGTTTTCAAGTACGCTATTCAAAAACAAAGAAACATAAGAAATTAAAAGATAAAAAAATGTCTTGGACAACAGTGATGGCTGAAACAAAAATGCCAATAATAACGTATATCTTTTCTTAAACATTTCCAATAGTAATCACTATCGCAACTGTTACTCTTACAACTGCTACCGGAGCTCACTGTTTACTGCCATCACCATTACTATTAGTAGTAGTATATTTCTTGTCTATCAACATCATAATCATCTTCAGCAATATCTCTTAAGCAACCAATTCCATTATTATCAGGGTACCAGAAGCAGCAGCATGGCTTCACCATCTGGGAAAGGTGGTCAGCTCTTACAATGACCAAAAAGGATTCGATGCTGCCAAAATGGGGTGCGGCCTCTCAGATTTACGCCGATCCAAGTCGAGGAGGACTGCAGCTGTCGAAGACGACACGGCCATTGGTAGTACTGGTGGTCACGAGAAAAACAAAGTAAAAATTAGTTCTGGTAGTGAAGCACGACTTTTATCCACTGAACCAAAGGTGATCTTTATATTTGGTAAGTCATTCAATTGTTCATTCTTGTTACAAATGAATATTTCTTTTTCCTCCCCTTCTAAATCATTTTTGCTTTTTAGCAAAAATGACTTGTAACAATTAGTTTTTTTTACTTTTATTGCTTTTCACTTGTTTTCACGCAAAATTTTAGAATTTCTAATAAATAATTAAAAAAAAATATTGACTTAAAAAAGTAGAGGGAGAAACAATGATTAATTAAAATTTTGAAAAATATTCAAGTTTTTGTAAAAATGAGTGTTGAATTAAGTGATGATGATGATCATGGTCGATTTAAAAAATTAAGCAATGAACAAACTTTTATGCTTACTCTTTAGTCTTTAAATAAAATTATTACTACTACTACTAGCATCGTACCCGTAAAAAATGACAGGATTATTTATGTATGGATCAGCACTTTTACCGAAGATGTGAGTGTTGCTCTCTTTGTTTCAGTGTACGTAACACTGTGTCACAAAAATTGCATTGCGTTTCATGTGGATTATTATGTTGTCTTCAAGCATTTGAAGTTATTTGAACCAATATTCTTTCATTCATTATTACCCACCCCCAAAGTTCTAAAATGCTTTTCTCAATCTTTCAATAAAATGCAGTGGTTGTTGATTGTTGAACAATGAGGACGACCCGCTTATTGTGAGTAGCAGACACACACCACCTCTGCTTTTCTTTTTTATTGTGTGGTGACAGAACAAACTACACTGTTTTTAGTTAGCATTGATTTTTTTTTTTTTTGACAATTCAGTTTTCGTCAACAAAAAAATAGAATTCAGTAATCGGTACATTTTCGTGTTAAGTCAAAAAAAGCAAAACTTAAGAAGAGTAAGACATGCCAGATTCAACAAATATGACGAGAATTCCATGTGCAAATTGTCGATTTTTGTTCCTTTTTGGAATCGAGAATAAGTTATCTAAAAACGAAACAATACCCATCGTTATGTTATTTAATCCCGATCGTTTCGTTTTTGATAGCAATGTTTAGAGAGTTTTTTTTTAATTAAATAAAAAGAAATTTAAATGTTACTACTGTTCTTTCGTGATCTGTGAAATAAAAAATATTTCTGCTCTTTCGGCAAATATTTATAAAGAAAGACTTAGACACTTTTTTCCATGAAAAAATACTGCGTTTAATTTGAGCAGCATAAACATCACTATCGGATAGTGTGAATACTAGTTACAAAAATGAATGAGAACTTTGAAAATCGCGGGAAGATGCTACTTATTTTCTTTGAACCCCGCTTCTAACTACAAACTAGCATGCTCAATAATTTTTGTTTCATTGCATTGAATACATAGCCTGGTATGGCTTTCTTCGAGAGAGTTGCTTCATGCAAAAATATAATTGTCTAAGAAGAGAATTCTCTATTAATTAAAAATTTCCCACACTTCACTACAATCAACTGCAAATCTAACTGATTGTCATCCGTGTTATTCTGCTAAAAGTGAATATGACGTCTCACTTTTTGATAGCAGGATTTTAGAATCAAGTTTTATTTTTAGTTTATGCCAGTAATTTTGTTTAAATTATCGTAATAAAAACACTAACTGGCCTCTGTTGTGATTTGAACACATGATTAATGTTTTACTACGGCGCTTCTTACACAACAGAACCGTTCAACAACAGATCCGCGCATCCATCAATGCTTCTAAGTGGATTTTGATTTTTTTGCTGCACAGCACTTGACAAACCAGTTGCAAAAAGTGTTGGCGTTGAAGATAACACGAAGCTTTTATTGACTGATTCGATTATTTCTATATTAAGTAGTCCGTAAGACCTTTGCAACGCGAAACAAATCTATCATCAATGAACATTGATTACAATTATTAATTGTTGCATAGAGAATCTGCAAACAAAATGGCTTTCTTTTTAAAACGTTTACTTTTTTATTTTGCAATTGCACACGAAATGATTTGATTTTATATATTTTTTTATTTGTTTTCTCAGTTGCAGAACTATTTTAACGCCATCGATTTAAAAAAAAATTTAAAAAATTAATTTTTTTTTTAAATTTAAAAAAATAAAAAACAAGCTGGTAAAGATTGTTTTCTTGAATTAATAAGAAAACAATCTTTACCAGATTGATTTTTATTTTAAAATAAAATGAGCTGTCTTTTTAAACTTAAGGAGAAGGTGATGTTGAGACACAAGATGCAAATTCCTAAAACACTGAATTTGTCAGGTGTAAGAACAATGTGTCAAAATTCGTAATCCCTGGTTCCTGGATAATGTTTAATTTTCATTGTAACAGTTTGTAAGCAATGAGGTCTATCTGTGGTAGTTACTTTTTCAAATTTTAAAAAGAATTTGGTCATTTCAGCTTTCTTAAAACTTTTCAGATTTACCATAGCTTTTTTATTTATTTATTCATTTTATGCAGAAGTAGTTCTTAATAATATATTGTCTTTGTTATCAAATTTTACCTCAATATTTTAAGTGTGAGATAAGGTGTAATTGATTAAAAAAGAACAATAAATTAAAAAAAGCTTTGAGCATTTTTGTTTTAATTAAGATTTCTAATAAAGATTGTTGTTCCGATCTCATAGTGAGATATGAATTATTTCCTCAAAAATAAAATAAAAAGAACTACCATATATGAGATCTGTACTCTAAATGATAGCACTGACTACAATGAATGAAAATGACCAGTATCTTTTATGTTAAATTAAAGAGATGTCAGTTTTAATGGAAAAAATCTCCACTGATAAAATTTTCTTGTTGAAGGTGGTAATAATAAGTGACTTAATTAGTCACTTAAAAGGTACAAGCAAAAAATAGTTTTCACACATATTCTAAGAGACATGAACCCAAACCTTCCACTTTTACAAACCTTCTCAACTGCACACATGTTAGAGATTAAATGAAATGCACTTGATAATAAGTGGATTCTTGAAATGTTATACCAGTTACAATTTTGATTACATAACTGCAACTCATAAATATGCAACAATCTGTTAGTTATAAATATCATTTCTAACTAGATACCTCCAAAGATTTTCTAAAAAAAAAAAATAGAGCATAGCATGATTAAAAAAAACAGTTTTATCATCAAAATCTTGTTTTTCTTACATCAGCAGGTAGGCCACAGATTAGTATAGGAATCTTAGGCATTAAAAACAGATTGTTTTGGAAATTCTTGCAAAAATCAAATACTTGTTGGATTTTAATGAAATTTTCAGGACTCAGTCACAAATGAATTAAATTATTTTTAACTTTTTTGTTAGAAAATCTTGATAAAAATATATATATTTTTTTAAATCTGTTTTCCCCTGTTAATTAATTCTATAAAATTTTGAGTAATTAACATTTCAGCCTCTTTGTATTTATATTAGTTAAAAGCAGGGCTCCTTGGAGAATTTAAATATCAATTTGTTTTTGTCAAACAGAACCACCATTTACACAAAAACTAATCTGAATCCTAGAATAAAATAATGTAATAAAACTCTGACATTATTTAATTAGAAAAGCTTTTAATTGCTTTTATAAATAAAATATATTAATAAAATTAAGATTATTGTCTTAAGAAAAAATTATTTTCAATGAATAATGAATTGTTTTCATTTTTTTAAATTTAGAAAATTTAAGTTTTAAGTCTTTTAAAATTCTGTATTAATTTCAGCCTTTTAGATGATATTATTTTAAGTGAAAACTATATTTACTAGTCATAAATGGAAAAGCTCAATACAAATTATCAAACACTATATTTTTAAAAGAATTTTTTTTTTTTGTGTATAAATGTGCAGATTTTGTAAGTACAGGCAACCATACACAACATTATTAAAAAATAAGAGTGATAACTATAGTAAGTTTAACGTCAACATTTCTAAAATTCAATAAAACATTTGATTATGGAAAATATTTTCATAAATTTTTAAGATTGCTGAGTACTTAAAAATTATATAAAAAAAGGTGCTCATTTCATTTTCTTCAATTATATTTTACAGATAAAGTCTCCATAGAACAGCATTAGATTTGTAAACACATCAAAACAGCTACTGTTGGGTTAAAACATACATTTTTGCGATATTTAGAACTTATAAGTAAATAATAAGTAAATAATATTTGTTACAACTCGGATTAATTATACTTTAAATTAGCTAATATCATTCAAATAAAGTTTCAGAAAAGTTTATTTTATTTTTTGGAGATTTTTTTAATAAAGAGAATTACATTGCAATGAAAAGCAACTAAAAAAAGAGCACTAATCAGCTATTTTAGCAAAAAACTCCTTCCATTTAATTTAAATTAGTTTTTGAAATAGAGGAAAAGTATTTTAATTATTGGAAATATTGCATTTAATCTATTAGCTTGAAATTAAAACTAAAATAAAAGCTTCAAGAAAGAGTTTTAATTTAAAAAAAATAATTTTAAACCTTAGGTATATTGCCTTTTTCTATGTGGTGGTTACTAGCTTCTCAAAACATGTCAAGATTCATGCACTAACTGAAGTCAAAAGTGCGTTCTATAATCGAGGTCCATCACTCAAACTCCTGACAAACAACACAATTAAATCACAGAATGCTGTCATAGAAATAGGAAAAGGATTACAACTAGAATGCAATACTTTATCCAGATATTCATAGACTGGTATAACATAACCTCAAAAGACAACAGCTCACACTTAACTACACTTGCAAATAGGATTTGATTATACAAGGTTCAGCTGAAGGGGATTGATATAAGGCCATTACCAGAAATCATGAAAGAAAATACAGCCTACAAAGTGGGGAGCATTGTCTGGCTAAAAGTCCTGCAAAACAGGAGTAAGACAGTTTGGGATGGGACGATTGACAGATTGTCAGTCTTGGTTAATGGGATGATGCTACACCACATATTAAATCAAACACAACAGCAGGTGACAACAGCACTTCGTCTGAGAGCAAGTGGAAGTAAACTCAAGTGAAATTGACAACCCTCTGGAAGCAGACTGCATTTATTATGATCAAAAGAGCAAGGGAGTATAGCAAAGAATTAAATAGCAAGTTACTTTGTCATCAAAAAATTTTTTTGCTGAGCACCATATTAGCAAAAGTGAGAATACAGACATCAGTGGTATAGCTGATTTGCATCTATTAGCAAGTCACTTGCATATGTGAATCACTTCATTTAATAAACATACTGATATTGAGCAAACTGGCAGTGATTTCACTTTAAGGTAATGTCAGTTATCAGCATAAATGACGATTAGAAGCTAACAAACAGCCTTACATGTCACAGTTACCATTAAATTGAAAAAAGAAAGAACTGTTACTTATCATTCTATGCTAATCAGTCAGTCTGATAATAAAAGTAATTTAAAATATTCTTATTTATTGATAACACCAAGAAAGAAACATGGATACTCAAGTGTACAAATTCTTTGAAATGGCTTTAATTTTGTGTAATCCATCAAGTCTGCATTGTAAAGATTTCAGATATATTTGATTTGATTTGGACTGACTTTTATTTTTCTATTATTTCAGTGCATACTAGCAAAAACGGATTCTTTTTTGTAGTCTGTATCTTATAAGGACATTGAAGTTTAATTTGTCACACTCTTAAAAGATTGATAAGTAATAATATAGTATTTATTTTTTGTTAGTACTCTGTCCTGCCAATTGAATAAAAAGTGTCAAATAATTGTAGTAAAAGTAGTCTTATATAATTTATGCTAACTGCTGTCATCAAAAGGAATTCCCATTTCCATATGTTTATTTATCATTGATTCTTAACCATTAAAATAATACAAATCATCTGTTTTTTTTTCCTATTGAACTGGTGGATAATCACAAAATTTAATTAAATGCAGGTTTTGGGAAGGGGAAGCTTGGTTATATATACACATGCTTAAAGAATTATATTTTAAATTTCATGCATTTATTTGTATATATTGTAAAAATGAAGCTTTGGTAAAATCATTGTTCATTTATTTAATTAAAATTTTTTACACAAAGAAATAAGAAACAAATGCAGACAGGCTAAATAAGAATGGCTCAACCAAAAATGTGCAGAAATAGAAAGAATGAATGTCACAAATAAAGCAGATATGCAGGAAAAAAGAGATGTTCATCAACAGGCTATATAAAATCCAAGGACAGAACAATGATATTAGAGAAAGAAAAAGTACTTCAAAGATGGAATGAATATATCAGAGAACTCTTCCACGATGAAAAAGAACATCCAGCAATACACAGAAATATTGACTGACCGGAAATATTAAAAACCAAGGAATCAGCACTGGCCAAATTGAACAGAAACAAAGTGGCAAAGCCAGACTGAATTGTAATAGAGATGCTGGCAGCCTTAGATGATTTCAGCATAGACAAGATTACAGAAAAACTACAGAAAAACTATTTAAAATAAATGCTTCTTTTCATCATTAAGCTATAGACATTGAAGTACCTACATATATAAGAATTAATGTTTTCATATCTAAAATTTTTGGAATGTTATTAAAGAAACCTGAATTTAAGAACGATTGAATTATAGAAAAATAGTAGATCATTAGGATAATATAAGATGAAAAAAACTAGTTTATATATTAATAATGGAAATATAAATGTCACATGTTATATATGAAAAATGTTATAATATGAAAAATCTCATTTTTTTTTTGTTTTTTTTACAATTTTTTTTCAGTTACATATTTTTTTTATTCTAGGCAAAAATAGACATTTTATTGGATGTAGAAAGCATAATTGGAGTTATTTCAAACATGTTAAAGATATTCAAAGAATATTGAATGAACAAATGACATAAAATTCTCAATATACCAATGTTATTTACATATAATATTAATTATTGTAGATGTAAGAATGTAAGAAAATTGGTAAGATTGATTTTCATTTTTTTTAATGTATCAGTTACAATGTTAAACAAAAAATTTCCTAAGATGTATTTTTTCTCTTTGAACAAATTCCTTTTGCTAAAATGAAGGATAAATGCAATTGATCAATGCTAATCTTTTATGCATGAATGATGTGAACTACTTGTGGTAAAATTGTTGGACTTTTCATTAGATGACTCTCTTTTGAATCATCAATCGTGAAGCTTTCATCTATTTTCTGTAGGCTGACTTTTAATTTGAATATTTTTAAACGTAAATCCACTTACAACATAAATTACAACTTTTAATAGGCTATGCCTTAAATATTGCTAGCAATAGATTTTTTTTCTTTTTTAAGTAATACATTTCCAACTTTCCTTAGTGAAGAGAATTTGTCTAAATCATGAAATGTTTGTTTGGAATCAATCCAAGCATAAGTGAATAAACATTTTGTTAATGAAAAATTTGATCTCATTTTATTCACCCATTTAACATTACAGTTGTTTTTTTATACTAGTCTGCAACACTGAATCTCTATAATATGCCCTATAAATATTATTTTCAGTAACTCTATCCATAACTACAAATATTTGTCTGTAATGTAGAAGTAATTTGATTTTTGAAATTTGGGTTTTATCTATGTTTGTTTCTTTTTTTTAAAGATTTTTCATCCAATACAAGGTCTAACTCTCACTTAAGATAGAGGGTTAGTGAATGGGAATGAAAGGATTGTATAGGGAAGGAACAAGGGTTACATATTATGAGGATAGATAAGAGCTTAAGATTGAAGTGATTAGGGAAACATCCCATCGGGAGTACATTACACATTGCAATAGTTCTAAGGAAGAAGCACTTTGAGTGGAATTTACTCCTTACCACTGGAATGAGGATCTGTCAACTCAGTGTGTGTGGCATGGCAAGTCCTAGCTGTGAATCAATATAAGATTTATTCCACTGTTCTAATTCATCAGTGTCCTCATCTGGGTCACTAGCCTCCCTGAAAATAGGAACAGGAATTTTAACACTAATATTAAGCAACTGATTGCACAGCTGATATTCAATTTAAAAAAAATTTTTTTTTTTATTTTTATTTTTTTTAGCATTGAAATTTTGAGTGTAAACTAAACAGAAACAGCAATCTTTAACGTGATCTTTAGGTTATCTACAAATCATCAGTATTCCAAGTACCAGTCCTTTTTGTTCTTCCATTTGCTTATCCTCTAAAATTTGTTAAACATGTTTCACAAACTATATGATGATTGTAGTTCTTATCCTGGTTCTCTAATTTCAACTGAAAAGTATGGAAAATTTAACTTTTTCCCCATATCAGTAATGGTTTGTCACTGTTTTTGCAAAGTATAAAACAGAAGTGAGCAGGATCTTTCAAAGATTTTCTTCACTCAAAAGCCACATCTGTTATTGATCCTTGTTAATTTACCTGAAATCATATGGATTATAATGGAGATGCTGTATGTAACTTATTAACGAGTTTGTGTGAATGGATGGCAGAATAGGTACAAATGGGAATGGTAAAGGGTAAAAAATTACTTTGAACAACAAAAGATGTGGAGAGATATAATCATCTCTGTTCTGAAAGGTGTTGACATGTAAAAGAAGACTATCTGACTAAATGTTGACTATAAATTCTCTCTAATCTTTTGGATTATTTTTATATGATCCATATACATGTGTGGTGAGGTGGCAATGGACATTAACCAAGTCAATGGTGAAAATCTTGGATTCTACCAAGAAAATTTTTTTTTTTCATGCTACCTTGAATATAGTTCCCTTTTGATGACTTTTTGGTTTGGCAATATAAGCTGTAAATGGGCAATTTTCCACATGTTTGATAAATTACAAATTGAGAAAATATGCTAATTTCTTTTAACTTGTTTCTTAATAGTATGTTTTTTAAAGTCAATAATAGACTGTAAAATTAGTGTTAAATGGTAACAACACCACAACATAACCTGTATATGATGGGCTTGAAATTAACATTATTTTGAGATGACTGCTTAGGTTTGTTTTTTTATAATGCCCAGATGATAGAAAATTATCAATAAAAAATTCTATTATATTTATTCTAAAAGCAAGTGATTTCTTAAAGTTAAAAAGAAATCTTACTTCTCACAAATAGTGGTAGGCTTTTAATAAATGGATCACACATGCACATAAACATGCAAATAAAAAGATATAAACAAAACTTAAGTACTTCTTTTTAAACTGGTAAATAAAATCAAAATGAAAAATAAAGGTCAAGGGTCTTAAATTATTTACATATTTGTATTTTTGTCACTAAATGTAAAAATTATTGTAAGACCTAATTTTGATTTAAAAAAAAACAAAACAATTTTTCTGTCAATTTTTGTTTAAAACTTGAATGATATAGAGACTACAGTTTAAAGATTGAATAGATCAAAATAAATATTTATTTCCTAAAACTTTTAATGGTGTTATTTTTATGCCACTCACAATTATAAATTACAACAAAATTAAAAAATACATTTTGATTTCAGTACAGTTTTTTTAAAAAATTTGGGTCAGTTAAAGTTGTTTTTTTTGTTGATTTCATGACAATAGTGAAAAAACATTAGTCCAGAGCCCTGTCATTAAGAAAATGGAAATTTGTTCTTTTAATTAACAAGAATCAAATCATGATAAAAAACAAAGCAATAAAAAATCTGACCATAGGAATTGATATCATCATCCACATTTGTTTCTTTTTATTCAATTTGACAATTGTGATAGAATCTAACAATGAAGAACAAAGAAATTTAATTCAGTTAATATTTCTTAACATAAATCTTTAGATTATATTTGCAACCATGGGGCTGGGGGCCAATACCAAAATCCAGGATGCCATGGTTACCATAATACTTTCAAAAAAATTTCATGATGCCACTATACAGTCTGGAAATTTGATTACTTTTGTACACCTGTACTAAAATATTTAGGTGTCATTTTACTGAAACACCACCTGTATTTTTAATTGGTTGTCTTCTCATGTCTAATATGCTTGTTTTATGAGGATGAATCTTGCAGCTGGTGTATTTAGGACAACTCTTTAAGCAAATAAGCTCACACTCATCAGGTGCCAAGTAAGGATTGTGTCAGTTTGGTTCTGAAATTTCAGTAAGTACCTTGGTACTAATATGATGGTACCAAATGGTGTTTCACTTATTTTGACTAAATAACCATTTGTAAATTTCCTGGTACTCACTTAAATTTTATTATTTTGACCAAGTTCTTGTATTTCAAAAAGGTCAATTTCAGATGTGATTTTTAACTTTTAATTTATTTTTTTTTTTAACTTGTTTAATTCAAAAGTATAAATATGCATAATGGAACATTCTAGAAGGATCAATTAGAGTGAATTAAACATGGGCTTTGATTATGGAACATTTTAATGTATGAAAAATGTCTAATAAGTATTAAAAAGCTATTTGTGAAACAGGAAAAGTAGCTTCAGTATTTTAGAGAAAAATCATTACAATTGCTGGCATACAGAAATTACATCATTGTAATTGGTGATGGAAGAAAGCTTTGTTTCTGTTTAAATTTCACTTATATTGCTGACCTAAAAAAGTTATTGATAAGTCATTTTGCCTCAAAAGTATTATCCCTTATTTTGTCAACTCAGTTTGGCACAGACTTAGTAGCCTACCTATCCTTGACTTATGTAGATTTCCCCTTTGTCACATTTTCAATCAAAAATTTTTTTTGAAAAAGATACACCAATGCTTGGTGTAGTGATATTGAAACAAGACTTGCTTAATTTATATATGAGAACATAGGTTCAGATGTACACATCTACTTCTGAGGGAGTTAGTCAATTAAAAGACCTTGATTTTCACAACAATTGTGTTGATAATTGGACAAACCTGATGTTGAAATATGGTTACAATGTTTCACAGTCCATGTTAGATGTAAGAAATTAAATGACAACAAAGTCAAGAGAGCTGAAAATGAAATTTATTTTTAGCATCAGCAGAATATGAGGATCTCATTAATGACAAGGCCAAAGGAAGTGGAATGTTATGACATTCAAGGAAATAAATAAGATAATTAAGAAAAACATTATAGCAAAATGAAATGATTATCACAGAACTAAGTTCATGTCTTTAAAACAAGTGACCAATGAACCAATTATAAAATTTTTACATCAGCTAAGAGGCCAGTAGATACTGTGAGTTCAAAAGACTTGGAAAAGAATCTTTTCAAAATTTGTCTCCTTACAATCAGTTCAGTTACCTTTTGTTCAAAATAAAGAACCTACACATTTTTTATTTTTTTACAGATAGAAATGAATTCAGTAGGTACACATAGATAGACAAGGATATGTCTTCTCTCCAGACTTGCTCAAACTGTACAGTGAGGCTGTTCTAAGGGAGATGGAAACCCTACCAGGATTTATTATAGGTGGGCATAATCTTAACGATAAGATATGCAGATGACACTGTTTTAATGGCAAACACAGAAAGAAAATTACAGGACCTTCTAGATAAGGTTGTAAAAGAAAAAGCTCAAGATGCAAACTACAAATTGGAGATGTCAACATCAAACAAGTATGGAAATTTAATTATCTGGGGAGTGTTTTAACAGAGGATGGATAAATGGAGGAACACCAACATTTGAACACACATTGAATTAGTGAAAGATGTTAAACAAAGTACTAAGAAACAGGACAATTTAGTTGAGAAAAAGAGTGCTGAACTGCTATGTGATACTGACCGTCTTGTATGGCAGTGAATGCTGGATAATCTCCATACTGATGAAGAGAAAACTAGGAGCAGTAGAAATGTGGTTCTGCAGAAGGCTGCTGAGAATTCCATGGACTGAGCAAGTAAGCAATGAGGAAGTTTTAAAGAAAATGGCAACAAAAAGAACACTTATACTCAGAATCGGAGAGTGCTGAAGTTTCTTGGATATTTATCGGAGTAGGAGGGCTTAGAAAACTTGATCCTCATAGGGCAAGAGAGATAGAGAAAGATAGCAGTCCCACCTATTTATGCCATCCATTCACACAATCTCAGAATATGCCTCAGTTTTGAGTTTTTTAATTTAATTACCATTGCAAAGTATGAAAAAATATACAAAATTTTCAACAGAGAAAGTAGAAAATAAATCTGAAAGTCATTAAGAAAAACCAAAATGCTTATAAATCTTCTCTCTGCTCATGAGTTAGGAAATTGTATCAACTTTAAAAATTATCTGATAAAAATACAAAAAATACTACATTCTGAGTTCTATCATTTTACAGCTTCATCAAGCTACCTTAGAATTATTATTTATATTAATTTACTTGTGTCAACTGTCTGATGCATGTATTTCTTATTTTTAAAGAATTTACTGGAGTTGATTCTAAAATATTCTTCTCTGTGACTTACAAAGCAGTATAAAGTCTAAGAGTGCACAAATTTAAGTTTATGTTACCATTATTAGTCCAACTATTGTTAAGTAGATATCCATTGTATTAGATTACTTCTTGTTATGGTGAAAGGCACCTAGTCTATAGATAATAGACTCTCCCATCTATTATAAGTAGGAGTCAGTAGTGAGTCGAATACAGAAAGTAATCAGCGACCACAACTCGATTACTCTGCGTAATACTTATTACAAGTTCCTAACGTTTTGTACGTTGAACCTATTTAGGACCGAAGTTAGTCCAAATACAGTTTCCACTGAGGAAAATACTCTACAACAACTTTGGCGACAAGGATTTGCACTCATATGGAGAAAAAAAAAAAAATTTGTTCGTCAATATAACTTTGGCGGCAAGGATTTGTACTCATACGGAGGAAGAAAAAGTTTGTTTGCCACAGTGGTTTTAGCGACGAAATTCGCACTCATACGGAGGAAGAAAAACAGACAAAGTCTCAGATTTACACTTAAAAAAAAAAAAAAAAATGGAGGAATGCAAAAGTCTATTCCAGGAATTTTTTAAGTTCCAGTTGGAACAACAAACGAAAATATAAGAACAACAAAAAACATTCCAGATGCAGTTACAGGAGGAAACTTTCAATAGACAAATGCAATTCCAACAAAAAATGGAACAGATGCATGGGGAGTTTCAAAACAAAATTCTGGAAATATCTAAAAAGAGGAAAGAAAGTCTACAAAATGATTCTTTTCCAGAGAATACAATATGGAATTCAACTGAAATATTCAAGTACAGTCCAGATGAAGAGATAACTTTTGAACAATATTAGAAAAAATATACGGACGTGTATAACAAGGACTGCACTCGTGCTCTGAAGGAAAGAAGGTTAGGTTTCTTTTAAACAAATTAGGAACTGCTGAGCATAACAAATTGGTAAACTACATTTTACCAAAAAAACTATCGAGTTGACATTTACCGAGGCAGTAAATATATTAAGTGAATTATTTAATAAAATGACATCTTTGTTCCACAAGAGGTGGAAATGTTTGAATTTGATGAAAGATATGAATATAACGTACGCAGCCAATGTGAATAAGCATTGTGAAGAATTCAAGCTAGCAGAGTTAAGCGCAGACAATTTTAAGTGCTTGGTGTTTGTTCAGGGGCTGGTAGCGGAAAAAGACGCAGAGTTGAGAAAATTAGTACTGGCAAAATTGGAAAGCAATCCAAGTATTGTGGTACATAAATTGGCAGAAGACTGCACAAGATATGTTAGCATAAAAAACGACGCAAAAAAGATAGAACAGTCTGGCATTTCGCATGTAAGGAAAATACGGTACGAAGAAAGTCAGTCTAACAAAAAGAATTATAAAATTGCAGATTATCAAGCAAAAAGTGAAATACCAGAGAAAAAAAAACAAAAACTCCCGAAGCCATGTTTTGTTTGCGGTGAACTACACTGGTACAGATATTGCAATTTTAGGAATAAAAAATGTTTCAACTGTGAAAGAGTTGGGCATAGAAGCACACATTGCCGGTCAAAAAATAAAGGCAATAAAATAAGAAAACTAAAGTCCAACGAGGTAAACGATGGAATAACTAGAAAATTTGTTACCGTCGAAATAAGTAATAAAAATGCAACTTGACACTGGTTTGGATCTCTCTATCATAAATTTGCATATGTGGAAGAAGTTGGGGAAACCAACTTTAATGAAGACAAAGAAAATCACGAAGTCAGTGACAGGAGAAAAAATACAATTTATTGGAGAACGTTTTAAACGGCATGTTAAATAAAAAAACGTGAAAAGTTAAACTATTTGTCATGGAAAATACCACGAACTTACTTGGTACGAATTGGATAACAGAATTTAAATTATGGGATCTACTGATAAATTCTTTCTGTTACAAGGTAGAAAGTTTAAACTCCAAAGCCCAAAAATTAATAAAGAAACTTAAGGAAACATTTCCTACTGTTTTTTCTCCAGGGTTGGGAACGTGTACCAAGATGGAGGCAAAATTCTTTCTAAAAGAAAACGCTCAGGCGGTATTCAAAAAGAAAAGGAATGTGCCATTTGCCTCAATGGAACAGATAAAGAATTGGACAGATTAGAGAAATCCGGTGTACTCAAAAAGTTGACTATAGTGATTGGGCAGCTCCGACGGTATACGTAAAAAAAAAAGTCTAAAGAAATTCAGGTTTGTGCAGATTTTTCGACGGGGTTAAACGCGGCACTCAAAGACTATAATTATCCTCTACCAACAGCGGAAGAAATATTTGCGAAGTTTAATGGAGGCACAATATTTTCGAAGATAGACCTCAGCGATGCATATCTGCAAATACCGGTAGAAAAAGAAACATCTAAACTTTTGTATATTAACACACATCAGGGTCTGTATAAATTTAACAGACTACCTTTTGGGATTAAGGTTGTGCCCGCCATTTTCCAACAAGTAATGGATTCGATGTTGTGTGGTTTAGATTTTGCTGTAGCATATCTGGACAACATCCTCATGAGAAGTACAAGTATAGCAGAACACGTGAAACATGTAAATGCAGTAGTTTCCAGAATACAGGATTTTGGATTTAAACTCAAGGAAAGTAAATGCGAGTTTTTTATGGAGAAAGTGAAATATCTGGGACAGATCATCGATAAGAATGGTAGAAGGCCAGACCCAGAGCGAGCAGCGGCTATAAAAGACATGCCGGCTCCGAATGATATTACCACATTACAAAGTTTTTTGGGATTAGCTAATTATTACCAAATATACATCCCTAAGATGTATGATCTGCGGAAACCATTAAATGAACTATTAAAGAAAGGAAAACTCTGGAAATGGACTAATGAATGCCAGAAAGCATTTGAAAAGATAAAGGAAGTGTTAACCTTGGAATTATTTTTAACTCATTACAATCCGGATTTAGAAATCATAGTAGCTTGCGACGCAAGTGTGTATGGAATAGGAGCATGTATTTTACACAAAATGACAGATGGTCAAGTAAAACCAATTGCTCATGCTTCTAGAGCACTACTTCCGGCTGAGAAGAATTACTCTCAGAGAAAGAGGCGCTAGGAATAATATTTGCAGTAGCGAAATTTCACCATTTTCTCCACAGTCGACATTTTAAGCTACAAACCGATCATAAGCCTCTAATTTCGATTTTTGGATCGAAAAAGGGTTTGCCAAAGTATACAGCAAACAGACTACAAAGATGGGCTACAATATTGCTAAATTATAACTAGAGTAATGAAGTACATACCATCGAATAAATTTAGCTACGCTGATGGGCTGTCCAGGTTAATTCCTAAAAGGAGCGAATTATTAGAAGACACGGTAATTGCCTCACTGAAGTCAGAAGAAAATCTGAAATTTACTGTGTGTAATGCAGTTCGGGAACTTCTGGTAACTCTAGAAAAAATAAAGGAAGAAGCCACCAGGGACGAGTATATGTTGAAAGTAAAAGAAAAAATAGCCAAGAGGGACGAGTACACAACAAATGTGTTTTCGCTTTGTGATACAGTATTGTTATATAGAGAACGTGTGGTGATTCCATACACACTCCAAAAACAAATACTAAAGGATTTTCATACTGGTCATCCAGGCAGCACTAGGATGAAGAGCCTAATGTGAAGTTTTGTTTATTGGCCGAATATGGACAGGGACATTGAGAATGCAGTGCCAAAAACAGACCTACCATGGTCTAGGTTGCATGTGGATTTTGCAGGTCCACTGAATGGATACCATTACATCATAGTAGTGGATAGTTTCTCAAAATGGCCTGAGATACAAAGGATAAGAAAACCGACAACGCAAAGTACAAAAAACTTCCTGCTGGAATTGTTCGCCAGGTTTGGTGTAGTAGACACAATTGTGACAGACAACGGAAGTCAATTTACGTCGAAACAATTCAAAGATTTCTGCAAGGAATACAACGTCGAACATGTTACCACAGCTCCATATCACCCAAGATCAAACGGGTTAGCTGAAAAATTTGTGGACACCCTTAAAAGAGCTTTAAAGTAAGCTAGGGAAATACCTACAGATGAAGCCCTATAGAAGTTTCTGTATGACTTACCGCAAATAACGCAACACCAGCTTCACAATCGCCAGCCGAGGTGATGTTTGCACGTCGGGTAAGATCTGTCTTTGACAAATTATTACCAAAAAAGACAAAGCCAGGTAGAGAAAAATTTATTCAAGTAAAGAAATACAATCCTGGTGAAAAAGTATACTTTAAGGTATATAAACAGAATAAATCATTCTGGAAGATTGGAAAAATAGAAAAGTGGATTGGTAACATGATGTACTTCATGAAAGGTGAAAAATTCACGTGCATACGGCACATTAACCAGATCAGATGACGCTCTTCAGACGTGCTTGACAGCGGTCCCGCGGAAGAAACACCTATGGAGGTGATTTTTGATACATTTGCTCTATCAACACCAACATCGATGTTACCTGAGGTACGCCGATCCAAGAGAAAAAGGAAGGCAACTGATCATTTAAAAATGGATCCAAAACGTAGGAGATATGCTATGATGTTGCTAAAAAAATGAAGTTTTTTTTTTCCTTTTCTGTAAAAAAATAAAATAAAATAAAAAATTAAGAAAACTGTTTTACTCCTACGGAGTAAAGTTTTAGGAGGGGGGGGGTTATAGTGAAAGACATCTAGTCTATAGATAATAGACTCTCCCATCTATTATAAGTAGGAGTCAGTAGTGAGTTGAATACAGAAAGTAGTCAGCTACCACAACTCTATTACTCTGCGTAATACTTATCATTACAAGTTCCTAACGTTTTGTACGTTGAACCTATTTAGGATCGAAGTTAGTCCAAATACAGTTTCCACTGAGGAAAATACTCTACAACACTTCTATAGATTACTAGCCAGTGAATTAGACATTTCTATCACATGTATTTCATAATAGTATTTACAAGTTTTGTTATTTTAGAAGAACACTGGACTCCAGGCAACACAAAAAAGTAATATATGTGCTCAAAAACAGATGATAGTTGTTAATTGTTGCTTTTGAAGGGAACTTTCTAATTTAAAACTCAAGGTGGTTGAACATTTGAACACAAGATAATATCCAGTATGCAGTAGCTGCAATAAAGGCAAGATTAACATAAACTTTATATAATTATAATTTTTATAATAGATACCTACCAAAATGCAGTGATTTAACAAAACCATTTGCTGAACTCCAAAAAAAGAATAGTGAGTTCAAATGGACTCAAAGGCAAAGCTTAGTGTTCAAAGATTTAAAAGCGATACTTGGCAAAAGACCCATTGTAAAAATCTTTGATCCCAGAAAGGAGGTTAGATTAACTATGGTTACGAATGAGCAAGCTGTGTCAGCAATTTTATCACAAGAAGGCATTGCAATAATATACCTTTCAAAAAGATTGATAGTAGCAGAAATAAATTATTAAAATATTGAAAAAGAGGCATTGGCCATTGTCTGGAGCACAAAGCTTGACAGTTCATATTAGGCAAGAATTTCCTATTAAAGTAGGACTATAAACTTTAGAAGGGAGCTACCAAAAGTTACTTCTTTCAGGATTCTACGATATACCGCATGTCAATGCGCTGTCAAGGTTACAATTTAATAAGGGTCAAAAAGAAAAAATGGAAATCCCAGATGAAGAAATATTACATTAGGTAATTATTATTATCTCTACAAAGATTGGTATCAGAAATTCTACAGGATCCAATTAAAAGTGAGATTGCTGAAAGACTTTGTAAAGAAATAAGGCATAAATTAATTATGGAAAATGGTGTTATATGCATTGAAGATGTGATAGTACCACCTGAAATGGTAAGAAAAGATATTTTAAATGTACATGAGGATATGCATAACAGCTATACAGAGGAGATTAAAACTGGAGGCATGGTGGTCAGGTTATTATTGTGATATAGAAATATATAGTACAAGATTAGTTGGGAAGAAGTGAACTTCTCGCCCCCGTAGAATTCCTTCTGATGTGTCATCCAAGTCACGACTCTCATTACCCCAGCAAGCAAAAGAACACCTTGTGTTCAGCCTTCACACAATAGTGGCGCCACATTGCTACAAACAGAACTGGCCTCAAAGACAAAGAACTTTCTGCACAGCCTGCAAACCATGGGGCCTTCAACAAACTTGCTCCAACCCTGCAATGAAAGAAGGCATGACCAGCAAGTGTTCCCCAACAATTGGAGGAGGAACGTCATATACTGCTACATTGATCCTACACCTGCCTTGATATTTGGTTCTCAGAATAAGATCTTTTGCTATGAGGTCATGAGTGCTAATAGCTTCACAGTCGACAGGCCTGGGTATGTCCCACATGAAAAACCCTTTTCCTTTTATGACTCTCTGTGGTTTAACCCCCAGGGATGTCAAGGATTTTACGATGGTGTCTTTTGTGGAGTGACAAATTTTGTGCAAACACTTGTCAAACCCAAAGACTGATACAATTAGTTTCTCAACCTTCTGTAGTTCCTCAGGATTTATCAAGAGCCCACCTTTTCTGACAAGACAAGCGTATCTCTTGGCTTTCTCCAAGAATGCTGTGATGTTGATCTTACATTTTGGTGGGGATGTCCAGCAAGAGGGCTTCTCCCTGACCACTATGTTGTTGTTATCTTTGTTGTTCCTGTCAATATTTGTTTCAGCTATCATGGGTGAATTTTGGCCTGTTTCAGCCACTATATTCTCTTCAGAAACCTTTGAACTTTGGCCTTTTCTGGTTACCATACTCTCATTTAAACTTTGGCCATTTCTGGCCACCATACCTTCATTTGAATTTTGGCTCTTTCCGGCCACTATGCTTTTCGAGGGCTACTTAATATCTTTTTAACTTTGGCCAATGCTTTTCGAGGGCTACTTAATATCTTTTAACTTTGGCCATTTCTGGCCACCATACCTTCATTTGAATTTTGGCTCTTTCCGGCCACTATGCTTTTCGAGGGCTACTTAATATCTTTTAACCGTTTCACATTTTTGTCAGTACTGGATAAATTTGATTGTTTATCTGGTGGTTCATTTTTCTTTTTTTTAGTCCCAAATAAATTTTTTCTGATCATCTTTTTGGAGCCCATTTTTTTCTTTTAAAAGACTTTTTCTTTCTTCAAAAAATAAAAGCAGAAAATTAATAAGACATACAAAAAAGTCTACCTAAATAAACTAGCATAAGACAGACAAAAAAAAGAAATGTTAAACTTTTAAAAAAGGAACAAAAGACGAAAAATTAAATATACAATGAAGACAAAGATAAAGAGGATAACAGTTACAAATAAACTTTTAAAAGAAAAACAGGAATACACACAACAGTTACAAGTGCAATGACTCAAAAAGAAAAATTACAGAAAATAAAACAGCCAAGAAAGAATTAAACAACTAGAAATAATAAGTCTATTCTTTTCTTTTTTTTTTAAATACTACAACAATAAAACAAAATGCTACACAAAGGGATAAGAAACAAGATATACGTAAAAAAAAATACAAGATGGCTGTCATTAAAAACAAGTCAGCCATGGAAAATAAAAAAATAAACATTAAATTACAAAAGTATTAACAAAAAACACAGAAGACTTAAGATATTTAAGAAGGAAAACAGACAGCAACAAGATTGAAGTAGCACGTAAAAATAATAAACAAAGAAAAATAAAGTCAAATGAAAGGTTAGCATGTAAAATAAGCAAGGAAAAAATATTCAAAAATTAACAATAAAATAAGAGAAAATCAAAAGGTAATAAAAAAAAGGCAAAAAAAGAAAACTTTTGGCAAAAACAGTAAAATGAAATTAAAAAATGTAAATTAAAAAGAACTGAAAAACAAAGGTAGTAATTCAAATGTCTCAGAAAAAAACATCTGGTGACAAACACTGGTCATTAGTGGCATGCAAAAAAAAGGCATTCACTGTGAACTAGTGGCAAATCCCCCCCAGACAGTATATTCTACTGTATTTATGAGTGTTATGGTAATTTACCCATGCACACACAGACTCTCCCAGCTATAAATAGGAGCAGGTACTGCCATTTGGAGAGGGAAGTTTCCAGCGGTCAGCTCTGACAGTCAGGTATAACATTCTTACTATATCACTCTCGTTTGTATTAACTGTTTCTGTTAATATATTTGCTTAACTGAATTACTCTCTTTATTTCTGGCCCCTAACAAGACCACAACAATGAGGATTGGGATATACCCATTATAGTCCATACGTTCAGTATAACACTTTCCAAATTTGCCATGTAAATTACACATGACATACAAATTGTCTTGTGTGAATGTTTAGTTTAGATTATTTCAGTTAAGTGGACGAAATCTGCAACAAACTACGTCCAAAATCGGCTTTTGCCATTTAGCCAATAGTTTCTTCACGTGATTCCATCCTAAATTGGCATTCAAACAACCTTTGATGCGAAGATTGTTTGAGAAGGATTATTGAAGCGTTAAAAGGGAAAAATTCCCAAAGAACCTCTATTGACCCCAGCTTTACAGTAAACATGCAAAGAAGGAGGGGGGACGTTCATGCATTTGCACTTGCATTTGAATCAAGCTCTAATGCTTCATCCCTGTTTTTGTTTGATTATTAGATTTGTGAACAAAGCTATACTATTTGAAAGTTAGTTCAGCCATAGGAAATTTACTGAATATCTAAAACATTGAAACAATTTAACCCCGAGCAATGACCACACAAGAAGTTTTTATCAATGGAATTCCTTTATTAAGAACAATCAAATACTTGTGAAGGACATACCGTAAAAAAAAAAAGATGAGGGTGGGGAGTCACTTAGTCACCAACAGATGATGCATGCAAGACAGACATTTCTAGATGGGAGTGGGATATACAGAAGTGTGCGGTTATACAATTGCAGCCATGTACACCTGGGCAACACCGACCACCTTGGCTAGTGTGTGTGTGTATATATATATATATATATATATATATATATATATATATATACATACATACATTTTTTACTTACCATTGTCCATGAAATCCCTGAGTCATGCTACAGTGTGGAAAAAATGTATATTTATTAATATATTGTTTATAGCTCTGTTATATTGTATTGAGCACTATTTTATTAACACCAGTACTCCATGTTTGATATTATATATTTATAAATATATATATATATATATATATATTCTAATAGTTCAAATTTCTTGTAATTCAAAGCATGAAATGTAGATGCTAGTGAATAAGCATAAGAATAAATTACGCTTTACTTTAATCTCTAGTGCCATATTGAAAGAGTTCCCTTAAGAATTACTCTTGTAATTGTGAATTTATCTCTTCAGTTAGGAAACCATTTAGCAGTGGATAATTTAATAATTACCCATTGCAACATTGTTAAATAAAATGATAAGTTAATATTTCTGAGAAAAGAAATGTCTAAAACTATCATACACACAGTAGATCATCAACAACTTTATTTGTAAACCTGAAATTAAAATTCTTTCCTTTGTTAGACCATTTAAACAAAAGTATGTCTGAATCAGGAATTTCATACTAGTCTCTTGAAACCTTTAATATGTTTATCAAGAAGAAAACTGATTTAAAACTATAATAAACATTTTTCATTTATCGTGATTAATTTGGGGTTTGTAAATGATTTTTTTTTAATTGGTTTCATCCCAAGCAAGCCATTAAAACACAAAAGTGATACAGGGTGTGGAAGAATTAAGAACAGAAACATGAGCAGGAGGACAGTAGATAGCAATTGGCATTCCATTTAAATTTTTGCAGATTAAAGTTGGCTGTAAAGCATGTAGCTGGAAATTGTATGCTAACAGTTTCTTTTCTTACACTTTTCATGAAAAGTGCGAGAAAAGAATGCAATTAGCATACAATTTATGGCTACATGTAGCCAGCTCAACTGTAAATTGAGGTAAATAGCAAGGGCATCGGATCATAAGTGGCAGTATAATTTTCATTATGTCTAATGAAATTGCATACAGAAGTAGGATATTTTTCTTTTCTTTTTCTTGACCTATTTAAGTATCACTCATTAAAAATAGAAAAACATAACTAGTACAAAGGATTTTATTTGCTTGATATTTTGAGTTTGTTGGTGACATTGATAATTCTCATGTAATATTTTAATTTGATTGCTGTATGCCTTAACTGGCCTACCTAACTGAAGTATCTTTCCATGAGAAATTTCTGCACAAAACTTTGCAAATCAATTTTGATATATTTGATCATTCACAACACTTTTTTATAAACCACTCAAATTATTTTTTTCAGTTTATTTTTTTTAAAAAAATATGTTGCTTATTTTCTAACTTCACTGTTAGAATCAATAAACATGTAGTGAATAGTTCAAAAAATAAAATATCTTTTGTAAATATGATGACTGGAGCTTGAATTGGCAGATATATTATTTCTATATAAAGAAATTTTATTACCCACATTATAATAAACTAGTTCTGACAATTCATTGTTCTGTTCTTGATTTATGATAAAAAATGAAAAAGAAACTTTGCTTTTTCTATTGATTGCATTTATACAGTCATGTAAGAAGATACCAAATGAAACTTTACAGAAAATATATTTGGTCAGTTTTCTGTGAAAATTGAAGGTTTCTTCCTTCACTTCATTACAGTTGGCACCATACTGTGCTACATTGAAGGTACTTAATGGAATCTGAACATTCAGGAAGAGCCATTTATTTCTTTTCATTAATTTTTAGTAATTCCTGTTATTGGTTGGTATTACATATCATCTTTTTTATCATTTTGTTCTCTGTGCATTCTGTTTCAACATTAATATGTCCAACGTTGCTGGAACTGACACCCTCACCTCCTAGAAAACTGAGTCTCAACATAACACCTAATTTAGTGAGAACCAACTATTTTGTCATGAAGACTATGATTGTGAATCATTGATGGTTATACAAATTTATGATCATGATCATTTTGAAAATACAGACAATGTCTATTTTGTATATGCTTTTGATATATTTGCTTGTACACATACATATTTTATGGCATGGTTCACTTGATAGCAAAGTTAAGTTTGCTGTTGATTGGAATTCATATTTAAGAGACTGTCTAGATCTTGTACAAGTCATTCTCACTTTAAGCCTATTGCCATTACTCTGTTTTTTTTAAACCTTTATTTAGTAAACATTTTAAACTACTATTTTGTCAATATTTTCAGATGGTTCAGCACTTCTGCTTTGTCATTTAGGTGTTTCAATCAGTAGATGATAAAAATGTGGGAAAGTCCTCAAATGTATGTAAAGATAGGAAATTGGGATCAGATAAAATTGTATTTATATATAACTTTGAAAAGAAAAAATAATAATCTTATATAATTTATGTATCCAATATTCACTGATGGAAAGAACGATATTAGATATTGAGTGCATAAATTTTTTAAGTATATTATTGCCTAAATTTTATACATGTATAAATAATATATAATATCCTATTTAAATGAATGAATTGCTTAGTTACCTACATGCATATACTTGCATATCTAATAAATATCATTTTTCATCTGTCTGTATCATTTTCCTGTGTAAGAGGGATCTGCAGGTAGTGTAATGGGTAGCGGCTCAGAATGAGAAGTTGAAGAGCCGAGTTTGAATTCCAGTCTGGTTTGTTACATTCACTTACATGCAAATACCCTCAGGAAAGGTAGGAATCCTTTTCTTTGCTCCGTCTGTGGGTTAAATAGTAGGACTAGTACCTGAAAAAAACCATTGTTATTCGAAAAGAAATTGTTAATGCAATATTCATCTGCAAAAAATATTCTTATAATTCAAAATATGTTTTGGCTTTAAATTGCCCAGAAAGGGCTGATAAGCCATAAAAAAATCATTCAATCAAAACTGTGTACTAACTTTGAAATTGTCAAGTGACATTATATAACCTCATTTTATATTATAAATTGATATATTTTCCAACAGTACTTTTAAAATAAATGTTTTTCCTAAATTGAATAAAAGGAAATGGTTATATTCAAATTAACTTTCTTAGAAAGAAAAACATATGCACTTCCTTTATCATGAGAATAGCTAACATAAAAAGTTTATGAAAAACATTTTACTTGTCTTAGATCAGTGTACATCTTACCAAATTATCAGCAGTTTGTTATGCAAAGTTACTTTAATGATCTAAATTATCACTTCAACTTTCAAGTTTGTATTTCCTCAAATCCATCCACCTTCCATTACCTTGCATTATTTAACATTGTCTCATGTCTTCTGAATTGTTTTGTACTCTACTATTTTGACTGACTTCTTAATACACCAATTATAGTATATGGATTGATAAACCATAATGAAATAGAAACAAAATTTATTTGTATTCATTTGTAAAATTGCTTCCCTGTGTCTTTTCTATAAATACTTTCATGGTAATTGTTTGGATGAGCTCTTTGCTATGGTATTTAGGCTTTATGAATTTAAGTGCAGTACTAGATTAGCAACAAGGTCCCATCAATTTACAGTTGAATTGGTTAGATATAACCGAAAGTTCTATGCTAACAGTTTATTTTCTTGCACTTCTCACATGTGGAACTCTTTTCTGGCTTCTTGCTTTCTAGTTGAATTTGATCTTCAAAAATTTAAATGCAATATCAATCATTATCTACAGTCTTTCTGATTATTCTTCTATTGTTCTCACTCTTCAGTAATACTTTTGTTTTCTAACTCTTTCACACCCAGTAACCCCTTGTCTCTTAGTGGCTTTATTGCTTTGCATGGGTTGAATTTAATTAAAAAAGCAAAAAAAAGTATATATATTTTTTTTTTTTTTAAAAGCAGCATTTTTTTTTGCATTTTTTTTTTTACACAGAATATTTACAATTCAATATAAGGTTTTTGTTGAGATTTTATATTAATTTGATTACAAACAAAATATAATTCATTGATTTTGATTATTTCTCAAAATATATACACACAGGCAACATAATCATGTTAATTATATAAAGTTTCATAACCATTACCATCATTAAAATTATGACAAAAATGATTTTGAAATTCTTAATGTTACATTAATATTATTCTTTTACTTAATTTTATTCACATACTATTTTAGATTTTGCATTACCTAATTTGCATACCTAAAGAAGGATAATATAAAAAAAAGTATTAAACACCAGACTTACTAAGAGACTAAAAGTGAATATTGTATATAACATATTACAACAATAGTGTTACCGATAGAATTTTTTTGTCCCTAGCAGATTCTAACTTTGTTGAAATATAGCTGAGATGGTTTGCTGCTAATGTGAGAAAGAAATTAAGAGACAACAAAGCAAGAGGCAGGAGATAATTAAATTATAGGTGTTTTTTGGCCACAACTGGATTTGAAGGAATAATGAAAGATTCACTAATGGTTTATCCAATCAAGTTGGAAGATTTGACTTTCAAGGAAATAAGTGAAACAATGCAAAGAAATATGCAAACTAAAACATGGTTGGTTATTGCTGAAAGAGTGAAATATGTCCATCTGACAAAAAGATGGTGAATCTATTATAAAGTTTGTACACTAAGCCAACATTGTGAGTTTGAAATACTTGGACAGGAAAACAGTCTGTTGAAGACAGTTTGATTCAACTGATATGGATTAAAGGAAGATACAAAACTTCACATTGCTACAAAATGTTGAAGCAAATGTAATTAGGAAATATGTCCTTAAATATTTGTGAAAACTTCATACAACAACAGGAATGTCCGAAATTCAACCAGGTAACTGTGTTTCCTGACATGTACAAAGTAACGAAAACAATAGCAAAATGCTGTTTCTGCAGATATGAACATGAAACAAAGAAGGAAGCCAACATTTAGAAGGATTTGTAAATATTATTTTAAAAAATCATTTACAAGCAGTATTTAAAGTTAAAAAGAAAAATATTGAAACTGGAACAAAAGTAACAAGAAAACAAAACAATTACGGCAATTTTTTCTTTTAAGGACAAAGAAAAAATATTTCAGTAAGAGTTAAAAATGACAACTTAGAAGCTGGGCAGGCACATGGGCAATTAGCTAAGTTATGTTGATCCTAAGAAATTTTTGATAGTGTATAGGGCAAATCAAAACTGCAGCTATGCCAATTTGATGGATTGGTTATAAAAACCTTGAATATTTTTAAGATATCATTGAGTTAGAAAAACGATTTGAAGTAATGCCACTGTAGTGTAGTGTTACTGACTCACGAGAAGTAGTATGCACTTAACTCCCTCATGAGTAATAGCCGTAGCTATTTACAGTTTTTGTGACTCCTTATGTAAACCTGATCTCCTTGTACTGTAGAGGTTTATCCCCTTATTTACCATGATACTTCTTCTGGAAGCTTTTGTCTCCTCAGTATTTCCCTCGCCCTCCCTAAGAGATTGTCTAGATATGGGGATCTCAACCCTTTTTTTTCATAGCAGTGTTCCTCCAATGATTTTACTTGTTCCTCACTAGAATCTATACTTGATTTCACTGTCTAGTTTGTCTTGCCTTGACATGACACTTTTGCCTTCATTACTTTCAGGCTCACTAAGCATCTCTTTATTACTATCATGTTGCAATCTAACATGGTCTGTATGCACTAATATCTCATTTCTATTTTTCTCTATTATTAGTGTTCTGTCCACTTTGCATTATGAATCTTGCTTCTTGTAGATTAGATTCAATATTCTTTTTGTACCATAGTTTTTTTAATTTCTTTTGCCTTGACTTTGTTTACTAACTTTGTTGAATTTATGTTCAATACATCATTTCCTATTAGACTGTGATTCTTTTCACAGTTTGTCACTATAATTGGTAATATGTCAAATTTTTTTTAGGTTATTTTGAAGCCTACATGGAAGTAACATTTTTATCATGGATTCAATTGGACAAGGTTTTTCTTTAATCTTGGTTTTCCTAATTTCTTCCAGAAATTTGAGGAGTATCAACATCATGTTACTTTCTATATCTAGTTGCATGTCCAATAAAACCTTATTAATGCAAATTTTTAATAACCCTTTTCATTTTTTTTTTTTTTTTTTAATGAAAAGATGTCCATACTTATTTCTGCTTCATTTTGTTGGACTGTCTCTACGTTTCTCTTTTTGGATTTACACATAAGTTTAAAATGATTCATTTTGAAACATTTTTCACCTCTTTTTATGCAGGACATTTTTATTTTTCTCTTTGATATTGATAACCACAAAAAGTACAAATTATTCTGTCTTTTTTCTTTATCATGTATGTGTCCATTTCCTCTACTAGGTCTGTAACTTTTGTTGTATTAAATTTTAAAAACAATTTTTGTTGCTGAACAAATTCAACACACTTCTAGTGACAATTTTTCCATTTGTAAATGCATTAGAGTCATTTGCCGATACTCCTCATTTTGAAGGCTATTTACCAATTTCATTTAGGTCAAATCCTCTTCATTTGACTGGTTTTCCACTTCCAGTTTCTCAAATTCACAATATTTAGCAGCCTGTTTTAAACAAAGAACATATTCAATAACTGGTTCATTCACTTTTTGAAAAATGTTCATGAACTTTGATCTCTCTGCATTTACTAGCTTTTTCTTGGGTGTTATATTTTTCACTATTAGTTGACTTATAAATGTCATTTTCTCCAACTGTCTTGGGTGTGCAATTGCTGATAATTTTATAATAGCCTCACAACCAGCAGTTGCAAAGAAGAGATCAGTTATCTGGTTTTCTCTCCCAACTGATTTTAAATCCTTCCGCTTCTTTGTTCTAGCTATAGCAGCAAGAATCCTAAGTCATACTTGTGCATTCTCACAATTATTCAATGATAATTGTTCGCTTGGCTCTTTAGATATCAGCGACACCATTGTAGTATAGTGTTACTGACTCACAGGAAGTAGTATGTGCTCAACTCCCTCATGGGTAATAGCCGTAGCTATTTATAGCCTTTGTGACTTCATATGTAAATGAGTTACCTCAACCACAGGTTGTAAAAAGAGACACAGGCTTGTCAGAAATTATGACCATAACATCAATTTCATAAAATTAATGTTGTAAAAATACAAGCATGCTAAAAAACTATAAAGCATGCCTAAAGTTGAAAGAAAATATGAACTCCTCATGGCATTAAGCATTTAAATTACTGATACATTTATTACCATCAGTAGTTGCAAAACTATAAAAATTAGTGGAACACAGCCTTCTCAAACAGGGTTCACCTTGTGACAGTAGATGAAAGCCTCTGCATATGTTGGAAAATAGGAATAAACTATAATGTCTGCTCAGTACCAATACCAAATACCAAATGTGTAATTGAACTTACACTCCTTAGTAGGAATGAAAGTTTTGTTAATGTAGATTTAAAAATAGTGTATCACCAGATACAAATGGATGGCAAATTCGAAGAAGTGACAATGATAAATACCCTGATAGGATTACTAAGACGGACTAGAATGCCATATGGCATAAAAACTGCAAGTGCCATATCAAAAAGTGATGGGAGATGACATAAAAATATTGTTATATATCAAGACAATATATACATAGGTGCTGTTGATGAAAAAGATTTTTAAAATTTGTTTTGAGTAGATTAATGAATGCAGAAATGGCAATATTTTAAATATTCCATTTTAAAGGAAGGAGTGTCACCAGATGTGGTATTGATAAAAAAAATAATAAAAGTATCAACTCCCACAAATAAAAAAAAATAACTTTAATCCTTTTTGAGATTAATACATTTTTACAGACAATACTTACCATAATATACAAAGTTAACTGGTTATTTGCCAACCTGTGAAAAAAGAATGCAGAATTCACATGGAATGACAACAAAAATCTTTTGAGAAGTTAAAGATAATTCTTGCAAAGAAACTACTAGTGAAAATTTTTGTCCCCAAAAAGGTCATTACTTTAACTACAAATGTTAGTGAGCATTCAATATCTGGTATATTTACATAAGGACATTCAATAATGTATCTATCAAGAAGGTTAACAGCCACTGTTGAACTCCTCAAATAGAGAGTAGGAGGCTTTGGCTATTGTGCGGACAACCACTAAAGTATTATGATTTTTACTTGGGAAAAAAATGTCATTGAAATATGACAGTTTGAGTTTACATTCAATCCAAGAAAAGAATTAGTTGTGTAATGGATAATGGCTTGAAATTGTTAATTGGAAAGTTGAGTTCCAATTCCAGTTGGGTTCATTATATTCACGTGCATGTAGATACCCTTGGGAAAATTATGAATCCACCTCTTCTCCCCTACTTGTTCCGGCTATGAGTTAGTTTTCCCCAGAAAATTCTTGCAATCTAAAAATATTTTCTGGCTTTAAATAACCTGCAAAGGTTTGATACGCCATAGAAAATGAATCAATAAAAATAACAAGAAAAGAATTACACCACCAAGAATACTATGA
Organism: Acanthosepion esculentum; assembly: GCA_964036315.1. Taxonomy (NCBI): domain Eukaryota; kingdom Metazoa; phylum Mollusca; class Cephalopoda; order Sepiida; family Sepiidae; genus Acanthosepion; species Acanthosepion esculentum. The sequence goes on from OZ038512.1 coordinate 15,878,896, forward strand.
TGGATAATAATATTGATCACCATTCAACTTGAATATGCCAAAGGAAATTCAATTCCACACATGGATGCACTGCCAAAGTTGCAGTTTTACAAGGTATCAAAAGAGAATATAGAGGAAAACTTTGAAGAATGTTTTTTCATTAGGTCAAGACTGATCTTTTGTTTTTGGAAAGACAGGCTACAGAAACAATACAGGGCTAATTAGGATAACATTAAGAATAAAAAAGAATATACATGGTCATTGTTCTAGAACAAAAAGTCCATGCAACGAAATCCGATGCACTAACAATTGAGTAACAGAGTAATTTGTAATGGCAATTTAGTGGTGTCTCCAGAAATTCATAATAAAAAGTGTATATTATAACATACATTGCAGAATAGAAGTTGCCAGGATAATCATGTGATATGGAGAAATATGTTCAAGATGTAAAGAAATAATAAACTTTACACAAAATAACTATATTCTTGGTCCAAAGAGTTAAAACCTTGGAGCTATGTTCATATAGACTATGTTTATATGAGTGGAGTATGACTCATATTACTATTAATAAACTCTTTTTCACAGTGGTTTCAAGTAAATTGTGGGCTTGACAAAAGAAGTTTTACTGCAAAACAAATTTTAAAACTCATAAAGCAAAGAAAGGGCCAGAATATCTTGAGAAGGTCAAATTCACTACATCAAAATAGCCTGGTAACAGCCATGACCTCAATCTCACAAAAATATGTAGGATTACATAAAGAATAGATTGCAGACAAACTGCCAACCAATGCCAAGGTTCTTGTGGATTCTATTTTGGACATCTGGGCTACTCAGTTTCATAGGCAACATACTGAATCTACTCAGTTTGATAGCCAATCATACCGAAGCTGTTATCAAAGCAAAAGGTAGCTATATAATAATAATTTATATTGAAACTGCTTTTAATATATTCGATGCATTGACATCCTTTTATTTTTATGCTATTGAAAGTTTTGTTAAAAAACTTTGGGTGGTCTTAAACTTTTAGCCATGACTGTATATACTGATATTTTCCATATATGTACATACTAGATTCCATTATTTAGACTTGCTATAGAATCTACTGTAAATGTAGTAGGGCCAACATCTCACATATGAACATTTCACCCAACTAATAAAATGATTTAACCGATATATAACATATACCTTTCTACTTAAACCAGCATGTTTTATCTTTGGTTGTTATATTCACAAGATTTTGACCATTGTACGTTTCAGCTCTTATTAGACACTTTTGAATGTCTTTTCATTCTTCTAGATAATGTTCATCTCTGTTATGTTTACTGAGGAAATTGTCAGAACCTAATGTAAACATACAATGTGACCCTTTCCCAAGCTTTTAACTGACTGGCCAATGATTTCTCTATATTGTGTTCTGTTCTGGGAAAAGACCTGCTGAATGTTTACATGGTAACAAGATGAAAAATAAATGTCACATCAAGAAATGAAAATGTGAACCATATCTCCAATATTATATTTACACACTTTATTCAGGGTTTCACCTTGGTTGACACTTGGGCCAACTTCTGCTATGTCGATCTCATAGATCAGCTTTTCCCCCTACAAACTCCTCACCCATCTACACATCCCAACATGTGGGTGGTATTGGAACCATGCAATGAACAAGTCCATCTACCAGCAAGGGCAAACCAGAACTGACTCCTACAATCCCAAATAATATAGACCAGTACTTGGAAATAATCAAAGCCCAGTCTGTTGTCACTTGACCTTCAGAAACCCCTATCTACTCCTTTTCTCCGTTCTCCTTTGGTCAAATTGGATGCCACCCAGAAAATTTTAAAAAGACCCATTTGCTAGCCAAAAGACTTCAACTCAAGGCAAAATAACATCTTCCTTTTCTATGCAGGTATCCATGGTATCACACCTAACATATACACCAATTCTTTCAGTTATCTTCCAGTGTTTTTCTCTGTTTGTTATCTTATTCCACTTGATTACCAGTCATTTCTCTCTATATATGATCATCTTTCTTAATTTCAACATCACACCTTTGTAAACAGCCTTTCAATATTCCTACAACCTTTTAGGCAATGACTAGTGTTGTGCTTGTATTTCTTGTCATAAATGCATAGGATAGAATACACAAAATTCTTAATCGTAACTAGATATTTGTATTATGTGAATACTGCAAACTTCACAAAAATAATTAACTGCGAGTTATTATCCTTTGTAAATGTAAAAAAAATAATAATAGTAACTGATTTTTTTACAGTTTGTAATAAAATTAGTTGTAATAAATTAATTTCAGATACACCTTGAATTTAAAATACTTATTACTTGTTTTTGAAGTAACCATTTAGTTAAATATTTGACTAAATTTTTCATGTTAAAAATGAATGTTTATTACAAGTTTGTACATCCTTACATCCAAATAGATTGATGTGCAGTAGTTAAATGACTTTTCATAAATTTTCATAATGCACTAAAATAGAAAACTGAAATACATTTCAAATAATAAATGTGATATTTTTTTATAGACAATTGTAATATATTTAACAGCATGATTTGACCTCATCAGTGTAATATATCCATAATAAAATGTGGTCCAATGAAAAGAAAGCACATGATCAGATCACATGATTTTAAATATACTTGTGATTAAGTGTGTTTGACAATGAGTGCATATAAAAGAGAATATTCAGCCACATTGGTTGATAACAGCCCAATCAGAGTGGACAGAACTGGGTAATGCTAATTTGACATCAGTGGCAGCAGAAATGTGATAGTCAAGTTGTACTTGGGTTTTGCCATCTGTACCTGTATGATGGTCCAACAATTTGACTGAAAGAAGAAACCTTATTCCTCACTCAACATCTTATTCATTCTTCAATCAATGTTCTAAATAAAGCAAGAACTGAATAACCTAAAATTACCACTAAAATCAGTGGTTTATGAAGAAATATAAATATGAATATTATTGGTATTCTCAGAAGTATGGGGAGGAAAGTACTGTATGAATTGTTGATGATGATGTGTATATTAATGTATTTTGTAACTTTATTTCATGATCCAGTATGGTATTAAACTTACAAAATAAGTGATGTCCACAACAAATATTATGCGTCTGAAGGCAGAGTTCAGTAGCAGAATTGAGTATTAAAGATTATAAATTTTGAACTAGATGAGAAACTTTTACTTTTTTGTTTTGTTTTTGTTTTATTCTTGTAAAATTAACAGCATGTTAGTAATATAAATGACTAGTATATGTATTTTGTGACTTTTAAAACTGTTTTAATTTCTGTTTTTTTTTTCGTTTTTTTTTTTTTTTCATTTAGCTTTCAATTTATTGTTTCAATTTAGTTTGGCTTGTCAAAATGGCTTTCTGAATGATCAATTAAAGTTGAGTAATTTAATATTGGTACATTTCAGAAAATCAGACATTAAAAATATCAATATTACATTGTAATACACAGTTTCTTTTACTTGCTAAGAATGTTATAGCTGGCAATCAAATTCCTTTATAGTTTTAAAATAGGTCCAAGCTATCCCCTATTAATGCCAAGAAGTTTCCATTAGCAAAAATTGCTAGCAAGTTTGGAGGTAAACTATAATAAGCTTAAGTTGAAATATGTTAAATATGCTTGTGTGTGATTCACAAGTGTATATATTTTCTCCTGAATAGAAGTTTACATTGCTCATTGATTATTAAGTATCTATATTCTTTGCCATAATAAAGTCAACAAACGCAAGATATTTTTTGTTATTGCATTATTTCTGTTTCATTTTCATTTCTCTCCACTCCTCAAAAATCTGAAAAAATATTCATATTTAAGTTGTTCATTACATCTTTGTTATAATTTAAATTTTAAATGACATTCTGGTGTTGTCTGAACTTCTAATATCAGGTATTGTTATTATTCAACAAATTATTCAGACAGCTAACTTGTAAAGCAACAAAGGTAAGGATAAAAATCCATAGAATTCATCGAATAAAGTTTCTCTTTATTTCTCTCTCTTTCTTTATCTCTCTCTGAGATTATGTGTTATACAAACATTTTTATGTGGCCATCATTTTTTAAAAAAAGAATTCAAATAGAATTGTTGGGTAGATGGTGTCCATAAATGGATGCAATGGTTATGAAGCAGTGCAATATAGTGGTCACCAGACAATGACGTCTTTGTGCAGGCCAGCAGATCCAACCCATGCCATTTGAATATATCCCACACCATTATGTAATCACCACCAACCTGTACAGTACTGTGTTGGTAAGTAGGGTTCATGGCTTCATGGGGGTCTATGCTACATCCAAAAGCTACCATCAGCCTGAACCAACTGAAACCACATGTTGCCATTTTTTCAGAGTTCACTTAGGGACTTCATGAACACAGATGAGGTGCTATATCTAGTGTCATGATGTTAACCTTGGTGGGTCTTCTGTTCCATACTTGTGGGAAAGCTAAATAATGCTAAACTGACCTACTGAATGTGCATCTGGTACCTTCTGCATTGAATATGAATACTGTTTGAGCCAGTGTTGCTTGCCTGTTGCCACAGACATTTCAAACCAGATATCTCTGGTCACAATTTTGACACATTTGTTGGATAACAATGTTTCCTGCCTTTTTAGAAAAGATCAGCCACATTTCACCTGGTATATTGTTCTTGAAATATCCACAACATTGGCCTGCTTTATCTAAGAAACATTTCACAAATAACCTTAAATCCATACTATCAAAAGCTTAGCCATGATTCACTACAGTCACATGCCTTGTAATTTAATCATAATCTACCTTATGGTAGATATAATTAAGGAGCCTAAAAAGATTATCCAAGCAAAATCAGTTTTGTGAATTATAGGAAGTATCATGTTCAATTCTTAATATTAATGTTGTTTTTTTTATTATTCATTGTTAAACTACAGTGGTTGGTTATGCTGAATATCTACACTTCACTGAAAGATAAAATAATATTTTGAAATACAAATACACTTTTATTAAGAATGTTATATTTCAATCCATTTTGTATTGAAATAGGTTCTTTTAGTGTAGAAATAGAGATCAACTGTTGGCGATTTTGCTTTGTTTTACAAGGGTGTTACCATCTTGAATAAATGAACCAGATGAGTAGAACTAGATGTATCACTGTGTGTAAACTGGAAAAACTGTCTGCAAGATGGCTGATATTCAGTTTTGGAGCTGATGTCTCTTTGGCCCACTTGGCATCTATTCATCAGTCTAATAATTATTAGCCACTTCATATTAGTTCTACTGAGCAACCTACTGCACTCTGTATTAGTTGTCAGTGGTTTTCCATTCATTAACTGAGTCATTCTCTCTTATAGCATATTCGGTCTTTCCTAGTGACATCTTCTGAGTTTTTATAACTGTTTCACTTCTGCAGCATTTTTCCCAAAAATTAAAATAATACTTCCTTTTCATTTTTTGATGATTTCTTATATTCCTCATAGCTACAGTGACTAACAAAAATAATTTAAAAAATAAATGCATCCTTAAATAAACTGTATACCTTCAGACTACAGAAATTATCTCAAAACATAAAAACAATTTTATTTTCAACTTGCTCTATTCATGAGCTTTGTTAGTTTCTCTGACTTGAAATATATATTGGATGTATCTTGTTCTTAATTTCTTTTTGAGTGTTTATTAAAATAAGCCTATTTTGAGTATTTAATATTGACCTTAGAATATGTGCTAATACCCATTATATGGCCTCAAAAAATCTTTGTAAATGCCAAGTTTTAAAAATTTTCAGAGGCAGAATCATCACCTATATGAATGGGAACAAATTTAGGTATGGGCAATTTTAGACACTCATTCTGCTCTTGGTTTCTAGTATTGTAGATAAAGTTACTCAAACTTCTATATTCAGTTGATGGATAATGGATAATGCCCATAATGCAAAATAAATACATTGAAAATTGCTCAAAACACTGGCTTAACACAGTAAACATATCTCCTCATAAATGCCTGATCTCCAACAGTTTCTATAACAGTCTATCACTACACTCAGCCCCACAGATCTCTGGTGCCTTCCTAGATATAATGTAACACCTTTTGCTGCCATCTACACCCATTGTGTTCTTGATCTCAGAGTAGCAGAAGATTCATAGTCTCGCAGTACTAGTCAATCCATGGCATTTGCTATATTATATTAAGGAAAAAAATATCTTCACAATGAAAAATAAAACGAGAGATTTGTGGGGTTAATTTTCAGTTGGTTTATATAACTCTTGGTACAACAAAAATTAACCCTTCTGCATCAGTCTCTCTAGTGACACTGGGCTTTGTCTAAACTTCTGAAAGGCTAGGTTCAAAATCTTGGAATCAGGAATTCTGGTTGGCAGCTAGCATGAATTTCAAAGGCACTCAATGCAGGGTATCAGACCAAAGTCCATGATCTCCCCAAAGTCATCTGCTTATATACACTTTGGCCCAAGACTGGTGTGGGACCAAAGGGTTCTTAGAATTCAGTGATTCCCCAATTTTCATTAATTCAAATTAAGGTTTTCTTTGTTCCCTATTTCTGCTTTCTTAATCAATTTTCCAAATTTGGAGAATTAACAACATTCCTTGGGAGTAGTCACAGGGATTGCTTCTCCCTAAACTCCAACCAACTTCACTCCACATCTCACAATGCTACTTCACACAGGCAGCCAAATTCTGCCCCTTCCTCCTTCCTTCCTAGCATTCAACCTCAGCCCACTTCCCATAACAGTTTTTGTGACAAATCTAATTTTTAAAGCACATGGGCTGAGTTCCATTCCATCCATTAATTTTAATTCTCTAAATCTTTTCTATTTTCCTGGAACTATCTTCATCCATCAAAAATACAAATCAGACCACTGATGACAGAATTTGTTTTCATAACACCAGCCTTAAACATACATTACATCTGACCTGTTAAGAGAAATTTGATCTCATTTTAACCTTCTGAGTGATAGATAAAAATTATTTCCCAATCTGCGTTTGTCAATGAAAATATATTTGTTTACCTAAATTCTCAAACAAGTGACAAAACAGTTTTCCATCCAGGGCTGATCACTGTCTCAGCAAAAACACAAACCACATTTATCATCTTGGTACAACATGATTGATTTTCATAACCTCAACCCCAAGAAAAAGGGTTCAGTCTTTCGTCAATGAAAATATGAACCTCATCTGCTTCTCTTTTCAATAATAATATGTGTTTTTCCAATTCCTCCAGAAAGCAATAAACTTATTTCTCCAAATCTGTTTTCATCTGCATGCCAGACTCTCAATAGAAAAATAAACTTTTAGGCAAGAAGAAATCCAGACATGTCCTATTCTCACTGAGGAAAATATCTCCATTCACTCTCTCTCTCTCTTATATATATATATATATATATATATATATAATGTGACATTATTTAGCTATGGTAATTGGTTAACTAATTAACCATATAAATAAAAACAAGAAAATACTGAGAACGGAAAAGAAGATACCTCAAATTTTTTTTTTTTTTTTACTTAAGAATAAAATTGATTTACTTTCTCAAAGACTCATAAATTGGCATAGACAGTGGACTTGCAGAAAGGCCATATGTGAGCTTTTGACAGTTGATTAATGGTGTTTGTAAAAGTGCTTGCCGAGAAAAATACGAGATTCAGAAAAGGCGTTGAGATATCAAGCAGCAGGCCATATGGTGATTATAAAAAATTTTGGCATGAGATAGTATTCCAAAAGGATTTGCCAATACAGGGTAAAGAGAATCAATATTAATTATCTTCCCAAGATATCATTTTTAAGTGACAGCAAGTTGAAAAGCCATATGTTCATTGTGAAAAATTTCAGCATGAAAAAATATTCCGATAAGGGGTAAAGAGGATTAATATTATTTACTTTTCCAAAATTTCGTCTTCAGTACCGACATGTACTATATGGTGATTATAAAATTTTGGCATGAGAAAAATATCTTGGAAGAATTGCAATTGCAATTTTGGAGATAAAGAAATTTATTTTCTCAAGAAGCCAAGGATTCCAGTAAACGCTAATTTCATGTAGGAACCAGATGGCAGACTTTGACAATTGATTGATGAAGTTTGTAAAGAGTGCTGGTTAAGAAGATGCAGAGTGACCAAAAGATCTGAGAGATTTTAAGTGGCAATGTGTGCTTCGTAAAAATTTTGGCTGATGGGAAAAGGAATTTTGTAAACAAAAAAATTCTGGGTTATAATTTTAATGAGGCCAGCTTAGCCACACCCACATGGCCGGGATGCCATTGGTCAAGTGGTAGCAATGGTGATAGGCAGAGGTAATTTGATGAGAAGGACAGGGAAGTTATTAACGCTCACAGAAGGGATTGGTACGAGGTATCAATGTGAGAAGTGGGAGTTTAGGAGGATAGCTCTCCTCCAACCTCTACTCACAGACGAAGGGATCCCCCAAAATGGAAAGTGATTAATTTTACAAAATGGTAAGTAATCAATTTTTCTGGCCTGACTGACAACAGAGATTTCTTGTCAGAAATCGGGATTTACCAAAAACCCCAGACTGCATCTAAACCTGCACCGGTTTTTGTTTGGTATCCATATGAACGAACACCCTCAGGCCATTTGACAGTCAGACAGTAGTCAGTCAGTTCGAGTAGCAGGAACCAGAGTGTTGCCTTGCAGAAGCTGACCGAGAGATTCCATGACCTCTGACTTCGACTGTCCTACCAATAGCAAGTTATACTGACGAACGAAGCTAAGCCAGCACTTAAAATCTAAACCAATTGAGTCAGAGGACCAGAACTTGCCTAAGAAGTGTAAAAGTGTCACACTCCGTAGAAAACGGGTTGGGAGAAAAACACACATTCTTGTATATAACAGATGGATAAAAGTTAATTTGTTACTTTCAACATACTTGAACCTCTTAGGTTTTTATTTGCTTCTTTTTCTTTACACTTTTGCGATATCACCTTCAGTCTAGTCTCATCTTACACTACAGCCTGGTCCCTGATTGGTCTTGTCTACCTAAGATCAAAATCACAACGTAGGTAGGTTAGACTTGAGATCAAAGCAGTTACTTCCATAACCAGACGTTGGAGATGAGCTGGGAATGACGGAGCTGGTGTCAAACCAGTTGCAGCTGCTGTGAAGGCGTTAGCATCGACTGACCATCCCACTTGGTATTCTGACCAAAGGATTCTCCTGGGTAGCGACAGCCACCGATCGACCGGGGCACAGGCTGGTGGCAACAGCTAAAAGTAAACCCTAAAATGCCGGTAGGCGAATTATTATAGTTTTGCACCATGACTGGGAGTTGACCACTGGCTGACAGCTCAGTGTCATATATATATATATATATATATATATATATATATATATATATATATTTAAATTTCCCAGCCTATATTTCTTTTTTCAGCTTAATTAATGTTTAACCACCTCACCACCTCTGTCATGAATTTTTACGAAGCACACATTGCCACTTAAAATCTCTCAGATCTTTTGGTCACTCTGCGTCTTCTTAACCAGCACTCTTTACAAACTCCAGATCTGCTCATCTTGGCTCAGGGCATAATTCAGTTGAAGCCAACAAGATTATGAAGTGATGACATTATATAAATGTACTTTTCAACAGAATTGATAAATTGCTGACTTGAATATTGTGGTCCATTGTCACTATAAACCATTTCAGATATTCCTCACTCTTCAGTTATTGATTTGATTTATTTAATCATGGTAATATAGGTGGTAAACTGAAGGCAATGTACAAATTGGTTGTATCTATACTACTCTGCCACTAGAAGTTAATTATTGACTTTGTAAGAAGATACATGCTGATATACTGCCATAGGTAAGAAGAGGTCTCCTGATAGAGAAGAGTTTTTTCTTTTTCAATAACTATATCCTCAATGAATTAATTCACATCCAGAAAATGGCAGTTCTGCCTAGCAGCTGGTTTTTCTCCATTACTTGGTCCATCATATGTCACTGCTATAGAATGTTAAATTGGAGTTGTAGGTCTGATGATTGTATTGAACAAAAATACCATCTTGGATAACATTTTACTCTTTGAAATTCCTGCATGGAAGAAGACAGCCTGGACAACTGGAGTAATTAGCAAGCTATCCAGTTATCACTTGACAAACTTTTACAGAATAGAATCATCTATGGTCTCCATAGTTGTAGTTGTGTTGGTGAAGCACTGAACTGCATATTCAGATTGTGAAAGTCAAGGTTGATGTCCTCAATCTCTTTGCCAATCTCAATGACATCCTTGATAATCAGCTACTGAGACTGCTTTTTTGAACTGTACTTCATTATAAAGTCAGACACTTGAATACTGATGAACATTCTTGCCAGTTTTGGATATGCTTGTGCTAGATTTTTAGATGTAATTTATCCTAGTGGTTTATTGCCTCTTTGAACTGTCATTTTATAGCAGCACATATAATTGTTGAATCTAAGTCAAAAATGAATAGAAGCATCTCTATATTGGAGTATTATGTCTCCTGTCCTGACACCATTTTGCTTGTGAAAGCAATTGGCATATCATTTTGAAGATAGACTGCACCAAACCCAAAAGTCTATATTAACCTGTACAACTTTGAAGTTGGAGTACCTTAGCATAGTAGTCTTGCATAGTTTCTCTTTGACAAAAGATTTGCTTATTTCTAAGACAACCAGATAAACTCACTGTTTATCATTGAGTGGCTTGGTAAGCATTTCTAAATAGAAAGAAAATTTGATAAAATAACTGACCAGACCACTTCAAGGAAGTTAACTGATTCACATCTGCATTTACTTAATAGTTTCAAATTTCTTAGGATCTAGTTTTGCACCATCTTTAAACACAACATGACCAAAGAATGGTTTTTCTGATGCTTGCCTACCAACTTTTTAAAATTTAATTTACAATATCTGTCTCTCTTGTCTTCTAAAGGAACTCATTGAGCATATATTTATGGCCACTGCCATCCTCTTTGAATCTATAGACAATCATGTCTTCAGAGAAATCAGGAACATTTTTCATATCATCAAACTTTTCACACATAGCTCACTGAAATTCATCCAAAGGATTCTTTGCTCCTACTGAAGATTTATTGAATGTATATCTACTGAATAAACTTATGAACATTGTCATCTCTTTCAATGCTCTATCCAGCTATTATTCACCATCTCATTGCCAAATCAATAGTTCAGTATTGATTGATATAAAATATTGCTTAAATTTACTAAAGTATTATTAGTATATAACTGACTTGTTTAAAAAGTAAAACAGAAAAATAGTTTTAATCTTATACAGTGTGGCCCAAAAGTCATCAAGGGATTTCAAAATAACTCCTTTATCTTGTAACTTTAATTCACAATACCATAGTATTATATAGAGTAGACATGGGAAATAAATACACTCTGTTACGGCCAATTACTGCAGCACAAAGTTTAAAAAGGAAAGATAAAAAAAAACAACAACTCATCGTCAAAAAGATGCCAAGGTTTACCACTCCACAGTGAAAGGATTCAGTGCAGGGTCAAATACACAATTTCAGAACAATAACCAACAGTGACCAACAACAAACACCAATATACAAATTAACAAGATTTAATTACAACTAGACAATACATAAAAACATTTAGATATGAAAATGCATGGCAAGATGTGTGCTATACATTTCTGTGGAAAGATGCATGCATTATTTCATGAGGGCAAAAGTTGAAACAAAAACTTAGCTTCAGTTTTTCTTCTACAATAAAATAAGGTTTTCTCTTTTCCCTTTTCTCTCTCTCTCTTTCTCTTATGATTCTCTTTGTCCCTTTTAATTTCAAACCAGTTCATTCACTCAAGTAGTGGTATACTTTGATCTATTCTTCTTACTTCAACGTTGCATTCATCATCTGGTCATTTAGTTTCAACAATGCAGGAATCGTACATTTGGTTATGAAAATTTGATGCTGTGTAAGTCATAGGTTTAACTGTGCAGAATTCATGTTTCGGATCCTTTGTCCAATTAAGTATATCGCATATATGTTTCTTAGGTAACAGTCATGTTTTGCCATTCACCTATGCCCTTAATGTAAGCTGCATAGTGTTAAGTTAAATTGGAGTTTGTCTTTTGTCGTGCAATCTCTCCTGCTTGACTGTAACAAGTGAAAGAGGAATTATCTGCGCAAAACTCATCTGCATTTAATTCTGTGTTGGAGTTTCATGTAAGTTGGGGGTCATCATTCCTTCTCTTCAATTCTGTAAGTCAATTCACATGAGAATTTAATATACACTCTGTTTCCTTCAAGATTCATTACCCAAACATTCATATCTGGTCAAATGATTCATCATGTGTCTAAGAATCTATTTTTAGCTTTGGCTTGCATCTATTACATACCAAAAGAGAGAGGGGTAGAGTTCACATATTATATTGTTAGAGAGATGGGTCTCTAAGTGTAAGATTTTGTATGGGTATGAGTGGTGAGTTGCAGAAAGCTGTAACAACACTAGTTAAGAAAGATTTCATCTTTTAAATGGTGTTCATTTTCAGCTTCACATGAATGTGACCTTTCTAAGGCATTTTCCATCACTATCTTCACTGCTTCCAGTCGTTGATGTCTGTCTGAATGTTGTCCTTTAGCTATTGGAGAGTCTGAGGCATGTTGACATAAACCTTTACTTTGAAATAACTCCATAAGAATAAATCAAGGCTTGTCAGATCCATGGAATATTGTGGCCAATTTATGCTGCAACTGTTAGAAATTATTCCTTTCCCCCAAATTTGCCTATAAGCTGGATTGTGGCCCTTGTCATATAAGCTGTTACCCCATCTTGTACAGAAACAAATCTGTTAAATCTACATTCAAGTTGATGCACTCTTCTCCAATACTTTCCGTTATTCACTCAAATATTCCTTTGTTCCTAACTGAATATGGTCTGCCACTTCATCAAAACTTGGAGAATCTCTCACACTGTAACAGTGCCAATATGCTTGTTGAGTTTGAATTATTGATCCTTGTTTTTTTGTAAAAAGATTTCACTAATTGTGTTCATTTTTCAGTTGTGTATTTTTGCATTATTAATTTCCAAAGTCTCCTTTGTAACACTATTTGGGTTGCTGGTAATTAATAATAATAATGACTTGGAATATCAACAAAAATGATATATTGATGAATAAACTAGCTTGAAAAGGGTTAAAAATATCAAGAACGATAGACTGATAATAACTGCTTCCCAGAGAATCGAGATTTAAATGATGAACCAGGTGACCAGCTGAAAGCAATGCTTGGTTTGTGTGAACAGGTCAAGTGTTGACAATCTCCGGCAAACAATACATGAGAGATCAACATGAGGATAATTAGGTTAAATACCAGTTCCGAATGAAATCATTTTACAGAGATGTCAATATAGAAAACAATAAATTGAACACCTGCAGAATGCTGACCTTCGGCTGAATGGATTGTCATCATAATGTGAGTTGCAAAATTTTCCCTGAGAAAGTGTCTCTTGGGTCAAAGGTGAGAAAGACAATGTTGTGTCAATTCGCTTATGAAATGATAGTATTTGGAACCATAATTTTTTTTATTTAATTAGTCTTCGATTGAATGCTGGAGGTGACATGCGCAGAAGAGCGATCAAGGAAGGAGGAGGGGCTGCCTGCACCGATTGAAGGGTAGGAGGCACAGATGAGACATTAAGGAGGTTGAAGGAGCTGCTCACACCCACTGGAAAGCACTGGTGGGAGATGGTTATAAGAAAAAGTAGAAGTAACCAGGCAGAGTGATGCCTGCACTCATCTCCCATGAGAGAAGGAGAATTCCCCAAAATTATGAAGTAATTTAATTTTTTAGGACCAATAACAATGGATATGACAGGAGGATGAAATACCAATCCCCCCCTCCTCCCAACTACATCTCACTCCTACACCAGTTTTGCTTTGGCAGACAACAATGGACTCTTGTTGGAAATCAGAGGATTCACCAAAACCCAGCCAACATCTTGCTTCGCACCGGTTTCTAGTTGGAGTCCATAAATTTGAATGCGCAAAAGCGAATTCTGACAGTTGAGAGCTGAGAAGAGACAGGAGAGAAGTGGCAGAGGTCACTGAGAGATTCCACAACTTCTGCTGATCACAAGAACCTCTAACTTCAGCCTTGAGCCAAACTTACCAAATCAGTAAAAGAAATTTCACTAAGTTTGCAAGCCAAAACTTACCAGCTTAAGTGTTCCGATTTAGGAACAGGTTGGGTTGACAAGCACCTGTATGTGAACACAACTATTAACAAACTAAAGTATGCCGTATTCGATATAAAAATAGTAATTATCTGTTATATATATTTCAAGTGCTGTTTTTTCTCCAATTTTATTGTATGACTTTACTCAACTTGGTCCAACCCAACACGAAGATACCTGCGATGAATCAATCTTGGCCGCCTTATAATTAATTAATTACAATATGGGCTAAGGCAGGTCAGGATCAAAGAGATCACTCCATTGATCAAACCAGGATCCATTCCGAGCTTACCACGACAAAGGTGTTACATTTGTTGAACCAGGATTGACCCTGAAAAGTTACACCATTACAAAATGCCTGAAAGAAAACTAAAAAGAGTTAATAAACACAAAATTTATTAAACTTTCAGACCTCTTGATGACTTTTTGGCCACCCTGTATGTAATCATATATAAGTAATGCAAACAGGTTTACCATGTATTGTTACTCATTTTATATTGTTTATTGTCATAAAATATTTTTTGTAGCATAGAATAAAAACACTGGAATAAATCAAACTCCATTTAATTTTGTCATTACAAATTATCTAAATGTGAATGATGCTTTGAAAATTAGTTTAATTTAAACATTTTTGTACTGATCAGAAACTTCAGAACTATACTTTTTGAAATACATGGATCTTTGATTGAAAACCAAGGTCTACCTCAATTTAACTCTCAATTATCTTGCAACTGCAAATTTGATTACACTGTCTGGCTTCATAAATTAATAACCTGCTTGTATTAAATGCTAATTGCAATTTATGCTGTAAATTACGAGAATATTGAATCAGGAGTCCTTTCTCAGTCAAAAATTCAATTATTAAAATATTTCAATATGTAATTATGCCACATTTAAATCTGTTTCTTCTAATTACAAAACCACATTGTAGATTCATTGCTTGTGATTAATCACAATTTCAAGTACCGTATATACACACATATCATGTGACTTTTGAAGACCTAATTTTGAAGCTAATTTTAAAGGGGTCACATCATACACAAGATATAAAATTAGCCTATGAACTGCTGGCCCTGTCTATGCCATTGACCAAACTATATATCCATTTACTGTAGTCAAATTTGCTTCAAAATTAGGTCTTCAAAGGTTGCATAATATGTGAGTATATACAGTAGGTTAAAATTAATTTTGAGTTTAACTGCATTTAACAGCAATTATATTTCTCATTTGGGAAATGTGCATATTAATTATGCCTGCTATATAAATTCCAGTATCATCTGAATTTGCTGGTGATAAAATTCAAAAGTTGCTGCTCACTGAATTATAAATATCTACTTTTTTACCTTTATGGATTTGTTTATACCTCTATTTAATTTTTCTGTGAAAATCTGTGATTCAATGTTTTTAGTTATTAAAATCAGAGGAAAAGTTACTGTGGTCAAATAAGCAATATATAATGATTAATAAAATACAGGAAATTAAATAATTTATTTGAATTGATAGTACAAGTAAAAAAAGTAATATTCAAGATGTCGGTAACAACTGAAAATATATTAAATATAATGAACTTGTTATGAATACAAAAAGACATTCACAAATTCTCAGAACTTGTCTCTGAACATTTTTGATTCCACATTTTCTTGTGATTAATGACTCATAAGTTTGTTCTTCAGAATTTCAATATTTTATTGGTAACAAGATTGAGAGTACCAGAATGTAATCTAACTGATTTGCTCTGTGACAGTGGAGTAATATTTTGTCTTGCATCCTTTCACATTGATTCTGAGTCAATATCTGAGAAATGTGTACTAAGTTATCATTTCCAAAGACTGATAGTATAATTAATTCAATATCTTTATTGGCCTATACTGTGCTCTTATTTTTATAACAAAGAATTCAGAGTGTAGTTAAATAAACTACATTGGAGGGTAATGTGGTTGTTATTTATGACAATATGAACAAATTGTGCATAAGCTAGTGTTTAGTAGATAAAATGGTTGTAACAATGGCTGGTATGAAAGTGATGTCACCAAAAAAACATCAAACTCTTTTTTACAGTGAAGGCTTAGAAAGTTTTTCTTATCTCAGAAGAATTGGAGATGAGTTTCACCAACACACATTCCATGTGTGTTATGTCATCAGCTTGAAAATTATTCTGGGTAGTTGGGAGTATTTGGGATGATATTTAATGAACAACAGCCTGTTTAATATCTTGATTTTGTCACTTGAGTGAAGAATTATTCTTAAAGCTTGATGTTTGTAATATAAATATTTGTTGTATAAAATAGATGTTTTTCATCATTAGGTTGCCAATTTATTAATGTACTTACTATAATAATGTTTTAAGAATTATGTTGATTTAAAAAATATATGGATCATTTCTTTATTTTCTTTAAACAAGACAATGTTTGATTAATTTTTGTAATTTTTTTTAATATAGGTGGGCCTGGCTCAAAGAAAGGAGCGATTGTTAATGAATTGATCTGTACATTTGGTTTTACTTTAATCAATACTGAACGTATAATTTTACATGAATTGATGAAGAACAAAAGTGAAAATCAGGTTCCTTTTGATCCTTCTGCTGTTATCAGAAATCAGTTGAAGGTAACAAATATTTCTTTTTTGTTATTATATATTTGTGAATGAATTCAATGTTTCTCTTTTACTCTTGTAGATTCAATGAAATAAATGTTTATTTTATATACCTTTGTTCATAACTTATCGACTACTCAGTCTATTGGAACATATACACCATGTTCACAAAATGTTTACATACACATTCCACACAAGCAGATAAATCCCTTTTTTTTTTAATCCTTGACAAAATATTAGTTTGTTCAAGCTGCTAAATGTTTAACAAGTCCCACTAGTCCACTGGGACTTTTTGGATACATATCACTTATTAGAATAATAAAGTAGTGCTATTGTTGTTATGACAATGGTATTTATAGGCTTTTCTGTGTTTGTTAAATAAAACCAACAAACATTGGACAATAATCTTTCTTTGAACTGTGCATATCAAAATTTAATACTAAAGAATCACAAATAACTGAATTATCACCAAAAGTTATACTGAGTATGGCATGGTATTTTTATGCATATAAAAATTGTATTAGATATTTTGGAATATTTCAATATCTATAAGAGATATAAAAAAAAAAAGAAATATTAAAAACTAACATCATTTACTGATGTTTATTTTTATATCCAAGCAACTTCTTTAGAAAACATTAGTATCCAGAATAGATGGACATATTCTGTAAAATTGGTCAAAAATAGGTGCTGTCCCAATTGTGTTGGTTAATTATATAGATATTTGTATTTGTAACATTTATTTAGGATATGATTAATTATAAAAAAAGATGTCAAATCATTTTGCAAGATATTGAGTCAAAAGAATACCAAATGTATTTAAACATTTTGATATTGAGCAAAGCAAATATTTTTACATTTTGATATTGAGCAAAGCAAATATTTTTACATTTTGCTTTAAGTGACATATCACTTCAGGGCATAAACAACCATGACTTTCCATAGATTCCTTTTGTCTTTATTATCTGTGAATTTACATGCCTTTTTGGGGAAGCTAATGAAGTGGTTTCTTGTTGCTTTTTCATGTTTTTTTCTCCTAGATTGGCTGCTGAGTAGACTGGGTTCTAGAGAACCCAGTCTACTCATTTATTTCTTTATAACTTTGTTTAATGAATTATTAAAATATTGATGATGACTATAATTGTGACATATATAAAAATGAAAAGCAGGTTTTAATGGTTTAAAATATAAAAAAAAATGAAATGTTTCACTACAATATTTCAGTAGCTTCAATACAATGAAGTATTGTAATGAAGCTACTGAAGTACTGTTTAGATTTTTTATTATCAATTTTTTTTTTTTAATTTATGATCCATTTATATGCTTGTTTTCATGAGGGAATTATAATGGGATAAAATTTAATTGCTTTACTTTCTTTAAAAGTTTGCATTCAACTTAGTCTCATCCCAGCCTCAGGGGATATATTGGAGGATAAAATAAAAATTGATTTTAAACTAAAAGAAAATATAAAACATTTTTAATTTTGTAAACTATTCCAGAATGTCTGTATAATATTTCTCTCAAGATATGCTGTATAGATTAGTGATATTACAAGCTTTAATTGTAAATAAAAAACAAACAAACAAACAAACAAGAAGAGAAATTTTGATGTCCATTGAAAAATAGACAACTATCATTTTATTAATAAAATTATGAGAGAAAGTTCACTAGAGATTATGGGAATTAAAATTGCATCTTTTAATTTAAAGAGTTTATATAATGCATTTGGATAATGCTATTCACAAGGAGATCTTGGTTATTAATACAACATAATTTATCTTGGAACATATACATATACAATATAACATATATCAAGTTTGTTACTGTGATGTGGTGTAATGGTTAGCAAGCTTGTCTTATGACAACAATTATGACTGAGTAGTGAGTTCGATCTTCATTGGATGCCCCGTACTTTTGGCCTTGTGCCACATCTAAGCTATGCTCAGAAAATCACCATATCAAATTCACATTAAGAATTTTTAATATTAATTTACTGAGTTGTCATATACTAAATCTTACTTTTGAGATTTAACAATTTGTTAATAATACAATATTGATAACCATCAGTTATACATGATATAAAATGTTTACTAAGTGGACCATATTCTTCAAATGATTTTAGTAATCAAATTTATTTACATATAAAATGATTAAACCATGATCAATTTTATTTGGTATATTCATTTATTACATTCAAATTTGATAATTCAACTTTTTCAAGTAACTTAAGCCATGAAATATAAATAAAAATCCTTTATTACTACTGATGTCTAAAACCTTCACCTCACCATAAATATCTACTTCATTTAAGCTGAAACATGAGAAATTTTGGTTGATTATATGAAATAAGTTCTTCAAGTTAAAAGTGTGCTATGACATGAAGCATGAGTCTTAGAAATGATAAATACTAACTTATTTTTGAGAATTTCAGCTTTCTAATATATTGTTTCTTTGAAATTGACCCAATGAGATTTCATCTGAACAAAAAGTCGATAGATAATCACTAGAGAACTAGTGGGAAATAGACATTAGTAGGCATCTGTTTATCTCACAAAATAATGGTAAAAATTCAGTCCTTTTTGTGAGCAGCATCTGGAGTAGCTTAACAGTCTTGAGTTTTGCATGGTACTCTCTTCTGCAGGTATGACAGACAAAGCTGGAATGTGGATTGAAGGTTCTGAGATTGCTCTCTCTCTCTCTCGTGTTGTCTTCTAACCTTTAACTGTTGGTTTTACTTTTTGTCTCTTGTTTTGTGAACTCTCCATGACACAAGCCTGGGCAATGGTATATGGAGGCTGGGTATTGCCCAGACTACATTCACCCTGATTCTCAACTATACCAACAATACAGGGCATTACATTTGGAGATGGCTTGGCTGCAGGAGTTGTCAGCCAACTAGTTTCAGGGCTCCACTGGATTTTTTGTCAGGATTTACTTCCATAGCCATTACCATGTTTGGATATGGTCGCAAGGTAGTGAAGGTCTAAACTCAGAGTTTTCCTTCTCCTAAACGAAGTGCCTTCATGGGCTGATGAATTCCTACCTGAAGCAGTTGATTATGAGGTGCCAGTGGTCCATTTTTGCTATTTCTCCAGCTTGGAACTGAACTTAATTGGTAGCATTTTATAGACAGTGGGAGCATAATGGACTTTATCAAGACAAATGTAAGAATTTTATGTTGCATCAAATATTTATAAACAAAAGTAAACATGTTTTTAGTTTCCAAAAATTTTTAAATTTAAAAGACGTGAAGAGCAGTTGTGACAGTTTATTATATATATATATATATATATATATATATATATATAATATATATATATATATATATATATATATATACCTGCTTCAGAATTATTATTGTTATGGGTATTTTTGGTTCTGATCATATCCAAAATAGTTTTGAATATGGTTTTGATATTGTTAACATTGGATAAATTGTTCTGGATGGTAGTTGTTAAGGAGTTAGTAGGTAGTATTATATGTCTGTTTCTAACTAGTTTATTGTCAGTGTTATCTTTTTTGTGGTTGTATATTTTGTATGCCTCTCTCTTGGCATTGTAAATGAAATAATAAGCATATCAAAAGTTTTCAAAAGCACTTTCTATGTATATTTGTCTTCTGGTAAGTATTAGGGGCTGCAGATTCTTAGTGCTCTTAAATAGAATCCTATAATTATTCTAGATTTTATCCTGTTACAGTGGTAGGAATAAAAATTGATATGGTCATTCTTGTTGGTAGATTTTCTGTAAGCTCTTAACTGAAGGTCGTTATTAGTTCTCTGTAGCATGATATCTAGGAAATGTTGTTAGACTCTGATTCAAAGGTAAACTCTATTGTGTGTTCAACATTATTAAGTTTGTTGATAAGATTGGGTAAAACTGTTTCGCTGATATAGAATCATCTATGTATCTAAAATAGGAAGAATTGTTTGGTAAAATAGAAAACTGTTAAATTCATAACCTCCTGTTATGTATTATACATAAATTAATCCCAAACTAAAATAAGATTAGTTTTCCTTTTGTCTTTATTCATGTAACATCATATAACCAAACCACTAGATTCATGCATAAGCAAACACAAATATCAAAATGCAAAACTGGAAAAAGATAGCAGAATGAAAAAGAAAAATATATATTGGGATTTATGTATTTTAATACTCAGAGATCATGAAGACATTATTTATTTAATAAATATCACTAAGCAAGAAGAAAGTTTATATAGGACAAGTAATCTTCTGGATAGTTCTACAAAAACAAATAAATACAAATACAGAAAAACCCAGTAACTGTAGAAAAAGTTGAAAGACCCTATACGATCTACATTGTGGTCAAAGATGGCATTCTAATCCCCTGCTAAAACTACCCAACGAGATCACGCCAAGAACGGCTCAATCTGCCGAAACAAAACAGGCCACTCAGTGGTTATGAGATAAACCCCAATGAGACGTAGAGCCTTATCCTTTATGGTAACATCCAGCACGCAAAGTCTGCCCGCCAGATCTCTGAAGACAAGAGCACATGCAGCCTTCAAAGACTTGCTCACCAGCCAAGAGACACCTCTCGAGTGTCCATCAAAACATGCTGAATAGAGGGAAAACCCCCTAGACAGAATGCTCTCATGATCGCGAGAAGAAAAATGGGTCTATTGCACAAAACACATCCACCCCAAGATGCTGAAGGTCAGGATAGAGCCTCACCCTGCGAGACTCGGACCTCAGACATTCAAAGTAGCTAACCAGAGAGACATTATCAAACTGATTAGTGTTGCTTACCTGAATTAAAAAAGGACGGAGTCAGGATACTGACAGCATCCCCTATCAACCTGTGGCCCATCTCAGTCTTGATGGTGCCGTCTTGGGAGAGACCGCCTATATCCCACAGGAAAGTCAACTTTAGTGCTCTATATAGGGAGGGGTGAACAAAAACAGGGACCCTCCCATCACAAAATTGTTTCAGTTTCTTCAATTTGTCGTTTTCGACAATAGCAATGGGAGGGGACATTTTGAAAGAAGCTATTGCCTCGTCGAGCATAGCCCAAGCGAGTTTAGCCCCCGTGCCAGTTCTCATGACAGCACTCTTTGTGCTTCAGGGAGGTTTTTTTGGTCTTCTATGTCTTTGTCTGCAAATTGTTTTATGGAAAGGAGATATCTTAAGTCTTTTATTTCCATAATCCCAAGCTTTTTCTGCTTGGGCAGGGGAAATATGACATACCTCCTCTCTTGAGTTGTAAATATGTTTGAGTTTTTGCCTTCTTTTTTTTTTTTTTAGTGTCTTGCGTAGGACTTCTTAGTTTTTTGTTGGGAGGTGTAGGCATTTCAGGTGTTTTAATGTGTGAGGGTTGGTATAGGATTTGTCTTAAAGGGTTGGGGTCTCTACTGAGAAGGGTTGAGGGATGGGAAGAATGTGTCTTGTGAATGTTGGGCAGAAGATGTGGAGGGAGTGGCCTTTTTTACTGGAGAGGTCTTTTTTGGACTGGGTTCTCTACTAAGAGGGGTTGAAGGATGGGAAGAATGTGGGGAAGATGTAGAAGGAGTGGCCTTATTAATTGAATAAGACTTGTTTATCTAGTTTTTCTTTCAGCTTTTTGATTTTCTGTTTTTTCAAAGCCTGGGTCGTACTTTTTCTGTAAATCTCTTAGAGTAGATTTAGAGACATGGGCCTCGCCCTTAATGTTGACAGAGGGAGTAGGACTGTCAGTGTCTTTTGTCTCAGGGGCTTCAGGGGACTGAGGACCCGCTGTCTGGCACTTCCCTCTGGCCCTGCCAGCAACCTGCCATTTCCCCTCTCCCTTCTCCACAACTGTACTTGCAGCGGGTGAAAGTTCTTTGGGGAATGGGGACTTCGATGTAGACCCAACTGGAGGTTTTAACACACAGGTCCTGGAAGCTGGCATGCCCATTACAGGCGTGGCGGAATCTAAAGATGCACTCAGAGGGGTATTTTGGTCAACTGGGGCCTGACTTCCAGAGGCCTTCTTCTCTGGGCAGGAAGAGAAGAAGTGACCAGTCTCTCCACACATCCAACAGACCAGTTTGCGGCCAGTCACAATGACTGGCAGCTTCAGGCCCCCTACTTCCAGACAGTTGGGGATGGAGAGGAAGGCCTTGCGGTTTAACATTATGCCGAAACTCCATCCCCCGTTCAGGCTGTCGCAGGAAGCACCCAGTATCTCTCTGTACTGCAACAGGAAAGCCGCTATGTTCCCCAATGACCTGAGGAGGGACCTCGTATACTGCTACTTGGTCCTTCTATCTTCAAATTCTGTTCCCAGAATGAGATCTTTAGTTATAAGGTCTCTTGTTGTGGCCTTTATACAATCTTCTGGTGTGGGTAGGAATACGTCCTAAATGAAGAATCCAGCACCCTTAACAGTTCTTAGAGAGCTAAACCCCAGGGTTTTCACCACTGTCTTTTGTTGAATGGATATTCAAAAGAAAACACAGAAACAAAGTAACACGTAATAATAAACAAAGAAAAATAAAGTTGAACGGAAATGTAAAAAACGAAAAATAAACAGATAAACTCTGGGAAGTGGGTATGGGAAGAAAATAAATTTAAAAAGGAAAAATAAACTGTAAGAGAAAATCAAAAATTAAATAATAAAAGAATAATAGCAAAATAAAGTAAAAAAAAAAAAAAAAAAAAAATGGGGAGGGTAAGGAATTGAAAAGGGAAAAAATCAAAAATTTAACAATGTTGCTTTATAAATTTCTCAGTAAGGTTATAATACAAAATTAGCAAATCTTTCTGCTGTGATTTTTTTTGTTATGAATTTTGGCCAAAATTTGAATTTAATTTGTATAAATGATAATAATTGCTTATATTGCTATTTATTGTACGAGCAATATGCTGCTAAAATATCAGTCGAGAATTTCTTTTTGTTACCAGTTTTTCCTTATGCCTTAAGGAATCTCTTCACACTCAATATATTTTGTTGAGTATTTTGATATTTCTCTCTTAAAAAAACATCCACCATTAACAGATGAATCTAGTTCCTTTGTCATTGTGTCTTGATTAAAAATAAAAACATATTACATTAAAATTCCTGTTAAAAAAGGACTATGAAGATTTTATACCTAAAACGATTAGATGCATGTTTTTAAAAATGCATTTCATTGAATTTGTTCTGTTATTTTTGCAGGAGCATCCAGATATTGTCTCTCTGGATTGGATTATGCAAGAAATTATTAAGCAACTAGATAAAAGACCAAAGGGCTTTTATTTAGTTGATATTCTTCCAAACCTAAAAGTTTTGCTGAAATTAGAGGGAATGATGAAAAATGCTTCAGAGGAACTGAGCATGCTAGAATCAAAGGTAAAAATAAAAAACTATAAATGAATTATGTTTTTGACTAGAATGTTGTCATTATCATTGTTTTTGCTTATTGATGATCATAAAATATAGGGAAAGACTATAGTTTTCAGTAACTGATGACACAGTAAAGTGTTGGATTTAAGGATTTTTATCTGCAATGAATGGTTTCAACAAGAATCCATCTTTCTTCACAGGTTTGTAAAGGCAATAAAAAGGCAATTCCATTTGTTATTTTCATCTTCACTCATTTCTCAAATCAAGTTGTTGAAAGAACATTTGATGAAATAAAATTTATCAAACAAAAGTAAATCTTTAAAAATATTTGAATGTAATAAATTCATGTTTCTTATGGTTGTTAATTACATGGCAATATTTGCAATATACCTGTGCAGGTTTATATGTGTGCATATGCATGCTATTTTTATTGTTCTTATTTGTAATAATATATTATTTTTTGTGATGTATTTATCAAGAAAGATAATCAATTATCAGTGTTCATTTTATGAGGCTAATTTAAATAATTTGCATATTTTGCTGTTTGATAACAATAAAAAATCCTAGTTTAATTAATTTGGGGAAATTATTCATTTTTTTTTTTTTTTTTTTTTTTGACAAAGCCACCAAAACTTGAGTACAGTTTAATTTTTAATGTGCTTTGTATCCTTACTAGTGATAAATTCTTTTAATTGCATTATTATTAATTGCTCATATACATGTTTGTAATTGCTTACTGTAATGAGCTTTTGATATGATTTGATTATGAAAATGATAATATTGATTGCTTTTCAAGAACAGAAAGTGTTTTGTTTTTAACAAGAGAAAATGCTTTTCAATAATCATGGATACATTGTTACTTATTCAATTATTTCAAACAGAATATGAGCAAGAAAAACCAAAGAAATGCTTATACTTTTGCTCTTGAGAAAATGATATAAACTTAAATTTCCAAATCTCTGCCATCTTAGCAAAAATGTTTCATAAAGATTAAACATAACTGGTTTTGAAGGGAAATTTCTTATTCTCTACATAATTGGCATTAATTTGGTTATATCGTGGATTATACGATATAAACAACAAAGTAATCCCGAGTGGAAAGATTACAATAACACAAGAAATCAGGTAACAAATAACAATGGTTTATTGTACGTAAAGTACAAATGAGCAAGAGATCATAATACTAAGGAAAACAGGAGATAAGTCACGGAGGTTCGTAAGGGTTGCCTTAGCTCTCACTGTCTGTCTCACTTTCCCTCTTCTTCTCGTTAGTCTTTTATATACTGACCAATCCATGTCGGGGTGTGCCAGGTTGTTCCACTATAACACCTTCCCCTGAGCTAAATTCTTCCCTAGAATTTTGCTTTCAATATTTTTTGCTCTTTGGATTTGGACATAGACGTGTAGTCCTCTTCCATTTTCTATCACTTTTTCTCCTACCATTCTGAGTTGGTGTATTTTTTGATTTTTGAAAATCAGTGATTTTTAGAGTCGATGTTACCTCCATCAATACTTCACTATTTATGGGGGGTTGGATTTGGAAAGCATTGGTATTTTGCTGTCATTTTCCTTTTACAATACATATCACTCTACCGATTCTTTTTGACACTATACCGTCCTCCCAAAAACACTTTCCTGACCGATAATTCTTAAAGAAGTGTTTATCGCCCTCTTTATACATTGTAAATTTTGCATTTACTTTCGTATAATTTTTCTTTTTCTTATTTGGTAACATCCTATCGAACACTGAATGTATTTTCCTTGCAAACATTATTTCTGCAGGTGATAGATTAGCGTTTGTATTCTGATTTGGTGTTATCCTATATACCGCTAAAAACTTTTGTAAGCTTTTTTCTTTAGTGTCGATTCCGTGCTTTTTTCTTTAGTGTCGATTCCGTTATTTTTTCTTAATGCTCTCTTGAATGTGTCGACAAACCTTTCTGCCTGTCTGTTTGATCTAGTATTGTACGTCGGCGTTACGTGTTCAATTGCCAACGAATCACAGAAATCTTTGAATTCCTTCCTGGTAAATAGAGTTGCATTGTCGCTTACAATTGTATTTACTACTCCAAAACGACTAAATACTTCGTCTAACGCTTTTATGGTGTTTGAAACTGTCGGGTGTTTATACCTATAAACCTCAGGCCATTTGGAAAAAACGATCTACGATTACTAGATAATAGTATCCCTTTAATGGTCCTGCATAGTCAATATGAATACATGTCCACGGAACGTCCGTTTTTGGCCAGGGTTGAGTCCTTATCGGTGGAGCTTTGGCTGCTGACAACCTTTACATTGTTTTATCATATCTTCTATATTTTGGTCCATTCTAGGCCAATAAATGTAACCTCTCATTAGCGACTTCATTCTGGTGGTTTCAGGATGGCCCATATGAAACTCTTTCAAAACTCTTTTTTGTAGGACACGCGTTATTACGACTCTATCCGCATACATCAGTGTTTCGTCGCATATCAAAAATGGCTACACCCTTAAACCTTTTTTCTTCTTTTCATTCCACCTTGCATGTTTCTTCATATATATGTAATATATTCATCCATTTTCGCTGCTTTTTTTATTTCTTCCAGTGTCACTGGTAGCTCTCTAACAGTGTTAACAAGTACTTCCGCTAGTTCTTTTTCCTCTTTTAGTGCTGCTATAACCGTTTCTTCCAGCAATTCAGAATTTTTGGGGATTAATCTAGATAGACCATCTGCATGTGCAATTTTACTTGATGGCAAGTATTGCATTTTGAAATTGTAGTTGAGTGAAATAATACTCCATCTCTATAATCTATTTGCTGGTACGCCTTTTTTCAAACCAAAAATCGACATTAGTGGTTTATGGTCCGTTTGTAAAACGAACAATCTACCATGAATAAACCTGTGAAATTTCTTAATGGCATAAATTATTGCCAGACCTTCTTTTTCTATCTGACTATAATTTTTTTCCGCAGGTAATAAGATTCTTGATGTGTCTGTAATCGGTTTTGTTGATCCGTCCTCGAATTTGTGTAAAAGTACCGCACCTACACCATATTCACTTGCATCTGATGCTACAATTAATTCCTTTTTCAGATCGTAATGTGCTAATGCTAAATCCGATAATAAGCACTTTTTTTTTTTTTTTAAATGCTTCTTCGCATTCTTTTGTCCAGCACCATTTCTTACCTTTCATTAATAACTCGTTTAACGGAGCTCTCAACTCGTGCATTTTAGGAATATATAAACTATAATAATTTGCTAAACTCAGGAATGATTGTAATTTTGTTACATTATCCGGTATAGGCATATTTCTAATAGCTTCTGTTCTATTTGGGTTAGGCTTTCTTCCTTTATGATCAATTATCTGACCTAAATATTCAATTTTGTTCATGCAGAAATCGCATTTGTCAAGGTCCACTTTAATCCGTAATTCTGTATTCTCTTGAATACTTCTCGAACATGATTTTTGTGCTCTTCCAAATTTTGGCTCTTTATCAATATGTCATCTAAGTATGCCATTGCGAATTCAAGACCAGCCAGCATCGTATCCATAATTTGTTAAAACACACTTGGGGCTACCTTCAACCTGAATGGCAAACGTTTTAAGTTGTATAGCCCTCTACGTGTATTGATAGTTAGATACTTTGTACATACTTCCTCAACTTTGACTGGTAAATAAGCTTCGGACAGATCAATTTTCGAGAAAATTTTTCCTCCATTCAACCTCGAGAAAATTTCTTCAGGCGTAGGAAGAGGATAGCTGTGGTCCATTAGACATTCATTCAACTCCGTTGAAAAATCAGCGCATACTCTTATTTTCTTATTTTTCTTTTTTACGTACACCGTGGGTGACGCCCACTCAGAGTAATCTACTTTTTTAATTATTCCAATCTCTTCTAGTCTTTGTAATTCTTTGTCTATCATTTCCAATGACGAAAATGGTACCTTTCTTTTCTGCTTAAACTCTGGTTTTGCGCTATCCTTTAACTCGAACTTTACTTCAGTCTTAGTACAGAAACCTAGTCCATCAGTAAATACTTCCTTAAATTCATCTTTTAAGTCTTCAACGAATTTTTCTGTCTGTTTGCTATTTTCTATATTCAACACATTTAAATTTCTACAAAACGTGTTAATTGGTTTTTCCCATAAATTGAATAACACAATCCAGTCAATACCAAATAAATTTGAATTCCAGATATGACGTAGATTTTTGCCTTGTACGTTTTATCATCAAATGACACTTTCGCGTAAAATTCTCCTTTGAATTTTAGCTTTCTTCCAGAAACACCTCTGGCCCTTTTCTGAGTGTTTTGTAGTTTTGGTTGTCCAATTTTCTTCCATGTAACTTTGTCGATTATAGATATGTCACTTCAGGTATCAAGCAGACAGCTTATAGTTTGACCATTTACATACATACATACTTTCTTTTTTCATTATTTGTATCTCTTTTAGATACAACTGTATTTATCCTTTTAGACTTCTGATGTTTTTTTCTTTTTACAAACAGTAGCTTTATGACCTTTTCGACCGCATTCATAACATTTTATTTCTAAAATAACACTTATTTGTAGTATGGTTTATTCCACCACATGCTTTGCAGTAGTATTTTACTTCCTTGTAGACTCGTTGTTTAACTCTTTTTACTTGGGCAATATTTTTCTCCTCTATACTTATATTGTCCCGTTTTATATTGAGTAATTTCTGACATTCCTCCATAACTTTCTGTAACGTTACTTCTGTATCTTGTTCCATAATTGCCAGTATTCTTGAACAAATTTCTTTATCCTTTGTTGCAGTTAACCCTTGAGCAAAAATGAAACACTTAAACATGTCTTCTTTAATTTCTTTGATCTTGAATAATTCACACTGAGAATTCATTTTTCCTGCGTATGAAATAAAGTCGTCTTCTTCCTGTTTAACCATATTTAAACATTTATAACGTGTAAAAAATAAACTTTCACGTTCATCAAATATTTTAGACAATATTTCAATCGTTTCTTTGAACGATATATCCTCCGGCTTCTTTGGTAGAATGAAATTAGTGTACTTGGTGTTTTCCTGAGCACCTCATTTTTGTAATAGTAATATAATTTTTTCTTCGTCAGACCATAACTGACATCTTTTTGAAAAAATTGTTTCGTACCGTCTGAAGTAATAAATTGATTTGTTTTTGAATCGATTTATTTTCTTCTTCCCAATGTGTCTGTTGCTGCTGCATAGCAGAACACATGGTTTTTCGAAAATTCCAAGAACTCTTCCATATTACTTTTTTTAAGGCACAACAAAAACAAAAAGAAAAATCACTGTATCTTTAGTCGATAAACAAGTCCAGTGACTGGTAAAAATGTATTATTCGAAGTTTGACTTGGTCGTCGCTGTTATCTTTGGAGGGGTGTCTTTTTTCACTCCTCTTTCGATACTGTTAAATTACCTTGTGAGTTTATTTTGAATTTACGTTCGCCGCTGTTATATCGTCTTGTGAGTTCTATTCGAATCCTCATGGCCCACTGTTATGTTGTGTCGTGAGTTCTTTTCGAATCCTCGTCGTGGATTATACGATATAAACAACAAAGTAATCCCGAGTGGAAAGATTACAATAACACAAGAAATCAGGTAACAAATAACAATGGTTTATTGTACGTAAAGTACAAATGAGCAAGAGTTCGTAATACTAAGGAAAACAGGAGATAAGTCACGGACGTTCGTAACGGTCGCCTTCGCTCTCACTGTCTGTCTCACTTTACCTCTTCTTCAATAGCTCGTCAGTCTTTTATAGACTGACCAATCCATGTCGGGGTGTGCCAGGTTGTTCCACTATCACAAATTTATAATCATTGTTTTACTTAAGTTCAAATTAGCAATTAATGAAATAAATAAAAGATGAAATTTCAAATAAATTGCCTCTTGATATTATGTCATTTAAATTTTGATCAAAATTTATCCTAACAACTCTCTTATTTCCTTTTTCTTTCTTTGAAGCAAATATCTGTTACCATTTTATGCTCTCTTGGGAATTGATCCTGCCATAATAATTATATATCTTGTACTCCTTTAAACGTTGTTTCTCTTCCTAGTTATATTGAGGTTAAAGTTTATCTCATTCATATAAAAAATAGGCAGATTCTGGAGGTAGTACATGCAGCAATCTGACATATTCTTTCTTTTTTCCTTATTCACCTGACAGTTGGCTGCTTCTGAATGTTTGTGGATGGAGTCTTTAGAAAAATCTATGCCAAATATTTCAAATGTTTTTTTTTCTCCAATCTACATTTGCTTCATAAGCCCCTATTAATTATGTCTTTGATGAATTCCGTTGAAATTTCTTAATGTAATTTCCTTGTAGCATGTTGGTATATTATAATGTTAAATATAATATACTTGCTTGGACAAGATTACTCTACTATGGACAAAGATTTTATTTTTTATAGAAAATCTCATGTTTAAAATGAAATTCAAAATTTCTCAACTTGAAGCAGACTAATCCATTTTGAAGTTAACAACTCTCAATTTGAAATTGTTTAGTCCAATTTGAAGTTTGAAATATATATATATATGGTGCAATCGTTAAATTGGTGCCATTTTATATTTTTAATTTTGCCCATACGCATTGATGTTTTTGATTTTGTCAACTGCACAGTATAGCAGGGTCATTTGGGCACCATCACGTAATTCACTCTGCCAGAAATTTGGAAACTCCATACTGTACTGCTTGGCATTCATGCCAGAAGCTTCAATACAAACATTTCAGAATGTTTAGGTGTCAATTTGAGAACAGTGCAGAAGATTCAGAAAGAGTTGGATGAGTCTAATAGTATTTATGAAGATACGACAGCTCAGAAAACTCACTCTGATCATTCTGATAAAAAAAGAATACCCAAATTTGTTGATGAGGGCTTCAGATTCAACCTGGAGGCCTCCATCAAGTGCCTTGAGGAGGTAGTGCTGCTGTGGGTCAAGAGTGTGGCTGCTGGAAGGCTATGTCTGGCAACTATGTAATTTTATCAACTAATGCATGTAATTATTGCACATAAACACACACATGCGCGCGCACACACACACACACACACACAGATATGCAGGGTAGTGAAAATTTTTCAACCAGACCCACTTCCCAAAATCTGATCAAATGATCAAACATCAGAATTTTTTTAAAGTGTTTCTTTACCAGGCCAAGAACTTTTCTTCATTCTCTAAAATAGAGGTAGAAAAATTCTTTCATGTGCATACTGCCACTTCTTTCTATACATATGCAAACCCTCTTATTTACTACTTGTATATACCCACAAAGATGATATTACTTTCTCTTTTACACATATATACACACTTATATTCAGAATTCTCTGACAAAGTAAAATGAAAGCAAATATATAAAATGCATAAATGTTCTAAGTATTCTGTATTTTTATTTCAAGACAATGTATTAATCATTTTATAACAATTTCTTTAACATTGGATAATTGAAAGGGTCATAGTTTATGTGGTTCTGGATTATGGAACCTTTTCACATAAACTGACCTTAAGAAAAAAGTTCCATTTAATTTTTCATTTTCATTCTGAAATATATAAATATCAACCAAAAGAATTAAATGTAATAGTATCTTCTCTTTTTTTTTTTTTAATGTTGTTATTTGACATTAATATTTGTACTTCATAGTTCAAAAATGTCATCTATTTCTTAGTTGTTTTGACCAGTTGCTGTCTGTTTCAGTATCCTGTGTCATTTGTGATCAACATAGAGAAGACTGTAATAAAAAAACCACCAAGCACAGAGACCCAAAATCAGAAGAAGAATAAAACTGCAGGAAACAATACACAAACTGATGAAGCTGACTTCAGCAGAACTGAGGTTAGTTTCTTTTCTAATATTTTCAGTTATCAGTTGTCTTTTGTCTTATTTTTTATCTATTGGATGAAAAGTTATTAAGGATTTGTCTATTGGAATTGAAATGAAATTTGACATTTTGAAGAGTTGCAATTATGTAACTTTATTAAAACAGTTGTGTTTTGCACAAACATGATATCTATTGTGAAAAAATATTGTTTGGATTGATTTTGGCTTTCATTATAGCTACTGAATGTCAGTCACTTGAATCAAATTGTTGGCAAACTATATATAAAATAATTCACAACAGCTTTCATTGTTTCCAGGTCATTGATCAGAGATACTTCTTTTTAGAGTTCAAACAATATTTATTTTAATTCTGTCTTTTATTACAAAACTTGAATGAAAGTGGATTTTTATTTGACTTATTGAGGAATATAAAATGTTAAAAAATAGTAGAAGTGTATTCTTATCTTTAACAAATACCAAATCATTTCTCTTTTGTTTCTTTCATGAGATGAAATTTCAATCTTGCAAGGGATCAAAACAACTAAGAATGACTCTAGCTTCTCAAAAATAATAACTGTCCATTATTAGGAAAATTAGAACAGTCTTTCTCTTCAGTCTACCTATTTTTATATCAGTGATTTTATTATCATTTGTAACATTCTAAGATATATTACTTTTAATTTATTCTTGGTAACTACTGAGTTCAACTATTCATGTTTTTCTCAGAAGAACAATTTCTTCAACCAATAAGTTTGAGATGCCACTCAAGATTAGCACCATTCACTTGCATTAGGCATGCAACAGTAGGGCAGGTTGATTTTTCACTTTGTTTAGAAAATATTGCACTTGGTGCAAAAGTTGGAGTTTGATGTGATAAGTACTGATGCCAAAAATTAGGTTTAAAGTTTGTCTGAAAAATGTATAGAAATATCTCATTTCTTCAGGTTTTTGTTTACAAAGTGACTTCAAAATTTTACTGTTACAAGAATAAATCCAAATAAAGTTGATATTTTTTGTATTAGATACATTAAATGGAAAATATATTCAAACCAGAATTCTAATTATGAATCAACACAAGCAAAATATGCAACTTTTTACTGTATTTGATAAAAATTGTAAATGATTACAAAAAAGGCTATTCAATGAATAAGATCTTACACCATTTGTTAATTAATAAAAAAAAAATAAAAGTGTATATAACATCATAATACTGCTGAGCACAAATTTGAGACAAAATGTTTTAGATTTACATTGTTTATTGAAAATCATATTAAAACTACTGTACTGTATAACATATGACATCATATTGTAGCTAAATTGTTCAGTATAATTTCTCTTTGAAGTAAATGAAGGTCTTATTTGATAGCACATTTTTTTAGTAATAATGTGCTTGTGCCTTGCTTCTTGTCCATATACAATTTCTGAAGCTTCAATAGTTAATTTAACTGATTATTCTAAACCTTGCAAATGTGCAGGTAAATTTGACAACTTCAATGCTGTTCTATTCATTAGAACCTCTTGGAATTCATTATTTGAAAAACCTGCAAGCACAGGTTCATACACTTCATTTTATAAGAAAGAGATTAATCAAATTTGCCCAGTGTCACTTCAGAGTTGAATGTAATTTTTTTAATCTCTTCTCTGGTATCTCACTACTTCTGAAACAGACAAAAAATATTTTTGTGCTATAAATTTTTTAGTGCAAGATTCTGTATTTCAGTTGACTGTTGATGTATTCTCTGGATCATGTTGAAGTATATACTGTTGTTGGTTATGGAATTTTTTGAAAATAAAATAATTTTAAACCAACTAACTGCATATAAATTTTATAAGACTGTACAATTTATCATGTTCTGATGAATAGGCATCTCTAGTCCATAAACATATTAACCTGATGGCTAAAATTGGTTATCTTGCTTAATTTAGAGACCTAATTTTTTCGAATGGTGTTCTTTTAAGTTTTTTCTCCAGAGCTGTAACATGCCCTGCCTCACAACCAGTGTTTATACTGGTATTGTCCACGAGAACTGCCTTAATGAAGTTTTCACTGTTGAATGCTTCTAAAGTAGCAGCAACATCAACTGTGGGTGAGATATCTACTTTTCATGTTCATCTCTGGTGAAAGTCAAGTGGTGCTCTGGTCCTTTGGTTTTCTTGATTTGTTTTCATCATTTTCCTCTGTAATTTTGTATTGTAAAGTGTCCTTATCAACTTTGCAATTAACACTAATGCAGATATTTTCATGTTTCTGAAGGGTTGTTACTTTTACTCTAGCCTAGAAATAGAAAGAAACAATATTACTTACATAAATGGAAATATAGTTTCTTCCACAGAAATAAAGAAACACATTTTAAATAAATGCCAGTCACTTTCAAAATACAAAATTATGTAGATTAAACAAAATATTTAATTTATTTTTCAAATAATTAAATCTGTAGTATAAAAATACAAAAGAACTAATTAATTTTACAGTGACAAATGAACAGTGGTTGAGATTTCAATATTGAATCTAATAAAAATAAGGGCAAATGTTTATAACTTAGATCATTGAAAGAAAGTTCCAGTACAAGATTCATAAATAAAATATTTATTTTACTACAGTTGATTAAAATGAAGAAATTTCTTCTTTTTTTTTAATGAAGTTTTATAGTGTGTAATTTTTTTTTCCACTGAAAAATAACACAACTTAAATTCCATATGAGAAAAAAAGAATTGATTTTGATTGCTAGACACAACCTAAATATATTGTACTAGTTTAAAAGCTGTCCTATTGGGCAGCATTTACACTAGCTCCTGCAGTGGGCACTTCATCACAATAGGTATAGAGGAGTGGATGCAATAGGCAATAATAAATTACAGAAGAACTCAAAATTGATCACTGCATGTAAGTTTAGTATTAATATCTAAGTTTCCCTTTTAAAAGTTCAATGATAATTCTGCTGCCACTTAATTTAAAGACAGTTTGATGTACATAAGTCCTTACTTTCTGTACAAGCAATTATTTTTATTTCATGGGTGACTTTCGCTAGATTTCGCAATTAATTACCACTATTTGAAAAAAATTTGTTGCAAAAAATCACCACAAACAATCGTAGTAATGAAAACTTGTGAATCCAAAATTTCAGGATTGTGGGTCCAAATCTGGCCCAGAATGTTTTTAATTTGCTCATGGAGTTAGCCTGATTCCCAAATGGTATAATATGTTGGGCTAAAGCCTCTAGGAATAAAGTTGAAAAAGTGTGACACAGTGACACACTGACATTTGCATTTATTATATAGATTTACCTTTATAAAGTGAATATTTTTATATTATTCATAATTCTAACTTATTTTTCTTTGAGAACGAGATAAAAATTGCAATTGAAAAACATTTTATCAAATGACATTTACATATTTGTTTGCCATAAGGCTACAGAAGTTTTTGATAGATTTAAATCTTTCACTGATCACCAGAATGAATTTTGAACCAAAACTTAAGCTTTAAATTTGTGTCATTACTTATCATGTCAAACTCCATCTTTCAAATTGAGTGCAATATCATGGTTCTGTTATACTCTGTTGCAATTAGATCTCTTTCTGATTCATTCTGCATGCTGTCTGGATATGAAAGCCACAAAACACAAAGAACAAAAAAGTCATTTTCTGTGAATAGGCTCCACACATCATGTCCAGTCTATGAAGCAAGCTCCTGCAGTGGCCAATCGCAAATGTTCCCACTGGAAAAAGAGATGCTCCTGGGGATGACCAAATTAGTGGAGAGCTAGTAGGCCACCAGCCATCACACATGGCACTGCTGCTGCTGCCATGATCTCATCACCATGACAACTACTGTTGCAGGCCACGAGCCATCATGCAAGGCGCTGCCACTGCCGCCGCCGCCGCCACCACCACCTCTCAACATGAAGGCTCTCAACAATTGTTACCACTCCCAGGCTTGACTAACCACCTCAGCTATCCAGCTTCAACTCCACCTAGCTACAAGCAAATACCAACATGATAACATCTCAACTTTGACACCTCCCAGCTACAAGCCTTCACTGTAGCCAACACTGTCATTTTGGCAAATACCAACCACGCCAATCTGACACCACCTCGTCAACTTGGTAACCAACTGCTGTCGCCACAGCACACCCCACTCAATACAAGGCATTCCCTTCACAGTCATCACCACAGCCCCATTCCGTCACCTCGGCCCACCTGACTTGATACCCTGATTACCATCCTGACAATACATTAGATTTGTAGCTTTGCTAACCACTCCAGAACAACACCTTGCCAAAACCAACACGTACACTGACCATATCCTGTAACCTCGGCCAGCACAAAAATAGGTTGACTCCCTGCTTTTCTCTTAACCCTGATCAACATCCAGACAACACACCAGTACAACACCGTGTATATTAACAATAAACATTGTTCAAATTCTAATCCTCATTATTCCTTTCTTTCGCAACCAAATGCTTAATATAACAGTTCCAAAACCAACCTGCCCTAATGCAACAGTCATCCACTTTTGAGCATAGCCCACCAAAAACCAGTCTCGTCTCAGAATGCAAGCAGATAGAGGCAATGTTCCATAGATTTATCCTTGCCATTCATACCACCTAACAATTCCTATTTGGTGAAATTTTTTTCTTTTTTTTTTTAGAAAAACTTAAGATATAGTGACAAATTTTGGCTAAGCCCTTTTGAAAATGTATTTTGAATAACATGGTCAATAGAGAAAGCATGGAATACAATGAATGAATATTAGATGAGAAATGAAATTTTTACAAGATTGCCAGTATTTCTAGAAATATGTGAACAAAATTCTTGTTTGTAAAACTAGAACACATACTGAAGCCCTTATAACATCTTAATTTTATACAGAATGCTATCTGTAGGGTGAATAGAAGTTAACACTATTGCAAATATTTTTTTTAATTTTCAGAGTTTTAAAGGTATAATGTACTAAGAATTTACATGAATTTAATTTTAGTAAAAGATACTCAGCATCATCAAGGACATTCCAAGTGGTCAACTCCTGATGACAATAATAATTAATAAAATATAAAATAACATTTTCCTTATTTTTATATGCAGTATAAAAATGAATTTCAAATTGAAAACTTTTTTAGTTGTAATTCTATTTATATATCTATATATTACAAAATATTGATCATTTGTTTATGAATATCAATAACTATCTTATATTAACTTTTTGTTAGATAGCATAACTTTTAGCATTATTACTTACAAAATACTTCTTTCTTTGTACATTTATAATAAATAACATGTTACTTTAAATATCTGACAAAGAATATTTCCTTATATTTTGTTGATAGTTTTATAGAAAGTGTAAAAACAATATTTATCATTATATTTTAAATATTTGCCAAGTTTAATGTAATCCTGATTCTGATAGATATTGATTTCTTCATAATGATTCAATGTGAGATTGAAATTGGTTCATGGCATTTCTTTCCTTGGTCTCTACTTTTATTTTCAATTTCTTTCTTTTTTCCTGGAATTCTTCTCTTTTTACTCTTAATGAATTTGAATTTTTCGAAGTGACTTGTTAAATTAACAAAATTATTTTTTTTCAACTTTGAACAAAATAGTGTCTTTTTCTTCTTTTGCAGAAACGTTTGAGTTTGTATACAAATGCTGTAAAACCATTTTTGGATTATTTTAAAAAGTCAGATAAACTGATATCACTTGATTGCTCATCTGGTAAGGTTGAAATGATGTGGTCAAGTTTGAGAGATTTTTTAAAGTCTAATAACATGCACAGTCACAAATCTGCCAATACTGTGATATACTTTGCGTTCAGTAAGTATGAATGCTTTTGGTCCACTTTTTTATCATTAGCATATGTACTAAAATTCTCTTTTGACTTTTTTCTTTATATTGTGTATGGAACATATCTGTTACACCATTTTATTTATTTCTATATTTTTGTATTATAATTTTTTTAATGTTTGGATCTTTATATAATTAAAAAGGTGTTAAATTACTATATATTAGGTACCTCCATGAAAACGCTAAAAAATCAGGATACCATGATGAAAACATTCTCCAAACGTAATTAAAATATAATTTTATCATCAAAATCTTTGTTATTATTAAGAGAAAGAATCAAAGTATTTTTTGATTATTTAATTAAATTTTTTACTCCTTTTTAGAACACTGAAAATTTTGATAAAAAAATCCTGTTTTACTTGCATCAGAGGTTGTACTAACTGGCATAGCCAGTTTTAGTCTCTTTTTTGCAGTGACAGACATTAATTTGAAAATTCTTGCAAAAATCAAATAATTCTCAGATTTTAATGACATTTTCAGGATTTATTCACAAATGAATGAAATTATTTTTGAAATTTTTCTTAGAAAATCTGAGTAAAAATTTTTTTTTTTTACATGTGTTTCAGCCTCTGACTTAATTTTATGAAAACTTGAGAAATTCAATGTGATAATTTTTAGTCACTATATGTTAACAGCAGAATTCTTTGAAGAATTTAAATCACCAAAGTTCTTTTGCAAAATTGGTCCCAGTCTTACCCAAAATCTGTTCTGAATAGAAAAATAAAAGACGCAATAAAACTAAGACATTATTTAATTAGAGAAGCTTTTAATTGCTTTTATGAATAATATATATTGTCTGAATATATGAATAATATATATTGTCTGAATATATGAATAATATATATTGTCTGAATATATGAATAATATATATTTTCTGAAGAAAAAAAATTTTTAGACAAAAAATGAATTTTTACAAGATTTGTTTTTTTTTTTTTGTACAATTTTTAATTTGAATAATTTATAAAGTTTTTAAATCTTTTAAAATTCATTTTCAATGTGATAATTCTTAGGAAATAAGTAAAACTATATTTACTAATCATATATTGTAAAGCTTATTACAATCTGACAACCCTGAATATTTTTAAAAGAATTTTGATTTGTTTTTGTATGTGTGATTCTGTGCAGAATATCTGAAGGTACAAACCAATAAATCTAACATTAAAAGGTTACATGTTTTAAGAGTCATTCCCCTCTTACAGTGAGAAAAAACCTCAAATATTATCATCTGCTCTACAATACTTAATTATGAACACGTTGGCTGTCAATCAGCTGTCATTAAATCAATTAACACATCAGAAAAACAAGACCCTATAGTTATAGCATAAAATGTTGTATACAAACATTTCTTAACTATGGGGCCTTGTTTTTCTGACGTGTAATATTTGTTTCAAATCAGATTAATTTAATTTTAAATTTACTAATTTCCCTCAAATAACATTTCAGAAATATATATTTTATTTTTGCAAGATTTTTAAAACCAAGAATTAACTTTTGTTTACAAATGTATCAAAAGTGGCCATTTTGATCGATTTTACTGGGGAAAAAACTATTCTGATCAATATAATTTCTGTTTGAAATACCACAGAGTATTTTGCTTACTGGATATATTAAATTTTAAATCATTTAGCTTTCAATTAAAGCTAAAATGAAAACTTATAGAAAGATTTTTCACTTTTAAAAATTCATTTTAAACCTTACATATAGCAAATTAGTGGAGGTACCTACTATATATACAAGATAGAGAAAATGTAATATTTTTTTTCTCCAACTCATTGGTAGAGCAAGCTGGATGGGACCAAAGTTAACAAGCTAGTCTGGTTGACTATCACTAGTAACTGGTGAGCTTGGTTCCCACTGGGTGTCCCATACTTGAGATCTTGTGTCAAAGCTAAGCTAAGTAAATAACAAGATCAACTTATTCATTCATACATACTCCAGGATTTGGCATTTAAGTGTTTTCTTACTTTATTCTCACTTGCATATTCAAACATATTTGGCACATTAGAACATCTATTGTTCATTTCTGGAACATACAATTTTTAACTGTAGAATCTTTTTTATGTTAGTTGTGAAATTACTTTTACATCACCCATAGAAATTAGTTTAAAAGAATTATTACTCGTCAGTGATGATGAAACCTTAGATATTAATTTCTGAAATTCCAAGAAGTACAATAATATTAAGCCTTATGGACTACAATTATGCATGTTTCAGAGTATATAGAGTCTGGACATTTATGTTAAAATCTAAAATTAGGTGCATAGGTATATATACAGCTATGCTTATATAATTATTTTAAACAGTTTTTGACATAGAATGGTATTTCCATCAAAATGGGAAACTAAGAGACTACACTGAACTTTTTAAGAAGCTATGATATGTAGAATAGTTTGAAATCATGTAAAATATATGTTATTACCAATGAAGCAGTGAGATAAAAACAAGTGGATTTTACATCTAGAAAATGCATACATGAAATTATTTTTGCCATCTTTTACACCGTCCTCAGAAAATTTACAAAGGGTATTTTATCACTTCCTACAAATCTATTAAATTTTAATAGTGTTATTAGACTTGCCTGGAAAAGGCATACACTCCACCATTTTATATTTGATAACAAAATTTCAAGCATTCCCAACTACTTTGGCACACCTTGTCATCAACCGCATTCTTGTTTGAATAAAAATATTGGTTTTTAAATTTTGCCTTTTCATCATTTCTTCTCTAGATACTAAGAGGTAATTGGAATCAACTACATCCTACCAGTGTATGCATCATCACATTCTAATTGTATTAAAGTGTTTCATTCTTGACTATCATTTTGGCATCAAAATGAGTCTTTTATGCATTGCTCACTTACATATATTCTAGCTGATTTGTCTTACACAAAAATCCTCTTTAAAGTAGCATCTATTGATTAATAACAAAAAATTGAATTATATAAACTCTCTCTATATAGCTATTTTCTTTATCTAGCTATCTCTAAAAGATTAGGCTTTTGTTAAGAAACCAATGATTAGGTGATATTTATCAGAACGCAAAAAATTATTCCATCTCCCACCTTTTCTTTTCTAAGTCAAGTTGGTTGACTGTTTCCATGAAGGACTTAACTTCTAGCCTAGCCACCAGGTTGTCCATCCAATGTATCTCTACATTTATCACTAAGAATTACTTTTAGTAAATCAGTTTTCATGTACTTCTTTGCCCAGTTTACCTATTTCTCTTTTCTAGACTGCTTTCATATCTTTAGCCATTATTCTTAATATTCTACATCTTTCCTTACTGTTTAATAACACTAGCTTCTTCAAATACTTTGTTGGTCACTCCATCACATTTTTATTTATTACCATTTTAATTTTTCTGAAATCTCTTTTTGTGACACTTTTAAAGCCAAATGTTTTTTGTATATATCTTGTTAATGTTTTAAATTTCTTTTTATTGTTTCAGTCTCTGTCAAACTTATTATACTATTATATATAATTAAATATTTCCAATATATTGAACAAATCTTGAGTTGCATAAAATCTCAAGCCACCAAATAAGTTATTGTTAACATTCTTAATAAAGATATGCTTTATAAGTTGAAACTCACCTGATATATTGCTCATATAAATATATCCTGAAAATTGTACCAACATCAATTGGTTAATACGAATTCCATTGTGAAAACATTTACTTGCATAATAAAATCTGACATAGTGTATAGCAGTACTACATTGTTTTATTTATAGCCAATAGTGTCTATAATAACTGACCAATATATATTAACAATTTACACATTGCTAAAGTTTGCCAAAAAATAAAAGATTCAAAAATGTTTGAAGTTTGGCTTAGCTATTTTATAAACTGAGGCTGTTCTTAAGAATTTGTTTAAAATCTTCAAAATGAGAACTCTAATGAGATACTTTTTCATGAGATTGTTCTTAATTAAAAATGGGTAAGTCCATCAAATAAATTCTTTTGTATATAAAAATAAAATTGTAATAATATCATTCAAATACATCTTTTTGATTTGCAAAAGAATCAAATTGCAAATTGAATGATTCTTATATTTTTAAATTATTTGCCTGATTTGCTTGGAGTAAATACAAAATCTTTAAAATTATTCATTTGAAAAATACAGACAGTATTATGAGATATTAATTCTTTTGAATAAATATAGCAGATAGAATGAAAAGAAATTGTAAAAATCTTCTGAAGCTGCAATTGCCCTAAGGGTGCCCTGAACTGGCTCCTGTTCTCTCCAAGCTCTACAATAAACGCCTTGCTGCTTCTTGCCTGCCAGCTTGTTGGAAATACTCTTCTGTAGTTCCTGCCTTTAAGAACTCTAGCAAATCTTATAATCCCTTGAATTTTGTCCTAGTAGCCATTTACCTCTTTTTGGCAAAGTACTAGACACTCTAATCAACTCCAAATTGGTTAAGCATCTCACTTCACATGCCTGCTTTCAGATAAACAATATGGTTTTCACTTTTCTAGCTCAACTGCTGATGTGTTAACAGTTATTATTGATTAATCTATCAAGCTTTAGATAAGAATGGTGAGGCTCAGGTTGTGGCTTTAGATATTTTGAAAACTTTGACAGGGTATGATGGCCTTCTTCACAATCTGAAGGGTGATGGTGCCTCTGGGCTGTTTGATATGATCCAATCATTCTTAAAAAATTGTGTAATGAAAATAATGTTGACCAACCAAGCTTTTAGATCCTTTCACATTAATGCAGGGTTCTCTCATGACTCTATCTTTGAACCTTATCTTCATCTTATCTTTATCAACAGTCTTCCCAGTGTCATCATTTCCCAACTTGGTATTTATGCTGATGACACAACTATTTCAGTTATGTGCCATGTGTGATACACGCTTAGGCGATCATGTATCTTTCGATACATGACTGACAAGGCAGACTTTTTTCCCACAGTAGGTTGCCATTTCTTTCTGCATTAGTTCAGTTGCTATCCAAGGCTATAGAATTGGTCTGTCCTGCTATTTACCCATAGCTGGGAGGAGAAGAGGATTCATACCTTTCCCAAGGGAATTAGTGTGTAAGTGAATGTAATAGATTCGACTGAAATTCAAACTCGACTCTACAATTCCTCATTCTGAGCTGCTATCCATTACACCCCTCTTGTCTTAATAGTAAGTCCAATAGGTCCAATAAAGTAAAACTGGGAGCTGCTATTGAAAAATGACCTCCAATCAGTTAACTAGATCAAGAAATTGCTTGTAAATTTTAAAACCTTCAAAACGAAACTATCTTTTAATCATCATAGAGAACCATTTTTGACTTCCATCAGTATGGCTGATGCTAACCTCCAGGAGAGCAACTTATTGTGCCTCCTTCGTTTCACATTTTATACTGACATGAAGTGGAATGATCATATTGAAACAATTGCTAGGTTTGCTGCTAGGAAAGTTGGTTGACTTTGTTGGGCCAGACAATTTTTCTTGCCAGAAACCATCTTGCACATTTATAAATCTACTATTCATAAATACATTGAATATTGCCATATATGGTCTGGTGCTCCTGCTAGCAAGATTCTCAACAAAATCCAAAGAAGTGTCTGTAGTGTTATTAGTCCTGACCTGGTATCTTGACTTCAATGGCTTTCTCACTGCCATGACAATGGCAACTGTTCTGATGAGCTTTCCTTCTTGGTGCCTAAACCACATGAATTTAAGCACTGACAACTAGGTTTCATCATTTTACTTTTGAAAAGCTGCAAGTTCCATTCTAATAGTTCTTTTCTTGCCCGTGGAACTCTCTTCTGGCTTTTTGCTTCTCTTCCACTTATGATCCTCAAAAATGTAAATGCAATGGTAATCATCATCATCTGTCTTCTTGACACCTGTTCTTTATTGTCCTTTCTCCTCACTAACAACTCATTTTTTTTCACTCTTAGTAACCTTTCATCTTAGTGACATTATTGCCTTACTTGGGATAAAAAAAACAAGAAACTGTCTTATTTATATCTGATTTTTGGATAAATCCAGATGTTAATAATTATAATTTCTGAATAAAATTGTAATCTCCATAATGTAGCATAATATATTGTTTTCTTCTCATCATCATCATCATCCAGCCCCAGAAGAATGCAACTCCATTCATGATTTGTATTTAGTGAATTATCTATCTATGAATGACTTTGCAAATACAAAACCAGGAGTTACATCACTGGTAAGTGTCACTTTATACTTATCATTATTTAAATGTATATCTTGACTATTTTTATATTTAACTATATTCGTATTACTCTTCTTTCCTTTTAATATAAAAAGAATTTTGAATGAGTAATGGTTGCTCATACAGTTTTGAAAATTATGGACATGTCTGTTTGTAAGAGTTAATGACCTGGATTTTTATTTAAATTTGAATAAGGGCATCTTTGCATCTATCAAAAATGTTTTTTGTGATGTTTTATGATAATAAACTTTGCAAATGTAGTACAGATAGGTTACTAAGGTAAGATTGGAAAACAAAGTCTTTCAACAAACAAATTTTGAAAAATATATTTTTGTTCAAGTTGAGTGCATACTATTCATTATCAATGTGCATTGTATATGTCAGTTTAGATAACCTGTTGAAATCATGCAATCAGCAGACCAAGATATCAATATGGCTGGAG
Source organism: Acanthosepion esculentum (assembly GCA_964036315.1). Classification (NCBI taxonomy): domain Eukaryota; kingdom Metazoa; phylum Mollusca; class Cephalopoda; order Sepiida; family Sepiidae; genus Acanthosepion; species Acanthosepion esculentum. The sequence goes on from OZ038512.1 coordinate 15,923,236, forward strand.
TGCACAGTAATTGTAAAATAAAAGCATCAAAAACAAAAAAGTAATACAATATGTAAAATACCTTATAAAATAATATTCAGACAAAAATAGAATACTTGAAAACATGATTATGTATAATCTTTGAATTTATTCTCTAAACTAAAACTGTAGCATATATCTAATCTAAACATAAACAATAATCATTATCACGCAAATAAGATATTTTTGTATATTTCTAATGGCTAAATAAATCTCACGAGTCCACTCTGGAAATAGGACATAGACTGTAGTCAACCTTTTGGTAACTTAGTTGATGTTTGTTACCGCAAACTAGTTTTATCAAAGACTTTAATCTTCTTTTTTGAAGTTGATATATTATATATAAAACTCAAAATAAGGATATTAATTGGCTAAAGATAATTGCTTGAAAAAAAAGTCATATTTTTACACTATTAATTTTAAGGTTTCTAACCCAATGATAATTTTTTCATGTCACTTATCAGAATGTAAATAAACATTGCAAAAGTAGTTTTAATATAAAGTAATGCACTACTACAAAGTTATTCTCAGTAAATTATTTTGAAAAAAGGGATTTAGTTTCTCTTTGTGAAACAGGTATGTTGCTTATTTTGCTCAAAAGCCACCCGTGAATATGGCAAACAAAGAGCACAAAAACTTACTATTGGAATAACAAAGGATTTGATATATTTACTCTACTTTTATGCACTGAGCAATTTTCATGAAAAAGGATTGTTAAAAGGAAAAAAGAAATGTTAACGCCATTATTTACTGATTATATTTCTGTAGAATTATTGTTTAGATATTGCCCATACCAATTTATTTTTATTTATCATCAAACAGCTTCCCACTAAAATCATTTTTAAGTCATGACACTTGATCATCCATAAAATTTGATTAATATTACTCTCAATATAATGAAAATAAAGATTCACATCCATTCACAAGCATGATACCTATTTTAATCTAACATTGTAAGTATTATTCTGTTGCAATCCAATTTCCTTCAGAAATAAGAGCATATTTAATAAACCAGAAAGGATTGATATTACTAAGAATATTTACTTGACCAAAATTTAATGAATATGTAAAAAAAAAAAATGATTTCAAGATATATATGTGTGAAATCTCCTGTTCTCACAGCTACCCATTTTAACAGAATACTATTGTATATGTCAAATATTGAAATGATTTTGATTTTGTTTTCAATTTGCAGGAGAAAGTATTTCGTGCATTGTGTTCTCATATTACCTACCTCGATTTTGAAAATCGTAACTTCCTTGTTGATATGACAGATATTGAAATTACCACGGAGTCCTTCAGACACATGGTAAAACCCTTTTGATTTATAACTCATTGAAAATTTAATTTCAATAAAGATATCATTTCCTTGATTTGTACTGTTCATTTAAAAAATTTTCCATAGTTTCTTATGTACTGTAAAGAAAACAAATGAACTTTTAAGCTTGTAATGAAGCTTTATTCAAAGCAATTTGACCACTGCACATATGTGAAGTTTGACCATCACATATTTTAGTAGAGTAGATCGAGAGGGAGACAACTATTGTTGCCTTCACCCCATTCTCCCCTGCTCAATTTTATTCAGTCAAAGGTTACATAGTCATCTAAATGACTGGACATTTTATAAATCTGTCCAGAACTTCACAGTGGTTCCTGGTCAAGGAATTCAAACCCTGCAGCATCCTAACACTTTTCTGTCTCCTACTCAACATACTGGACATACATAGTCTGAAAGTCAGTCACTACTGGCAGTGCTTGGGTGCTCTTGCTTTTGTTGAGCTGATCTATTGTCAATAGTCATTTCAATCTTCTGGGCTTTGGTCCTCAGAAGAATACACAGATAGTGTATCATGAATGATATCAGTAGTGAAGTTTATGGGCTCAAAGGAGGAGTGACCTTTGCAGTTCTGATACCTCTCTGAGTGAGATGTCTAATTGCCTCTCATCAGGGTTGAATTAGAACATATTGTCGATTGGCTTCCAGCAGTTCCACCTCACCCACCAATATTAGTTCTAACAGACATGTCTTTTTAACAGAAGGTGGGGGGCTGTGAGAGGTCCCTGCAGAGATTCATCTTGGGAATTTAAAGAATGTGGTGTTGCATTTGTGCTAGTGCACAATAGACTTTTGATATGTACAAGCCCTCAGGCTAAAGTGTAATAGGGCATTTGTGGTTTACAGTTGCTAGCTATATAGTTTTCCATATAATCCCATTATAGCATTCACATAGACCTTTACCCTAGGGGGTTATATGGTATGACTTGACTCAGCCACATTCCTCATAATTAAGAATTGCTTCAACTCTCCTGACATAAAGACTGTTCCCTGATAAGTGTGGCTGTATGCTGGTACCCAAAAATTGAGAATAAGAAGCAGAAACATGAACAGTTTCAGCTGAAACATCAGGGCAGGGAAAAGCAAATGGAAACCTAGAATATTCATTGATCACCATTAGAAAATATCTATTTCCAGTTTTACTTGGTAGCAGCCCCTTGAAATCTAAGTCAAGCCTCTCAAAGAGTTATAGGGTTTTCATGAGAGTTCTTGGTTTGATTTTGTAGAACCAGGATGTGATTCTAGTTTTATTTTTTTATTTGGCTAGTTGTCTTAGGGTTGTACATGAATGCTACAGCCTTTTTGTAGGTTACTAGTCTAAAGTGATGGCTGTTCAATCGATGTTGCCTTTTCATTAAGGCCTCCACAATGGCTTTTTCTATCGCTGTTTTCACTGTAAAGTGTTCTGGAAAAGAATGCTATGGAGTAGTTGGAGTGTCTTTGTGTGGCAGCAGTAGCACAATCGGAGACATCTATTTCTACTATGAGAGGAATAGTGTGATTTACTGCCACAATAGATTAAACGGCAAGAGGAAACTGGTAATTTGTCTTAATGGGTGTATTTTCTAAGAGAATGGGGTTACCCAGAGGGGAATAATGTGAGAACATACCCATTGCTTATTTTAAGACAGAGATATTATTAGGGATCAGTAATTCCCACAATGGCTTCAGCTATTCAGGGTCTGGCACCATAGTCTCTTTGCTTTTTACATATCCTAGTAGGTTAATGGTGCTTAACCCATATTGGTTATTATTTGTAAACTGGCCACAAAAGGAATGCATCAAAATTAGTACAACTGTCCGCATGCTTTGAAAACCATGTAAGGTTTGTCTTTCAGGTTTATTTCTATCTGGTAATAGGCACTTTTGAGATCTAGTGTGCTAAAAGTTGTATTTGGCAATCTCACCTATCATCTCATCAATGCGGGCTCACATATAGGCATCTAACTGTGTAACTGTGGTTTATAGTTTGTAAGTAGTCTATAATCATTCACTTTTTCTTATTTACGGAGGATGTTATCAAGACTTGTTCCTTCTCTTAGCATTGTGAATGAATCTCTTGTCTTCAGAAGAATATTTCCTAGATTTGATGGCTACTGGTTTACAGTCTGTTGTTAAAATATCAAAGAGAGAGGAGTATTATGCTTTTATTGTTTTACACTTGTGGCATATCGACTTTCAGGCTGGAGAATTGAGTCCACAAAAATAACATTTATGCTGAGCCAAGGCAGCAGTAACAGATTGTTCAAAAGAGAAGGGTCTAGAAATTGTGAACAAGAGGAGAGTTTTGAGCAGGGGGTACAGAAACAAAAGGTTTTGTTTGAAGAGAGACAAAGTAATCTAAGCAAATGGAAATTTCCAAACCTATGGGAGTCCTGCAATAGGAGTACATGGGATTCTGACAATTTCAGGTTGCATGTGAGATGCAGATTGTTTCTGGGCAATGTCTAATAAAATAGCCTGTTGTCAGGTCTAAAGTTTTATTTTCCGGTAGCATTTGTCTTATTTGACAATAAAGGCATCTCTTATAAATTCATTTCAAACTTGTTCCACTCTCAATGCCTTCAGGTTGTAGTCGCAAATTAGTGTCTTTAGGTCTGTAGGTACTGGTCTAAATTCTCACTTGGTTGTTGTCGTCTAGCAGCAAGTAGGTGACGAGCAAAAAACATTTTTTTTTTCTTACTGAACATTTCTTTTAAAATGGCAACAGCAGTTTCATAGTCCTTGCAAGAAGAAATATTTTTGTAAATCTGATGAAATAATATAGTTTTTTGGTCCCTGACATTCTCATCAATGAGGAAGTCTCTAGGGCTGAGAGAAAGTTGTTGAATATCAACTATCAGTAGTATCTGAGTCAGACACATCTAGGTCTAAACATTCTGTTTCAGATACTTGTCCATAATTTCTTTGAATAAATTTTAAAGAAAATAGATGAACCTTTAACCTTGTAATGAAGCTTTATTCAAAGCAATTCCATCACTGCACATATGTGAGGTTTGACAATCACGCTTTATAATAGAGTAGATTGACGGGGGAGAAAACTATGGTTGTCTTCACTACATTTACAATCAAATTTTAAGTGAGATTATTTATTGTCTTATATCAACTATAAACTTGTATGTTTAAGTTTACAGTGAACAGAAACTAATGACATCTCTAAAGTAAAATTCTAAAGAAAATTATGCAATTAATATTGAAATTCAATATTTATTTCCTTATTCTCATTTTTATAAGAAAAAACCAATAATATGCTAATAATCTAAGACAAATTACAAAGAATATGAAAAATGTTTTATTTAATTTAGACTTTATTTGATTATTTTCATAAATTATTGTTGCTTTTACTTCATCATCAACATAAATTTAATGCTTTCATTTTAATTTATACTCTTACTGATTATATCTCAAGGAGTATAAAAAAATGTATAGGTTTGAGGTAAATATTTTAAATTTAAGTTTGCTTCTGTTTTCTTTCCTAAAGGTAAACATGTTTTTTTAGTTGTTTTAGAAAATACTTTATTTGATGACATATAAAACACATGGAAATAAAAATTTCACTTTCACATATCAGATGCATAATAATTACTTTTATCATTTTTCTTTTGATAAAAACTGTATAGACTATCAAATGAAATTTTGTTGTTTTGTTTTTTGGGGGATTGTAGGAAAAGGAAAACAAAACAAATATAAAATCATTTATATCACACTTGTCTTTTTTTCTTTCTTTTCTTATCATCAGTCTGCCAAGAAACCTGTCTTATTCTTTGAGGTCACTAATTCAATACTGAAGAAATACCTGGACTGCCGAAGTCGTGATAATAAACAAACAAAAGAAGTCAAGACAGTGGTATCAACAGAGAATGAAGTCTACTTATTTCCAAAATATACAAACTCAAACCTGTGCAAAAACATTGCTTGGTGTCTCACTCATTATCGAGAAAACTTATAACAGAAACAATGTGTTACTTCACTCAACAGAGTGAGTGTAGTAATCTACTGAAACCAAGTGATGTTTCATTCACTTATTTTACAAACCTTATTACATGTCCACTAAATGCATACAAAAAATCTTACTAAGTACAGTGACAACTTGTTACAGTAGCATGTACTATGTAATGTCTTTATTGAATGCTAGGAAAAGGTTTATTACTAAAGAGCTTATTGGAGACAGTGTCTTATAAAAGACAAATAAGGATTTGTGATAGACTCTATTTGGAGCCTTAACAAAACTCATGATGGATACCTGAAATTCTCCTCAATTGTGAGTTGCTATGATTAATTTAATGCTCGTCCTTGCTCTTAAAGTACTCATTAACTTCCTTTACTTTTCACTTGTGGATGGTATTTCATGCCATTCAAGCTTTGACTGCCTAAACACCAAAATGAACATTAAATTTTCTTGGTCAGTAAGAAGTCTCTTTCTCAACTGTTGTATTGATAATTTTGTGTGTATGTGTGATCACGTGTACACACACACACTTGGAGTCCAAACTACTTCCTAAAGATACTATATCTGAATAATTTCCTCAAATATGCTGCAGGTGCAATTTAGCACATAGTAAGATAATGGGGTTTTATTTCCTGGGCCAAGTGATAAAGTTAAAAATGGGATCTATTTTGAAGAAACATTCCTCATTCAGATATTAATTTATGCAGATTTTTTTGTGACGTTTTGATATTCTTTTGTTAAAACTAAACTGACAAGTTTTCATTTCACCAGAGTGGGAATAAATAATAAAACATCAAAGTTATACCAAATGGTGGTAATTTTAATAAATCTTCAAAATACTAGGTATTGTTAAGTCATCTCTTGTCTATAAAGTTTATTCCTACTATAATTATATGTGTATAAATGTATTCATCTGTGACTAATTTGTGAGAATATGATTTTCCTTGTAATGTTTCATTCTATATTAATTGAGTAAATACCAAACAAATTTGGATATCAGTGTATCTCAGTCTGGTGACTCAATCATCCTTGTTAAGAGAACTAACAATTTTGAACTTGGTTCTTTTTGCTGGTCAAGAGTTCCAATAATTGATGGCCAATTCATTTGGCATTTGTTAATGCATTTATTACTTTAGATTGTATTAAATAAAATCAAGTTGTGATATAAACTTTTATCAAAATATAAATTTATTTATTTCACTTAATAAAAATTATAAAATATTTCTAATGTTATCCCATATCATCAGAACATTCCCATAATTCATATCATTCTCCATTTTGAAGGTAATAGTTTATTGTACAATTTTGGGGCATTGAAGTAAGATACAAATATTACAACATATAATAATGTATACCTCTGACCATATATTATTCCAGGTTGATTATGTAACAATAAATCAACTGAGTATATTTTTGAAAGGACACTGACAGACAAAAGGAAATAATGAACTACATCAAAGATGGAGAAAGAAGATATGTTTCTGAACACAAAATGATATACAATGTTGAAAATATTGTCAAATATCTTTTAAATTGATTCATAACATCAATTATGAAATAAAAATACTTGATGTTTTCAAAAGGTTTACCTGTATGAGTTAATATCAAGGAACAATCTTGTGTTACCAGAAAAAAAATTTATTAGTTTTTTGTCTGCCCTTGTTGAGTAGTATTTAAATGATTCAAAATCAAGATTGTGGGTTCAGATTGTTCCAGTTGCTAGTTTGCCATTTTACATTCCATTTATAGATATACACTGTTAAAGGATAAACACATACAAAATAATTATATTCACATGACTAAATTGTTATTACTTCAGAGTTTTATCATTACACTATTTTCTTTTTGATAGAAAATTTTGAAATTTTGTTTCTACTTATGAAATAAAAGCACTGTTTAAAGATCTAAATGAAACTATTTTATGAAAGCATAAAAATAATATCTAGTTCAGTATATCATTAATGAAATGTTAACTTTTCCTATTGGTTACTGTTTTTTTATTATTATTGTTATTTGGTATGATTTTTTTTTTTAGATTTAGTTCTGATATTTAATCTTGAAAAGATATTTGCTCCATGTTCTTTGATTACATTCATGAGAAAACTGATAATTACTTTGTGAAATAATTTCACAAAGACACATTAAGTCAGTAATTTTGGAGACGCTGCTTAAAATAGAATTTTTACAAAAAAGAAATTATTTTCATTTTCGTAATTTTTTTGTTGGTTAGCTTCAAATTTGGCTTAAGTGATAACAATGCTTAAATTATGAACTTATTTAAAATCAAGTTTTATTTATTTTATATTTAACAAATGTATTGGTACATTTTATAACTATTCTTACACTTGCAAATTTTGAATCATTTTATAATCCTATACATGATCTGATTGTTTTAGACTTGTAAAAAAAATAAAAATATTTTCTGTATATTTAGTATATTCTTCACTCTAATTTCATAATTAACATATTGATCAATTCTTTGCAAAGTTACAAATATTCTTTAAATAGTAAAATATAAAAAGCCCTATTGTCTTCATGAAAGGAAAATGTTTTTAATGATTTTTACAAACATTGTTTTTATTTTTAATATAGAAAAATAATCACAAAGTTAAAAATTAAGTGCAAAAATTTAACTTCAACATTTTATGAACATATTGTACTGATACAAGATAGTTATTCTTTCTCATATGAATCATGTAGCTCAATTGTTCCATCACATTCATAAAATCTTTTAATGTTAATTTTCTTGTTTAATGGTTATGCTGCATCTTACAATTATAATAACTCCTAATTTTGTTTCTCTTAAGTGTGTAATTTGATCAAATTCCACATTATTAGAAAAACTGATTAAAAAAAGTTAAATTTGCTTTACCATGAGTTTGTTTTCATGAGTATTCTCAGAATTTTTTAAAAATTATTTTTTTAAAGTATTTTTTCTATGTAGGAACATTACCATATAAGATCTGATAATGCTCCCTAAATTTCCTTAAAAATTATACATTTGCTGTTACAGAAACCTGTGATAATGGAAACAATGATGTTGATAATAATTGTATTTTAGAAAAATAGGGGAAAATAAAAATTAAAGTGAAGAAAGAGAATTCTTAAAATCATTTTTAATGAATAAAAAGTGAATTAGAAAGTGTGTGTGTGTGTGTGTGTGTGCATGTAAAACAAAGTGAGCAAAGGTGTCTATCTCTGCTTTCTTCTCACTCTTATTTCAAATGAATCTCATGAATATTGATGACTACTGAAGATGACATTCTTTTCAGTCATCAGTATTTGTGAGAAAAGAAAGTCATTGAACTATATTATTCATTCATTGTGTAAATGTGAAAAAATTTTATGTTTATCATGTTTTGCTGTCTATAAAATCAATTCTTAGTATTTTTTAATATTAAGAATGATTTTTTTAATTTGCATCATTAATATTTAACACACCATTGTCTAAAATCAAAATGAGAAATCTTAAGAATTTAATAAATTATAATTTTATAAACTCTGCTTACACTTTATGCTTTAAGATTTCTCTCTCTATACACACACACACACACACACACACACACACACACACACACAAGGAAAATTGCATAACAGTAAAAATATATAGCTGAACTTCTGAATGCTGCCTTTGATTTTCATCCATTATTAACTCTGTCCCTTAATAGTTGTTTCATTTACATACATATTTCATACACTAAATGTAGAAACTATTATGGACAGACGTAGTATTTATGTATTAATCATCTTTCATGCATCAAATTACTTTTGAAAACTAAAACATGACACTTGCAAATTTGAACCATAAACTTATAAAAGACAAGACTCAGGTATAATCTTACATCTTAGCTTTAGTATGTATGACAAAATACATTGCTGGTACTATTTTTTGAAAAGCTATATATTGGACAGTGATTTGACTATACACAAATTTGGTTGAAGGAAAAACATCAACATACTTATTCTTAATTAACTTACAGTATTTTTATGACTATAAGACATATTTATTTCCTATTTTTCTAGTATTGAATTACTTCAACATTGTCCCAAAATATGAAAGCTTATAAAGTTCTTTGTGTTCTTACAAAATCAAAGTTGACATTATTGAGATAATTAAACTCTGCACATATCTTGGGAGTAAATAATATATTCTAGTAGAAAATAAGATTTTAAATGGATTGACAAATGTTATACTAGAGTAGAACTTATAAATTGGAACTGCAATGAGAAAAAAGAAAATTAATAAGATATTTAGTGAACCTACAAAATAAAATATTCTAGAGTTGCATTTACATAATTTAAAAATCATGATTTAGTGATGGTTAAAAAAAAAATAATGAAAAAATATGTCCTAAAATAAGAATAGTTTCTTAACCTTCACTTGTTGACTCACCTTTATGAATGGTTATATTTTGTTCACCATTTGAGGGTTTTTTTTTAATCTTTCATTGATTTTGAACTTATTATGATCTAAAATCTCTCACTACCCTAATATGAACAGGAAAGACTGATAAATGTTGTAAGGAAATTGACCTATTTACATTTGTTGCCTTAATTGTTTAGAACAAAATACTTTTTTACCTGTTTCCTGTGTCTACCCAAGAAAATCTGTATCATAAAAAAATAAATTTTGCATTTACGTATCTATGGCTAAAAGTGTTAATCAAGAAAGAGTATAATTTTTGTAAGTATTTAGGGGATACATAAAATTGAATTAAACTTTTAATTTAATTATTGATTAAACTAAGATTTATTGCAAGTATTATTATTTTTACTGTTAGATTATTATAATTATAATCTCTATTATATTCTTTACCCACTAAATAAACAAGAGCATTACCACAACACATTTTTTAAGGTATAGAAACTGTATTTTCTAATATGATGGATTTTCTTTTTCATTTCTTTATTTTTCTCTCATTTTTCTTTGCTTGTTCTTCATAAATATATAAATCTTTTTGCTCACATCTATGTTTTACACTTCATTATTTCTATTCTTATCTTGGAGTTTTTGTTTCTCCACAGTCTCTTGCTCATTCTTCCCTGTGGAGAAAAAGTATAAAATATTTCCTCACTCCCTGATGAAAAGAATCCATTCAGATATACAAAATATTTATGAAATCAATTTATACAAACACAACCTTTACAAATAAAGTGTCTTGTACTTTATGGATATTTACTGGAATTGCCTAAAACAAACTTTTATAACTAATTTGTTCTAATTAGAGAGGCTTTTAAGTAAAGTGATTTTTTTATTTCTGGATATTCTTATATTTTTATTAATTTTGTGTTTGTAATAAGTTTTCACTCTTTTTTCTGTTCATTTTACAGTGATTAAAATATAATGTTGCCTTTGTTGTGCACTAAAAAACTGACAAAGAAAGCTCATGGTTCAATCATTTTCTGGCAGTAGTACCAGTAGAATTTAATTTTGTAACTCATCAGATTAAATATGCAGACATTGTATAACTAACCATATTTATACGAGAAAGTAGACAATGAAAACATACTGCTAATTTTATTCATTTTATTGCAAACTTTATATGAATTATATTTAGTCTCATCTTTCTAATTGTTAAAATAAATTATTTTCTTATTTTAATTTACATTTAATACTGCAATCTTATCAGATTATAAAGTCGTTCTTTCAAATGCATTCATAATTCAATATATAGCTGTGTTCTTTAAATGCTTTTGTATAAATGTTATTTTACAAAAAATGGCATCTCAAAACATTAGACATTTTTAAAGAAGTTAATATACATTAGAATTATTGCTAGATTGTTTTAATGAGTCATCTTAAATGTAAATTTTAAGAATTAGTGTTTTTATTCATAGTTTTGAGGTTTTTTAAATATATGACAAGGTATAAAGTAAATTTCATATGGAATAGTATCCAACTAAATAAGTTTGTTAGATATTTTATTTCGTCTCTGTCCATATAATTCTAAGAATGGAAATAAAATTATTAATTAAATCATTATCACAAAATTAACACTGTCTATCAAAGATTTGGACTTTGCACGTGTGGATTTTTAACTGTAATCACTATAACAAATAATTTCAGTAATGCATAAATTCTTGTCTTCATAATTCACTTAGAGTAAGGTAGATAGATTATTACAGAGAACAATATTTATTATTCTTACTATTATTATTTTATTCTGAGTTTTTATCCATTTTGTATTTTCCACAACTCTCTGAATGTATACACACTTTGATTGCTAAAGCAAATAGTGTGAAATTAAAAATGGAAAGATTTTCTCTGAGATTTGAACTTACTTTCCACACCTCAAGTCTGACAGTCATTTATTTATTTCCCTTTTCACATTTTTTGCTAATCATTTGAAGAGTATAGTGACCTGAGGTGTTTTAATCAAAAGCAACAATAAGTTCAATTAAGTAATAAAATAATTATGGTAAAAATATTGCATGTAAAAAAAATATATCATTATTCTTGCTTTATTTTAGTTATATTTGGATATTTTGCTTTATTTTGTAAATGTTATAGTCTCACAAAGATTTCTTCGTTTTATTTTAAATAAGACTTTTTTAATGTTTTAGGAAATTACATAGGACAGTGACAGTTACCATTAAAATGAACTTTGAGTTGCAACAACTTGAACATTTTAAAGGTTTTAATATATGCTTCTTAAAAGATAGTTGTTAATCTAAGTTTTCCCCTCAGTCTCTCTGTTCAGTATATTATAGTTTGGTTATGAATATCTGCAGCTAAAATTTAATATTATACTGATTGAAATATGATGAAAAGAAAAACTTGTGAAAACTTGTGCCTTTGCTCAAGTTTTTTTTCTATTTGAGTTGACTGGTTTCTTCACCAGTTTCTTATTTCACTGCCATCTGGTTTAATTTTCAAATTTCTTGGTGCATGATTAATAACTCAGTTTTTTTTATACTCAGCAAAAAGCAGAAATAGAAGTCTAGGCAGACATGTCTGATAGAGAACCATTAAAGAAGCAATCATTTTGTAAATGGGAAATGAGAATCCAGACATTCATTTGAGAAAAAGTTAAACATTTTTTGTTTAAGCTTGTTATTATTTATATTTAATAACTTTGATTATCTTAATTATTTCACAGTGTTTTAGCAAGTTCATTCAACAGCCTTCTTCAAGTGAATATATAGTGTTTTGTTGGTTTTGTCCTGTTTAAAAATATCTTTTGAAAATCTCTCGTGAACTAGATCCAGTTATCATGGTATTTATTTTTTTTGCTGAGTTAATTCACTTTTATTCATGAGTAACCTGGAAAAGCAAATAAAGCTTACTCATAAGAAAAAAAGAAAAATATCCTATTTGAAAACACTGAACTTAATTTGTTCCTTGAATATATGAATATATTTTCACTGATCAAAAACATTGTGAGCTTCCAAATTGAAAAGGAATATAAGTTTTAATTACGGAAGAGAATAATCTCATTTTCATGTGTCTAATTAAAATTTTGTGCAAATGTATGTTTTTTTTTTTTTTTAACTTAGATGAAGCATTTTTACTATTATTTTATTACAAATCTTACTCCATTTTATTAGTGTTATGTTACTGTTTAGTGATTATCATAACATCTGGATTGATAAACCTCTTTAATAAAATAGAGAAATAAAGTACGGCTTCCAACAAGATCTGAATTCATATCCCACACCTTGTAACTTCTTTTTATTGCTTTGACCCATTTGGCCATAATGATTTAACAAAGATGTAGTCATTTTACTTTTCCCTCCTTTCTGATTCTCTTTGCTGCTATTTTTGTTTTCACTACTTTGTAATCATTTTTTTCAGTTATTATTTTATTACATAGTAATTAAAATAAAAAATGACAGAGAATTGGGAAGATGTGGGTGGCAGAATGGTTACAAATTTGTGTCTATAAAAGAGGAGTTCCTTTAGTGTAAGTGAGTTCAAGGCATGTCAGAAACTCTACTCCCCCCCCCCCATTCCCTATACTCTAGCAGCCAAGGTGCATTGTGAGTGTTGTGATAAAATGTAAGTTACAGGAGTATAGCTAGTAATAATAATAATAATAATAATAAATGTATCACCTGTTTTTTCTTTTCATGTTTCTGTATATTTAAATGCTTATAATATTTAATAGGAATAGGGCAACTATTGAATAAACTATATACAATTTTATAAGAAACAAAGGTGATGAGGGTTTATTTGCATTGTAGCTTGGAAATAATTGCATTCAAATAATAGTCGTGATGGCATTTTGATATGAATTGTTTAGAAGATTCAGTAAGATTTTTTAATAAATTTACTCATACTTAATGCAATTTTTGAAATGTCTATATAACAGCACAAACTAGTGAGAAAAAACATTGATTGTTGCAATTTGATCCTTAGCATTATAAAAATCAAGTCATAAAAAAGTTTTCAAAAACATACTTCTTCTATATTCTATTGACAACAAATTTTGGCAAAGTTTAACCATCATATCTGAAAAAATATGTGTAAAAAAAATGGTGTCAAAAACAGTTTTTCTCTAGACGCCACTATTATTATATACTCCCTCAACTGTCTCAGCAATGTTTATTGTTTTAAAAAGCTATATTTACAATTTTAAAATCCAAACATATAAAAATGGATTTAAACATTTTCTTTGTTCTTGAGAATTAAAAACAAAAATAGTAAACACTATTAGATTGTTTATTTACAAGAATAATTTTATATTAAAAAAAATATGTGAACTAACTACAATACAATGTTTATCATTTACCATTTTATAAAGAAATAAATATGAAAATATTTTTATTCATAAATTTATAAAATTATAAAAATATGTGGACCAACTATAATGAAATATTTATTCTGCAAACAAGAACATTCAAATAAACACATAACATTGAATAAATGAAATTATAAATTTTTGAAAAAATGTATTTTCCAGGCATTTCTTTCATTTGCTCTTGCCACTTAAATTCACTAAAATAGGTTGAGAGTATCTCTTCCTTTAATCAAACATTCTTTTAATTTTAGATTTTAGGCAAGACAATAAACACTCAAAATACTGAGTGTTTGTTGTTTCATCTAAACTCTATTATTCTTAATCAGTCATGACATGACTGACAATAGATAATCTGCAGTCTTTCTCGGTGTGCTTCACACAAATTTTTTTAAAAATTGCAATGATTTAAAAAATTCTTTAAAAAAAGTGTAGAAAGAAGTTTAATTACTGGAGTTTCAGACTTTAGATTCCTATTAATCAGATTTCCTTAATCCTTGATTACGATTATAAAAAAAATGAAAAATTGAAACAAAATAATCTGAGAAGAAAATGTATAATGTCCAAAATCATGTTTATTTAAATTTTATTGTTTTGTAGATCAGACATTTTTATAAATTTGCAAATAAAAAAAAATTGTTTTCATAGTTAGTTATTTATAAAAATATATATATATTTATTTATTTATAAAATGATAAATATTGCATTGTAGTTGGTTCACATATTTTTATAATCTTGTAAATAAACAATCTAACAACTCAATAGTGCATAACATTTTTTTTGTTATTAAAATTCTAAAGATAACTTTAAAACAGTAAACATTGTTGAAGGAGCCAAGTGAGTATACAGTAATAGTGGTGTCAAGAGAAAACTGTCCTTTTGACAAACCATTTTTTGCAGCTACATTTACATGCTAAACTTTTCCCAAAATTTAATTCCTAGATTTATTTGTTAATTCTTCTGTATTCAATTAAAATTTGTTTTATTTAGATTAGTTTATTGACTTTAATAATAGAATTTTATTCCATTTCAAATAGGGCAAACATTAAGCAATGCATGTACTTAAACACTTTATCATGATTTACATATCATTACATTATCTGTGCATGCTAATGAGAACAGCATTATTATTCTGATCTATATTTGTTTTAAAAGTAAAAATAGACAAGTTGAAACGTATAAAGGAAAACAACATTTCTGAATATCAAACAAGATCTTATCTGATTGTTTTTATATCTAAAATAATAGTGGTTACTTTTTTATGTAGGTCATGGAGAATGATATGAAAATAAATGAGAAAAGATTTAGTTGACTTCAATATGCCTGTCATATAAGGAAATAAAAAAAAATGAATGTTATTTAATAGATCAATTTGTTTTGATATTTCAAAAGTAAAATAGTTCAATTATGAATCTATGGCTATGGCTGTTAACTTTAATGATTTATGGCTGATCTACCAGCAGTAATTTACATTTGGTGGAGCTTATTAAAAAAAAAAATTCAACCTACAAGCATTAATATCAAACAAAGAGAGACAACTCTTATCATTTTATGGCATATAATCAATTCATTATACATTACCTTCATGGTAACTTGTGGACTTCTGATTTTTAATATCACCCAAATTAGATTTATTACAAAAAGATCAATGGAAAACTGACATTAAGAATAGAAAATAACAACCTTTTATGAACTATTTCTCTCAACTAATGAATTGCATAAAAATTATAATTAATGAAAAATATCTATATGTGCATTACAAAATGTAATGTTATTGTGAAAGCACAATAACATTAGACATAGTGAGCGCACACACACATATTGTTAAATTATTCAACCAACATAGTCTGATTAATTTTTACTGCATTTTTCCAGTTTTCAAATAAGATGTACATTGGGGGCAAAATTATGGGTTCAGAAGTTCAAATTTTGCTTTATTCAAGTACTTTCAACCACCTCAGTCATCAAGAACTGGAACAGTCAAAAGTACTTGAAGAAAACAAAACAAAATATGAACTTCTGACAAATTGTCAAAAATTTTAACCCCAATAGACATTTTACTTGAAAATTGGGAAAATACAATATAAAATTAAACAGACAAACCTTGTCATTAGAATTCTATTGACAAGGTTTTAATGTTTAATTTTAATTCAGTTTGAGGTATTGGATTTACTTAGTAATAAAATATAATTATTTCTATGTGTTTTTGAAGTTAGTAATATATTTCAAGATTGTATTTTATTGATCTTCATTGAAAGTTTCTTATGAGATTAATTTTCATTTAATTAAAATATAATTTGTGACAACTAAAGTAAACCTTCAAAGCTATTATGGATCAATCAAATTTTATGTGTTAATATAATGAAAGGTTTCTGGTAATTCATACTTGAGTAATGTACTCTACAGCATAACTCGGGTATCATTCTGAATTTTCACTTTACCTTCTACTGAATTATATGTAGGGAAAGAACTGCAACCATTTTTTTAATTGTGTGATAACATTAGATAAAATAGAAACCCCCATTGCTCTTACAACCTTCTAGCAATGATCTTAGTGGTCAGCAAAAGAATTCTCATTTTTTTAACTTTGTAAATCATCAGTTGAAATTTACTGCATACTACAAATAAAATCATTTAATACAAGATTAAACAATTATTTGTTGTAATATTGATGCAAATCAGATTTTACTTATCTTTTAATGAAGTTTATTCAGGGAAACAACTTTAGATAAGAAATTTAAGAAATTTTTCATTAACTTGCATTCAGTAAAATCAATTATTCTCATTAAAAAAATAAGTCATTGTCAATTTAGATCAAATCTGATGTTAATATTCAATAAAATAATTTCTTCATTTTAAGTCTAATTTCTACAAATACATGCATATGTTCTCAGTAAACTCATTTTTGAAAGTTGAATATGATTTTTTTATTTTGTTAAATGTTTGAAACATTTATATACATCTAACAAAATATATTGGATAAAAGAAAGATCTTTTCTGGGGTTACTAGCTCTTTTGGCATCAGATATTTTTATATAAATGTTTTACATACATAGAAATAAATGCACACACACATGTAGATATATGCATTAAATACAGATAGTAAATTAAAATATTTTTTGGTGCTGAAAAAGGTGTAAATGCATATTAAAATATATGCATTTAACTTTACTGGTTTATTTAATCAAATTTTGATTACTTTCAAGAAAGTTTCTTTATCTAATTTTCCTTCTATTCTAAAACTATCTTTGATGTAATGGATGTATTGTTAGTCATCTTCAGATCTCTTATTTTTAAGTCTAATAAACTCAATCTGAAGCCATTTAAGTTAAGTGCTTTTCATCTACCTTCCAACAAATATTGGAAATCTCACAAGTTTTGTTTATGGATTTCTCCTTTGGATTTTCCAGTGGAAAGTCATTTCCATAATTTCATGACTTACTGGTTAACACCAAGTCTAACTAACAAAAAGTAACTTTTAATTCTTTTGTCAATGAGAACTTTTTTTTAAAGTCATAATTATCACTTTTCTCATTTAAACATGTCATTTTATTTCTATTTTCAAAAAACTATATTTAAAATGTGTTGTTAAAGTATTCACTTATATAACTTCATTTCTGTAAAGATTTTACATGCAAAGCTTATATCAATAACATAGTTTTTTAACTCCTTACACAATGTTTTATCATTATTTTTTTCAGTTATAACTTTAAATATTTTACCAATCATGTCATGTAATTAGCAAGCAAAATTATCACAAGTAAACAATGTTTTGTAAAAAAAAATGACAAATGTGCTTTTTAAATTAACCAATATTCAAGAAGAAAACATCTCTTTCTAACTCTCTCTTTTTTATATATATATATATATATATATATATATATATATATATATATATATAAAAAGGATGTCAAAAAAGTAAAGTAGAAATATTTATTAAACCAACATGTTTATTACAGTACAATTAACCACTGTTACAAATATTGTTTGACATATAGTTATGCACATCATCTGTCGGGGGCCCAATCTGATAATCCCTAAGAGGCTAAGGTTGATTCCATGACCTGGAATCATCTGTTATCACCAACACCAAGAATTCAATGTTAAGTAGTCATTCAACTGTGTTCCGGAATGTAAAAGATGC
The DNA here is from genome assembly GCA_964036315.1 of Acanthosepion esculentum. Taxonomy (NCBI): domain Eukaryota; kingdom Metazoa; phylum Mollusca; class Cephalopoda; order Sepiida; family Sepiidae; genus Acanthosepion; species Acanthosepion esculentum. The sequence goes on from OZ038512.1 coordinate 15,941,421, forward strand.
TTATAAACTTTATTCTGTATTGTCAGACAGTTCTACTCAGATGACTCAGTGGCTGTAGAGATTCAAGATTGGCTCCACTTGAATTCATTGAATGTAGGATGTAATTATGTATTTGTGCACCAATCCATCAATCTTGGTGCTAACTATATAGTATTCCTGGTAGTATATGCATAATATTTTGTTTGTATTGTAATAAACATGTTGGATTAATAAATGTTTGTACCTTAATTCTGGGACTTCCTTCATACAGTTATTATTAAATGTACACATCAATGAATTTGTAAAATGTATAGATTGTATCCTTTAATCTTTTCTCTATTGTCACATAGTCTCACCTTTCATTTAGATAAGAATATGCTTTTTTTCATGAAAACACATGCCTACACTGGTTAGTACAACTGTTACATGAACAAATACAAAAGTAAATTTATTAAGATTTAAAAATACAGATAAAAACTATACACATAAAAAAAAATTTAACTACTTATAAATTCAACTAATCACATAAATTAACATCAACCAAATTTTTTAAATTATAGACATGAGAAAATGAAATAAAAAAAACATCTTATATTTAAACAAACCTGTTTTAAGATACTTCAGCCAGAATATTTTTAGAAAAGCATTAACTGACCATAACTTTTATATATACAATGAGGCAACCAATGTGACTACTATATGCATCTAGATAAACTTTACCTTGGGGAAATTCCTTTTGTTGCAAAATTAAATTGCTCAAATACAAGTGAAAGGTACCATAGCATTTAAGATGTTCTTTGAAAAATTTTATAGAAAAATCATTAAGAGCAGCGTTGTTATATATATTTAATTTAAAGTATATGTATATCAATAGGACTATTTATAATAATTTCAAATTATAGTGAGTAATTATTATATATATTACATATAGGTATATTGTATGCATATATATATATTATACAAAAAGGAATATATATATATTATATAATATATGCATATAATATATATATTATATAATATATATATATCTGTTATATAATATATGTATATAATATATAATAGATGCATATAATATATATTATATAATAGATGCATATAATATATATTATATAATAGATGCATATAATATATATTATATAATAGATGCATATAATATATATTATATAATAGATGCATATAATATATATTATATAATAGATACATATAATATATATTATATAATATATGCATATAACATATATATTATATAATGTATGCATAAAATATATATATATAATATATATATATAAAATATATATATATAATATATATATATAAAATATATATATAATATATATATATAAAATATATATATAATATATATATATAAAATATATATATAATATATATATATAAAATATATACATAATATATATATATAATATATACAAAATATATATAATGTATATATATAATATATATACAAAATATATATAATATATATATAATATATACAAAATATATATAATGTATATATATAATATATATACAAAATATATATAATATATATATAATATATACAGAATATATATAATATATACAGAATATATATAATATATATATAAAATATATATATATAATATATATATATATATAATATATATATATATAAAATATATATATATATAAAATATATATATATATAATATATACAGAATATATATAATATATACAGAATATATATAATATATATATAATATATATATATATAAAATATATATATATATAATAGATATAAAATATATATAATATATATAGAATATATATATAATATATGTAAAATATATAATATATACAAATATATATATATAAAATATATAATATATACAAAAATATATATATATAATATATATACAAATATAATATATCTAATATATATATCTAAAATATATAATATATACAAATATATATATATATAAAATATATAATATATACAAATATAATATATCTAATATATATATCTAAAATATATAATATATACAAATATATATATATATAATATATCTAATATATATATCTAAAATATATAATATATACAAATATATATATATATAATATATCTAATATATATATCTAAAATATATAATATATACAAATATATATATATATAATATATCTAATATATATATCTAAAATATATAATATATACAAATATATATATATAATATATCTAATATATATATCTAAAATATATAATATATACAAATATATATATAATATATCTAATATATATAATATATACAAATATATATATAATATATCTAATATATATATCTAAAATATATAATATATATATATATATATATATAATATATCTAAAATATATATATAAAATATATAATATATACAAAAATATATATATATATAATATATACAAAAAAAAATATATATATATAATATATCTAAAATATATGTATAAAATATATATATACAAAAATATATATATATATTTAAAATATATAATATATACAAAAATATATATATATAATATAAAATATATAATATATACAAAAATATATATAGTATATCTAAAATATATTTATATAAAATATATAATATATACAAAAATATATATAGTATATCTAAAATATATATAAAATATATAATATATACAAATATATATATATATATATAATATATCTAAAATATATAATATATATAAAATATATAATACATATATTATTATATATATATAATACATATATTATAATATATATATATTATATATATATAATACTTATATATATATATAATACATATATTATATTATAATATATATATATAATACATATATTCTATTATATATATATATATAATACATATATACTATTATATATAATACATATATTCTATTATATATATATATATAATACATATATACTATTATATATAATACATATATTCTATTATATATATATATATATATAATACATATATTCTATTATATATAATACATATATTCTATTATATATAATACATATATTCTATTATATATATATATATATAATACATATATTCTATTATATATATATATATATAATACATATATTCTATTATATATATATATATATAATACATATATTCTATTATATATATATATATAATACATATATTCTATTATTATATATATATATATATATAATGCATTTATTATATTATTATATATATAATGCATATATTATATATATAATACGTATATTATATTGTAATATATATGTATATTATATATAATACGTATATATTATATTGTAATATATATGTATATTATATATAATACGTATATTATATTGTAATATATATGTATATTATATATAATACGTATATTATATTGTAATATATATGTATATTATATATAATACGTATATTATATTGTAATATATAATATGTATATTATATTATAATATATATATAATATGTATATTATATATAATACATATATAATATGTTATATGTATTATATATAATATATATGTATTATATATATATATGTTATATGTATTATATATATAATATATATGTATTATATATATATATGTTATATGTATTATATATATATAATATATGTATTATATATAATATATATGTTATATGTATTATATATATAATATATATGTATTATATATATGTTATATGTATTATATATATAATATATATGTTATATGTATTATATATATAATATATATGTTATATGTATTATATATATGTTATATATATATAATATATATGTTTATAGATATGTTATGTATTATATAATATATATGTATTATATATATATATATGTTATATGTATTATATATATAATATATATGTATTATAGATATGTTATGTATTATATAATATATATGTATTATATATATATATATGTTATATGTATTATATATATAATATATATGTATTATATATATATTATATATATATATATAATATATGTATTATATATATATTATATATATATATATAATATATGTATTATATATATATTATATATATATATATATAATATATGTATTATATATATATTATATATATATATATATAATATATGTATTATATATATATTATATATATATATATATAATATATTATTATATATATATTATATATATATATAATATATGTATTATATATATATTATATATATATATATAATATATGTATTATATATATGTATGTATTATATATATATATAATATATGTATTATATATATGTATTATATATATGTATGTATTATATATATATATAATATATGTATTATATATATGTATTATATATATATATAATATATGTATTATATATATATATAATATATGTATTATATATATATATAATATATGTATTATATATATATATAATATATGTATTATATGTATGTATTATATATATATATATAATATATGTATTATATGTATGTATTATATATATATATATAATATATGTATTATATGTATGTATTATATATATATATATAATATATGTATTATATGTATGTATTATATATATATATATAATATATGTATTATATGTATGTATTATATATATATATGTATTATATGTATGTATTATATATATATATATAATATATGTATTATATGTATGTATTATATATATATATGTATTATATGTATGTATTATATATATATATATAATATATGTATTATATGTATGTATTATATATATATATATAATATATGTATTATATGTATGTATTATATATATATATATATTATATGTATGTATTATATATATATATATAATATATGTATTATATGTATGTATTATATATATATATATATATAATATATGTATTATATGTATGTATTATATATAATATATGTATTATATGTATGTATCATATATATATATAATATATGTATTATATATATATATATATAATATATGTATTATATATATATATATATATAATATATGTATCATATATATATATATATATATATATATAATATTGTTGTAGATTCCAGGGTGAATCCGATATCAATGAATAAAAAACGCCAGGAATCGATGAGGAAAATAAATGTATCAACGTAATAATGCTAACTGTTAATACGGGTTAGTAGATCGAGGAGTGATGGTTCGTAGCAATAATATATATACTGTCTTGGTATTGAAGTATCGCGGTTTGTCTCCTTACTGAGTCTACGTGCTCGCTAACTGTGACTCTTGTGCTACCCTCCTCTATAATAGACTGTCCGGGTATTCACTGGTAGTAATATATGTATACCTCGGGTGAGTCCATTTGTGTAAAAAGAGGAGACCCCCTAACACCCCCTCCTTAGATAGGGAATTTCTATCTTTTCCTTTCTCTTATGGTCGACAATTTCAGGCACTGTAAATTTTCTCTGCCTGCTAGTCCTTCCAATTTCTGTCTTCTTGTGGTCTTTGAATCTCAAAAACTTCAAAGATCGCCTCCATCAACTCGTCATTTTCTGCGGGTGACGAGCTTGGCTCTTCAACCCGTCTTTTTTGTATTTGATCAATATGTTTTCTGTGGGTAAATTTTTCGTCTTTCGTGTACAACACGTTTCCTAGTCTATTATTGTATTTGGTTCCTCATAAGCCATATTGTTACTGAAATAGACCCATTCTTGTTTTAATGATCTCTTGAGTACTGTAGATGTATACCGATTTTTATTTATTTTTTCCTTCGTCCTCTGAATAAATTCATCCTTTTTCGCTTCTTTTCTTATCTCTCGCAAGGTCACAGGTAGTTCCTTTACTGCCTTGTATAACTCGTTACTGTTTTCATCTGTGGTAGCAAATGGCGCATTTTGCTTCTTTTTACATACTGGTTGGACATTTTCTTTCAATTCAATTCTAGCTGCACCCTTACAAAACGAGCTAATAGGTGAATCCCATACGTCGAACTTTTGCATACAGTCTGTACCCACTAGATTTTCTGTATCTTTCATTACGTATATCTTGAGTTTTTTTTTGTTTTCCCGTGAAATTTATCATTTACGATTATTTCTCCTTCGAATTTTATACGCTTTCCTGTCACCGACTTAGCAATTTTTTGTGTATGTAACATGGTTGGTCTGTTAAGCTTTTTCCATGTCTGTAGGTTAATTATCGTTAGCTCGGAACCCAAGTCTAGTTTAATTTTATCTTTTTATTTAAGATTTCAAGTTACACATTTCCTTATGTTGGCATTGTCTTCGTCATGCATCCTAGTAGCTCTTATCCTACTAGTCGCTTTTCTGTTACTACATTGGGATGCCTTGTGCCCCATTTTTCCACACACAAGACAGTTTTTATATTTAAAACGGCAATCCTTATTCCAGCGTAGTCCTCCACATCGATAACATGCAGATGGGGGTGGCTTATATTTGTTTCGATTTTCGTCATAATTTGCCCTATATGTTGTACTTTTTCCCTTATAGAATTTTTGTTTTCTTTCCGGGGAGGGTGAAGAACGTAAACTTTTGTTTAACTTACGTATATGTGATACTCCTGACTCCTCAATGTTCTTCGAGTCTTTCTTATACTCAGGCATTTTTGGCAATCTTTTGATAATTGTTGTAGTGTTAGTCCAGATTCATTTTGTAGTTTTGAAAGCATTCTTTTGCGCATTTCACTATCTTTTACTGAGACTAACCCTTGAACAAAGATGAGACACTTGTAATTGTCCGGTGTTAATTCAGCCAACTTGAAGTCGTGGCAATGTTTATTCACAAATGCAGCAAACATGGAATAGTCCTCATTTTCCCCTTTACCAGGTTAAGACATTTCCACCTCTTGTGGAAGAGTGACGTTTTTGGACTGAAAAGCTCTTTAAGACATGTAACTGCTTCGTCAAACGTTAATTCGATCGTCTTTTTTGGCAAAATGTAATCCACAAATTTTGTGTATTCCTCAGTTCCTAATTTTCTGAGCAACAGACGTAGCTTCTTTGCTTCTGTCCAGTTTTGACAATCGATGTTGTAGATGTCATCATAACATCTGAAATAATCCCCGATTTTTTTTCCTTTTCTACAGAGTATTTGAAAGTTTATATCGTATTCCACACTGCGTCTTGGGAAAAAGTCGCCTCTTTTTCGATATTTTGTTGTTTGTTACCCGCTACCTTTAATATTAGTTCCTGCGTTTGTAGTAATTGTTTTTGCCATTTTTCTTCCATTCTTTCCTGGAGTTGTAATTGCTGTTCATTTTGGTATTTTACAAGTTCTACTAAAATATTTTTAAAATCCTCCATGATAAAAGTCTTACGAAAAACTCGCTTTTCCGTATTTTAGTCCTCGTAAATCTTTTGTCGCCAAGTTGTTGTGGACACTGGCAAAAATGGCGAAGGAGACTTTTTTCTTTTTTTTTTTTCTTCTGTGTGAGTTCAAATACCTCGTCGTCAATTTGTTGTGGACAACGAGGGGGAATTTTGTTTCGATTTCCTTCCCGTGTAAATTCGAATTCTTGTCGCCAAATTGTTGTGGACAATGAGGGAGAATTTTGTTTTGATTTTTTTTCCCGTGTGAGTTCGAATTCCTCGTTGCCAATTTGTTGTGGACGAGGTAGAATTTTTTTTTCTTCTTCCCGTGTGAGTTCGAATTCCTCGTCGCCAATTTGTTGTGGATTCCGGGATGAATCCGATATCAATGAAAAACAAACGCCAGGAATGGATAAGGAAAATAAATGTACTAACGTAATAATACAAACTGGTAATATGGGTTAGTAGATCCAGGAATGCTGGTTAGTAGGAATAATATATATACAGTCTCGGTATTGGAGTGTCACGCTATAACTCCTTACTGAGTCTACGTGCTCGCTAACTGTGACTCTTGTGCAGCCCTCCTGTATATATGTATGCATTATATATATATATGTATTATATATGTATGCATTATATATATACAGACTGTCTAGGTATTCACTGATAGTAGTATATGTGTACCTCGGTTGAGTCCATTTGTGTAAAAAGAGGAGACCCCTTAACAAATATATAATATATGTATTATATATAATATATGTATTATATATAATATATATATTATATATATATATATATATAATATATGTATTATATATATATATAATATATGTATTATATATAATATATGTATTATATATATATATAATATATGTATTATATATAATATATATATTATATATATATAATATATGTATTATATATAATATATATATTATATATATATAATATATGTATTATATATAATATATATATTATATATATATATAATATATGTATTATATATAATATATATATTATATATATATAATATATGTATTATATATAATATATGTATTATATATATATAATATATGTATTATATATATATATGTATTATATATATATAATATATGTATTATATATATGTATTATATATATATATTATATATGTATTATATATATATATATAATATATGTATTATATATATATATAATATATGTATTTTATATATGTATTATATATATAATATATGTATTATATATATAATATATGTATTATATATATAATATATGTATTATATATATATGTATTATATATATATATGTATTATATATATATATGTATTATATATATAATATATGTATTATATATATAATATATGTATTATATATATATATATATGTATTATATATATGTATTATATATATAATATATGTATTATATATATATATATGTATTATATATATAATATATGTATTATATATATATATATATGTATTATATATATAATATATGTATTATATATATAATATATGTATTATATATATATGTATTATATATATATATGTATTATATATATAATATATGTATTATATATATATATATATGTATTATATATATATGTACTATATATATATATGTGTATTATTTATATATATATATATATGTGTATTATATGTATATATGTGTATTATTTATATATATATATGTGTATTATATATATATGTGTATTATATATATATATGTGTATTATATATATATGTATTATATATATATGTATTATATATTATATATATATGTATTATATATATATATATATGTATTATATATGTATTATATATATATGTATTATATATGTATTATATATATATGTATTATATATATTTGATTGGTAGTTGATCAATAGCCAATCACAATGGTGTGTGCTCTATTTAAGTTGTTTGCGGGGAATTTTTTTTTTTTTATATGTATTATATATATATATGTATTATATATATATATGTATTATATATATATATATATATATGTATTATATATATATGTATTATATATATATGTATTATATATATATATGTATTATATATATATGTATTATATATATATATATATGTATTATATATATATGTATTATATATATATATATTATATATATGTATTATATATATATATTATATATATATGTATTATATATATATATATATATATATTATATATATATATATATTATATATATATATGTATTATATATATATATATGTATTATATATATATATATATATGTATTATATATATATATATATATGTATTATATATATATATATATGTATTATATATATATATATGTATTATATATATATATATGGTATTATATATGTATATATGTATTATATATATATGTATTATATATATATGTATTATATATGTATTATATATATGTATTATATATATATATTATATATATATGTATTATATATATATATTATATATATATATGTATTATATATATATATTATATATATATATGTATTATATATATATATTATATATATATATGTATTATATATATATATTATATATATATATGTATTATATATATATATATATGTATTATATATATATATATATGTATTATATATATATATTATATATATATATATATATATGTATTATATATATGTATTATATATTATATATATATATATATGTATTATATATATTATATATATATGTATTATATATATATATGTATTATATATATATATGTATTATATATATATAATATATGTATTATATATATATAATATATGTATTATATATATATATATGTATTATATATATAATATATGTATTATATATATATATGTATTATATATATAATATATGTATTATATATATATATGTATTATATATATAATATATGTATTATATATATATAATATATGTATTATATATATATAATATATGTATTATATATATATATGTATTATATATATAATATATGTATTATATATATATAATATATGTATTATATATATATAATATATGTATTATATATATATATGTATTATATATATATAATATATGTATTATATATATATAATATATGTATTATATATATATAATATATGTATTATATATATATAATATATGTATTATATATATATATGTATTATATATATATAATATATGTATTATATATATATATATATGTATTATATATATATGTATTATATATATATATATATGTATTATATATATATAATATATGTATTATGTATATATGTATTATATATATAATATATGTATTATATATATAATATATGTATTATATATATATATATGTATTATAGATATAATATATGTATTATATATATAATATATGTATTATATATATATCATATATGTATTATATATATATATCATATATGTATTATATATATATATCATATATGTATTATATATATATATATAACGTATGTATTATATATATATATATAATGTATGTATTATATATATATATATAATATATGTATTATATATTTATATATAATGTATGTATTATATATATATATATAATATATGTATTATATATTTATATATAATGTATGTATTATATATATATAATATATGTATTATATATTTATATATAATGTATGTATTATATATTTATATATAATATATGTATTATATATTTATATATAATATATGTATTATATATATATATAATATATGTATTATATATTTATATATATGTATTATATATTTATATATATGTATTATATATATATATAATATATGTATTATATATATATATAATATATGTGTATTATGTATATGTATTATATATATATGTGTATTATATATATGTATATATATATACATATATATATATATTTATATATATTTGTTCATACATGTTTCATTAAATAATATAGATAAGTGTTGTCTATATATTTGATGTAGGTTCTTTTCATATAGTCTGATAAGCTTAATAACATTATCATTAAACAATGAAAGAAAATCACACTATTGATACATATTTTTTAATCCAATCTAAGCTTTTATTTTTCTTGTATGACCGAACACCTCATATTTTCAGGACTGACATTAAAAAAAAGATGAATACTGATATTCAAACAAGGAGATATGGTAAGCCTAAATATAAGCTTTCCTACTAACAGCAATTTAAAATTATAGGCTGTCAAATTGTATTAAAAATACAAAAGAACAAGTAACTTCAGTATTCTTATAGATAATATCTTAGTGACATTATCAGCTTGCTTGGGATGAATTGATTAAAAAATTTATTTCTCTTCTTTTTTTTTTTTAATCAATTCACTCCAAGCAAAGTGATAATGTCACTAAGATGCAAGGGGCTGCTGGGTTTGAAAAAGACTTTAGAAGGAACTGGAAACACAGTTCTAAGCAGGAAATGAGATCAATCTCTGCTCCTTTTCAAAAGACTGAGGTGAAGTGAATTGGATCATAGGTGAACCTATTAAACTATAATTACCATGTTAAATTACTGATTTGTGCTGATTTAAAAAATAAGTTAATACAAAAAGCATGGGATTAAAAACTTGTATATATCAGATTTACTCAATTCACCCATTTGTTTTGCTGTCCATTTTCTTTTGAAATCTAGACATGAAAACCCATCATTTCTTTATGTTATAGATATTTGTTAATTTACTATTTGATTAACTGTAGTAATAACTGTATTGTAATAGTGTTTTTTTCTGTTAATATTCTTAAAGTTTTCAATACAAAAAATATGTCAAATGATCATAACACTCATTAATTATTCTATAAAAGAATATGAAAATGAAACACCAGAATAAAACACTTCAAATTAATGAGTTAAATAAATGAGATGTTATCATGGGTACTTTTAAAAAATTTTACTCTTTTGTATCATATTTAATTTTGACCAGTATAATAATTCCATATTTCATTTTAACAACTTTGGCAATTTAAAAAAAATTTCCCCCTAAAATTATAATAATTAGAAAGAAGATTTAGGAAGAAAAATAGTTCAAATATGAAAAATCACTTGTAATTTTAAAAGTCTCTAAAAAAAATGAATGCAAGCTTAAACATAACTATTTCAGCAAAATTGTTTTCTTATGGACAGAAAGAAGAGAGCAATATAGTAAATGAGAAATGAGAATAGATTGAATCTCAGAACTAGATTTTTATGAAAATAAGACAATCAAAGGAGAAAATTGATGGAACAGTTGAAATTTAGTAAAAATTAAAGATGAAAATGTTAGCTGTAATAAATTGACTAGTTTTAAAATAAATTTCTTTCCGAAATTTTTACATGCCTTTACTTCAATAGCCTGCAAATGTCTTTTTTGCCCAATTTTAGCCTACCACATTTCAAAATAAAATGGATTAAATATCCCAATGTTTTTGAAAATTCACTTAATAAAATTAAACCCTGTTTGGGGGACTTTTAACCAATTTTTATCATCTCATGTTTATAGTGTCTTTCTGTGATATTTTTTACTAATCTTCACATAATTCTTCTTAAAATGTTTCTCGTAGTTGTATATTGTTCATAATACTGTAGTTTTATGAACAATATACAACTACTAGAAACATTTTCCTTATTACAGTTAGGTACCATAAAAGATTTATATTATTGTTTATATCACCTGATTGTACTTTAAGCAATTTTGTCAATAATTTAAAATGTTTCTCTTGTTGGAAACCATTTTTCAGGAATTTTTATATTCATAAAATATTTGGCTAATGCTTTGATACAAGTATGTTGTAGAAATAAGTATCAATTGTTAATTGACAGAAATAGGCTTAGTTAAAACTACATTATAAAAATGTGACCTACCAGTTTGTACATTATAAAAATTAGAATACTTATTACTGTTATCTTACCTTTGTGCTATGTGTTACACCAAGATGAAGAGAAAATATATAGGGAAACATAAATAGAAAAAAATATATGGCAATAGTTCTATGGTAACCATCCACTGCAGATATTAATTCAAATATTGGTAGCATACATATTACAATCTAAATAATAAGAGCTATCTGTTTGAAATGTAGCAATGGTTGGGGTGGGGGCATAAGACCATTAATATAATTTGCCAGTAAAAAGAAATAGTTGCTTATATTTTCTCACATTAGATACATTTTATGAGCTCCTGAAATGTATTTAAACTCACATTATTTCTTTTGAAGTTTAACTTTCATTTAATGTACCAAATGGGATCTAAGGGATCCAATTTAAATTATTATGTTCATATCCTGAAACCAGTTGTATGATCTCAATTAAATCAAATAAAAATATTTGTTATTTTTATTACATTTCTCATGTGTCCTGAAACCAGTTGAATGATCTCATTTAACAAATCCCGTTCTCCTTGAATCCCCAAAAAAGAAAAATTTTAGTCATAATTTTATTATATTATCTTTTTCTAAATTCATTATTCTGATTGACAACAACTTAACTCTTCATTACCCAAATGTGTGTGTGTGTGTGTGTGTGTGTGTGTATATATATATATATATATATATATATATATATATATATATATATATATATATATAACTTCTACATTGAAAATTGTAAATAATTTTTTCCTTCAGATAAACTCTATTTCATTTCTGTTATTAATACCATGATTAATTTAAAGAGAAAGGGCAATGAGGGGAGGATACAACAATCCATTGAATTCTTGTGATTATTGTTCCGTAAATTTATTTCTTTACATGCATAAAATATATATAAACATGATAATACTGTGTGTGTATGTGACAGATGCTAATGATTTTATCTGGGTATAAAGTGATCAAATTATAATCATTAATACTATTTTCTATCAAACTCTGGCCTAGTACTGTGTATTTGTCTTTGTGTAGCTGGTTCACATGTTATACTTTAGTCAACCAGCATTTGTATGTGACTTATAGCTATCCTCTTGCATTTTGGGAATGAGCAAAAACAAAACAAAAAGAATCAATCCTATTAAAATGCCGACTAAATGATCATATACATGAACTTTGATCAGTTTACTAAATTGATTCCATTATGAATTATTTCTTAAAGAATTTTAAAAGTAGTTTAATGTAAAAATAAAGCTTGCAAATAAATTCAGTTTTTTTACCTTGGTGCAGGTCTTTAAATTCCTTTTAAAAGCAAATTTAGTTTGAAAAAGCCACAACTACAATGAATTTTTTTCTTTTCATTTACTTGAATGTAAACTGAAACTTTCTTCACAGAATTCCTTTTAAAACAATTAATCTAGGTCCAAATGTAATCACAATAAAAATTTATAATTTCTTCCAATTATATTTCTTAAAACTAAATCTTAAATTCTTTTTGTACTATTTTAAAAAATAATGTAAAAAGTGCAAATCAGTTTTTATGTTAGAAAAAGAGTACAAAATATTTTTATTTAAACATTACATCCTTATACACACACACAAATAGATATATATTTACTTAAATACAAAAAGAATGCTTTCAATTTTCTGAAATCTATATATTTGTACATCCACCCCCTTCTTCATTTTATAGAAAATTTGCTATTTTTCTTGTTCCCTGTCACTTTTAAAGAGAATAGATCCACTGTAAAAGTTACTTGAAAATTGTGCAATAATTTATCTTTATGGCTGCAGATCTTAAAAAAAGAATGTTCCAGTGGCACAAAAAATAATCATCATTTGCCTACATGTGAATGCATTTAGAACTATTTAAAAATTCAAGGAAATATTTTTACAGATTAACTTTGAACAGTAAATATTGTGATCTAAAATTGAAGAATATCTTCCACAGAGAAAACATTTTTTAAATCAGACATCAATTTAAAATATAACTGCTTTTGCACTGAGTACATTGATCAAAATACAACTCGGTGTTGGCTGTTGTTGCCATGAAAAAATTACTATATCCTGGTGGTATATTCACATTGTTGGGTATAGCATATCTATTACAGACAGAGCAATTTTCTTGTTGTTAACCTATTAACCATTTATGTTATCCCAGTGGCATGGTGTGAAAAGAATGGTTATATTGTTAAATTTGCAGTGTGGCAAGAAGTGATAAAACTGTTGTGCTTTGAATTGTCATAATCCTTCACAGAAATTTAATTTGTGATAGTAAATATTATAAATGCTTTTAATGGGGAAATTCCAGCATTAAATTACTTTCCCCAACAAAAGCAATTCTTCTTATGTATATATATATATATATATATATATATATATATATATATATATATATATATATATATATATATATATATATATATATAACAAACTTTTAAAAATTGAATTTATATTTCATTTGAATTATTTTCATGTATCTTTTGTTTCACACCTCAGGCAAATGGAAAAGCCTGGTTTTGCATTTCAAATGTTGTATATATTATATTTGATAGTATTTCAAACAGTAAATGAACATTTGTTATCTATTTTAACTGTTGATTTGACAGTGCTATATATAATTAAATCCTGAATGGAAATTTGTACAGTGAAGAAGTTTTATCAAGTAAGCAATACATAGTTTGCTTCTTATAAACAACATGCCTACCTATTCCTTATGTTTTCTTCTCTTCGTTTTTTATTTATTTTTCATCTTTCCAAGTATTTCTGTAGCTTATTATTCATTATTCTGGGAGCATTTTTACAAAACAATCTACAAATATTTTAGGTGGAGTTACAAGTGAACAACAAAATGCCATGCAAGCAGTTTCTTTCCACCAACATTGACATCTTCAAATAATGAATTCCTCTTCATTTCAACATCATTTGAACACTTTTATTTCTTATGCCATTCTTGTACACTTTCTTATTTCATTCAATCCTTTGTCTTAATGTGTTATACCCCTTTCTCTCTGCCACTCTGTGACTTGTTTAATCTTACTACTTTTCCCTCAATTTTTGTTTTTGAAATTAATTATGCTGTATCTTCTCTTTCTTTCTCTTCTATATACATCTTTCCTTTCTATTTTTCACTCTCTCATTCTTTTTCCTTATTTTCTCTTAATTCTTCATGGTCTTTTATTTTTGATCACTCAGTGACTTATCTTCTTGTCTCTCTCTCAATTTGTTTTTACTCCCCCCTCTCTATTTTAATTTATTATATTTTTTATCTGTTTTATTTTCAATTTTTCTCACTGATTATATTACTCAATTTCTTAAGTCTTTTCTTCTCCTGACTATTCATGACTCCCTTTCTTTCTCCATTTATTTTTCTCTCCTTCTTCATTTTCCCTTCCTCTGTCATTTATTCTTTTTCTTTTTCTTTTTTATTAACTGCTGTACCTTATTTTGCTCATAGCCTATTTTATTATCTTAACTAATTTATTTCAGTTCTATATTGTTTCTCTGACATATGACTTCCATATTTATCATCTCCTCTTCCCAGTGTGTAATAGTACATCTTTATTACACTTTCAAAATAATAAATATAATCATACTAGAGTATATGATACTGATATTGTACTTCCAAACCTGCTGTAATGTTTTTGCACCAATTTTTTATAATCAATGTTGCAAGCATTTTATCATAATGTGCCTTCAATCTTATATCTTTAATTGTCTATAACCTTCAATATTTAAACAAAAAAACACATCTTAAATTCAAGAAAGTATTTTAAGAGTATTTCTCTCTCTCTCTCTTTCTCTATTTTTTTTGTATATCATAAAAAATATATTCATGTCTTATTTTTAATTTACAATATTTACTAGAGATATTTGTTAGAGCTTATCCAGCATGGTCACATGGTACACTCAACAAAAAATAAATACAACTGAATTTCTTTTACTATTTCTTTAATGCTTGCACTCTATCAAGTGTTTATATTTTACTTACATAATTTCTCTGACTTTCAATTTTCAGTAGGAAAAATATTACGTTAAGCGGAGGAATAATCTTGAAAAAGAAAGCATAATTTAAAATAAGTAATAAACTAAAATGAGATTTTATGTTGATGTTAGCAAAATAAGTTTTATTGCTTTTTCAAAACCTTAAACAATGTTTTGCTCTGTCTGGGCACACTTCTTTTTTATCATAAAATTGACAAAAACAGTTGCAATTTGAATGCTTGTATCATGGCTTCTTTTTAGCAGTTATAATAAATATTGACTCAAAATAAGATTGGAGTTGCTTGTAAATGAGATTGAAAACCCTTTTTCAATTTCAAATACAAATCCCTGGCCTATTTTAATACATGCTCTAATAGTACCCTATGTTTTGAATCCATCATGATAAAAAATATGCCCCCATGTCCTTTCCAACCTGCAAAATAATGTCATTCTTAAGTTTAACACATTAATAAGAGGTGGTATTGATTGAAATTTTACAATGCTGTTATTTTCTAATTTGGCAAGTGTTTTAACTGCTTGAATGTCTAATATTTGTTTGACAATTTAGAAAATTCTTTAAATCCTTATAAGAAGGATTTGAAGAATTTGTTTATTAAAATGTTTTGCTGTAACTTTTTTTAAAAAACAGTTTGTGCGATAACTTTGTTTTAATATGTAATTTATGGATATGTATGAATAACTTATAGTGTATTTATATCACATCATTAGTATGTAATATACTTGATTTTTTACAATCTTCTTGTAAGTGGTTATTTAATATTTTCTAACACTGAATATTTCTCTTTATTTTTTCCTTATTTCACTCTTTATTACCAGCTATTTAATTTCCTTTTTCCTTAATTTTTTTTCTTTTTCCACTTCTTTCAATATTATGCACTGTCTCTCACATTTATTCCTTCATGTCCAGTTCTTACTTTAAATTTCTCTCATGCTTTTTTTCTGCTTTCTCTTCTCTCAACTTCTTATCTTTTCCTTTACTTTATTCCTTTCTTCTGCTCTCACTATCATTCTTCCTTTATTTCTTACTACATTCTTTCTTCCTTTCTTTCACTTTTATTTGTAAAATGTGAGAGATATGTTTTTCTGCACACATTGGATGGAGGTTCACTTCTGCACTATTAAAATTCAATACATTTATCCCATCACCACTCATCCCTATTCATGTCTGTTTATATTTCAAATGTAATGTCATTGTTATTAATACTTTTTATTGTTATGTACATGAACAAATTTTTAATTATTATTATTATTATATATTTAAAAAAATAAATAAAATTTTCTTGATCCATTTTGTATATTTCTTTAAATTATTGTTCTGTCATATTTAAAGCTAAGTACATCTAATAAAAAAAATAATAATAAACAAAATTACTGTTATTGTTTTTCTTTCTTTGCCACAATCTCCTTGTGACTTGAAAGACAACGTCATATGCTCTATCAGGTGAGTCAGTGTAAACACTGGCTAGGTATATCAAAGCTGAATGAATTAACAAAGCTCAAACAGAGCATGATCACATGTGTCAGACTGAAATTGTAGACATTTGACATCTCTTGATCTGTGGTGTCATATGCATACCAAGAATACATAATGGAAGACATTACCCCACCCACAGATGGACAGTGCAGAGGCTGACCACAAATTCTTGATAATAGTGATCAAGGGCATCTCGCAAGAATTGTCTGCAATAACAAACAATACAGAGTTAAATCACATACAATACAGACAGTACTAAATGTATATCCAACAGGTCAGTTCAGTAGCTTCCATGGATTATAGGAACAGAAAACTCACCAAGGTGTCCCTATTAACACCATGCAACTGGATACAGTGTTTCACCTGAGTTCATGATTTTTCTAGTTAGGACTTGTGACATGGTGCATGGTCTGATGAGTCACAGTTTTAATTTTTCAGGCTCATTGTCCTTGAACCTTAGTTGTCAAGAAGACATCATGCTGACTGACGGGTGTTCTATAATGAAGTAGGAAGTGCCCACATGGCAGAGATTGACTCTGTTGGTCCACCTAAATACATTGTTGACAGTGACCACTATGTTGGGCAGCTTCATGACCATTCCTACCCCTGTTCATGGACTCCATCAACCCAAACAACAATAATAGGCTATTCCAGTAGGATAATGCATCATGTCATCAGTTGCCCAGAATTGGTTTGAAGAGCATTCTGCAGATTTCTATCAAAAGACATGGCCTATTTTTACATTTGCCTGACATGAGCCCAACTGGGAAGTGGTGGAGAGTTCTATTCACACACAAATATCATGAAGTTATTGTCAACTATCTCAATATTTCTCCAGATGTGTTCCAATCACTTGTGGAATTGATGCCATATCTTGTTACTGTTATATGATTAAATAAAGAACAAGTACAAGTAGTAAATCTTTATGAAATGTTTTGCTATTTATTTTACTTCATCAGAAAGTTGAATGATTCAGCACTATATTTCAAGTTTTAAATTCTATTTTGTTTTGTTTTTATTCATTGTGTAGATGTTATGTTTATTAGTGTTATGTAGTTGTGAATATATTTTTAGAAAATGTCTGCTGATATTTAAAGTATTTTGTATGTATTTCTTTTCCTCGGTGTAGTTTAGTGGAAAATTTTCTTTTATTTTTTTATAAAATATACTGTTTTTTTTTTTATATTGGTAAATTAAATATTGGTGGTTCAATATACATGTGACATCTACACAATCAATAAAAAACAAAACAGAATTTTAAAAACTAAAATATAAGTCAAAATTTTTTAATTTTCAAAATTTCTGATGAAACTAAATAAATAGCAAAACATCATATTCATAAAGATTTTCTACTTCTTCCTTACTCAATCATTCTTTTGGATTTAATCTGTATTTTTCAACATCATTTTAGTCTGATCTAAAGTGATGCAACTACATGTGCGCACGAAGGAGATGCTGAAAATTAAATTATTTTTTTATATGTTTTGGGTATACAGTCTATCTGATTTCATTTAGTTTCTTTTTTCTTCTTGTTCATGTTTCCATCACTTTTGTTATTAAATATCCAAAAACATTATGCTAGAAGATCTGCCAAAAAAGGTGCAATGTAAGAACTTGGACATGAATTTACTCTGAATGATATAGCAATTAAAGCACTTTCTGTACACTTTTGTCTTAGTAAATTGCTTTCTCTTTTAATTAAAGTATCATTTTTTTTAAATTAAAATTATTGTCAGACTTATTATGGTGGGCAACTAATGCATTGTTTTGTAAAAGATCCTTTTTTGTGTTCATACAATCTTTTCTTTAAATTCTTTAAGGTTTATCCTGTGTATTCCTTGTGGCAATTATTACAGATGATAGAGTAAATTCCTCCTTCAAGTTTTAGATTATGATTTTGTTTTGTATTAATTAAGTCTTTTATTATTTTAGAAGTAGTTGTTACAAATTTTGTGTTAAGCATAGATAAATTATTTTCCATTGTAGTTGTAATAGGTGATATTTTATTTCATTGAAGTCAATAAGACACAGCTTCAAATCTTCAGACCTGTAAACCAAATAAAAATGGAAAAACTTACTCTAGGTTCAAAAATTAAGAATAGTGATTTCATATAGAGAGAGTAGGGGGAAGAAAGATGTTAAGTTATCATCATGTAGGAAGAGGGAGGAAATGATGTGACATCTTAGTTGTAATGGATTCTTATCATAAAAATACTTATCTATTAACAAACATTTTTAATAGCAAAACACTTAAAATCAATCACTCTTGTGTTAACAATGTAGAGAAGATCATCTCAGCCCACAATAGTAAACTCCTTAATAAGTTTCAACAGTGAAGTACAAGATATTAACCCCGTATACAATTGTAGAAGAAAAACTGAGTGTCCTGTTGAGGGAAAATGAATGTTTAAGAATGTGGTGTATGAGGCAACTATCTTCCCTGAAGAAAATCTACATTGGAATATCTACAGAAAGTTGAAAACAATGCCTATATAATCACAGGCACTCTTTCAGCAAGAGATTGCTAAAAAAACAAACTACTTTATCCAGGCAATATTGGGAGCTAATTGACAAAGGCCTCACCCAACATTTGGAGTGGAAATTCATATCCAGGGCTCAGATTCCTAAAAACTTCAGGGACCATTGTGACCTATGTTTCCAGGAGAAAATATTTATAATTAAATAGAATAAACCAGGAGTTACTGAACCTATATAACATCAGATATGACATAACATATATTAATGTATTCAAATTTTTATCTTCTTTGGATTGATGCTGTTGCACATGTTTGCATGATTGCGTTTATTGTACTCTGAAGGTTAAGGTTGTGGTGTATATATGTGTTTTGATATGTATATTTATTTGGAGATAAGTATGTGTATATTCAGGGATATTTAGCAATGGACACAAAGCTGCAATAAATTTCAGAAACACAAGATAAATAGAATTACCAAATCACTACTGGGTCATTTCAACATCAAAACTACTGTATATCACCCATAATCACAGAGCATTTCACAGATAACTAAAAATGGCTCTTATAACTAAAGTTGAACCATACAACTGGGTTGATAATTTGCCACTAATGTTGCTATCTATAAGAAACATAATTAAAGAAGACTTAGGCTGTACATCATCAGAAATGGTTTTCATTACTACCATGCTTTTACCAAGCCAATACTTCAAGGCTAACCACACATCACAATCTACAAGTTTTGTTCAAGCTTTTAAAGATAGAATGGACATGATACCATTACCTTTTTCTTTGTTGTGGGTTGAATCAAATCTGTGACACATTTTTATTAATTAATAATAAATAAATTAAAAATAATAGTTAATTCAAAAGTGTAAATAAACAAATAAATAAATATTTTAATTGTCTAGGTTTGTCTTACTTTTTAGGGAAGTATATTTTAAAGAACATCAGCTGGTTTATAAAAAATTGTTACATTTGCTTATGAACTTTCCTATTTTCAGAATTGACTGTTAAAGAACTGCCAAAATTATTGTGGTCAACGTCAATTGTTTCAATTTCATTTTTTAAATTAAAAAAATATATACAGTTTCTATTTATTATCCAATAAAATTCATGGACATATGCAGTTGTAAATTTGAAGTTGTTCTATCTGGAGCCCCTTCATTTCTTATATAAAGAGAAGGGCCAACAGATAAGCTTCAGAAGGTATTCAAAATTCAAGGCAGAATGAGGTTAGACAGCGGAAGGGGGTGATAAGTTACACAACAGGACAGAGCCTGTTAGCTGCGAAAAAATGTTTCAAATTTCAAAAGAGATCAAATCTTCAAACAAGAACCAAATATTTCAACCAAGATGAACTGACACAAAAATTTCATCCAAAAGCAGAATAAAGACGGGAAATCAATTTTTGGATACCTCCTGAGAACCATACTAAAAAAAAGGACCTAAACCTGTTATTAGAACTGTGTTCTATAAAGGAAAAATTATAAAAAGTCTCCATGACCTAAGCCTCCTTTGTTCTGTGATACTTTTTGTCTTTCTTTTGAGTGTTTGCACCTCTTTTTTCAGAAAGTATTTTCTGCCTTATCCAAAATTTGTATTACCTGCTCAAATGTGTCGGAGTTAGCTCCTCCTCATTTCCTTAATCCTTCAACAGGGGTCTCTCTCCCTTGACTATAAATACTGGCTGACCCTTCTCTCACGCTCTCTTTTTCGACTCCGGCCTTGGGCCACAACCTCGCGCGGAGGCGAGGTAAAACTTTCTCTTTTTCACTTAGGCCAATATGTGACATCTCGCAGATACAGCATTTCCCATATTCTGGGAACACGCTAAGGACAAGACACGTACGTACAGACACTCAACACAACACACACACATAACTTCTCCATACAAACACTATGTAACTTTTCATGTCTTCGTGTATTAATATGTTTGTTTACCCATAATATATATTTGTTTACCCATGTATATCGGGCTTGTTTGTTTTCTTTGGACTTAATTAATGTCTGACATTCTCATGTAGCTGGACCCGCCAGCAGGAAAGTTTAACCTTCTGATATCTCTTCACATCTTCACACCCCTAAGGTCCGCTACAAAGGTTTTTCATTTTCCAAATTTTGTCTTGAAATCTTTTAAAATCATGTGTATATTTCTTGATATGTTATCAAGCTTTATTTTTTTTAAATAAGGTGCACAAAACTAAAAGGAATTTTTTGAGCAAGCCCATCTTGTAAAATATTACTTGTTTTATTGTTTTAATATGTTTCATAATAAATGTTTGAACTTTTAAATTTCACATAGCAGTTGAGTCTTGTTTGTTTGCACCATTTTTAATGTTCAGGAAAAGAGAGTGGATGTTCTCTCTTCTTCCATTAACATAGTTGTTATCACATTTTTAAAAAATGTGGTAACAATTATTTTTAGTTAATTTATCATCCTTAATTAATTAACAATAAAAACTGTGTACAGTCAATCAGAAAACAGCATTTATACATAAAATAAAACACCAAATATCTTTACAACATGAATAAGCTAAGCATGAAAATATTAGCAGTTACCAACACTATTTTAAATAAAATAAATTTGATTGCCTAAGGAAGTTTTGTTTTTGTCAAAATTACATCCTCTCAGCGCCTTCTTAAATTATATAATGAACGCAATTGCTAATTCCACTTGTTTGTATTTATTTACCAAGTTATTCTTTCAAAAATGAGTTTGTGATGAAGTTTTGAAAAGTGCTTGCGATTTTTTATATTTGTAAACCATTTTCTTATTTGCATTTACTTGAAGCTTTAAGCACTGATGTTATTGTAGCTGTTCAGTTCATGTGAGGGTTACTGTTGGATTTATGTAAACTAACTTAACTTACTCATACTGGCAAAAATTATGAAAGTTATTTATTTTGTGATGTCCTTAGATTTTCACATGTGAGTCTTTATATATGTTTTATTCTTTTACGGAGTCGGTCCTTCACCACTCAACTTTATAAACATTTTGGAGCTGTTCGGACAAAGACACTGCTATTTGGCGTCTTTGGTTCAAGGGACATAACTCTAGTTGAACAAAAAAGGTTACATGGCAAAAAATATCTGTGACATATACAGTTTTATTAAAGGATCAAACTATCAAGAGAATTTATTTAAATACAAAATATAATTTACTAAATTATCTTACAATCATATTTTCCTATTTATGAAATTTATAGTAAAATTATTTTTTTAATAAACCTAATGACATATTCTTTTATTTATAATAACACTGACAGTTAACATTTGTTTGCATATTTCACGAAGAAACATTACCCGGAAGTAACCTTTGTGCTGTGGTCACATGACCACAGCACAAGATGGTGACATCAAGCAAGCACCTGATCTGAAGTTCTGATTCAAACTAGAGAAATAGGAACAAATTATTCAAGCTTTTTTTTTTTTAAACGTTTTATCGGTAAGATTTTTTTGGTTTATTCTCATCAACGATCATAAATTCTATATCGTAAATTATTTCATTATGTTGTACAAATCTAAAGTTAAACTACAGCAATGGTCGGGCTGTCTGCTTTTCTAAAAAAACTCATAACGCCTACACATACAGCGATTACCTGTTTGCTTTATTTATAGTTACTATAATGTAAAATAATATAATTGTATTTTTATTCTTAAGAATTACCTCATTAAATACTAACTGTTTGGGCTATAGTAAAGGTTCCTTTTTTTTGTAAAAGACAAATTTCTTTCTCTGTCTAGTTGTGGAGACCGAGACGTGAGTCTACTAATAATAATATCGCTAACAAACACTTGCAAAGGGGAGTTTGCTGACGTAAAATTTGTTGATAAATTGAAGACATGAAGGAAACAAGTAAAAATATTTAAATTTCGATCACTAACACGTCCCAATTATGTCAGTGTTTTCTTTCTACTTCCTTTTTGACTTAATGAAAGTTTTGTGTGTGTGTGCATAAAAGAAATAAAACTTAATAATCTTGTAAATTAAGATATTCTAATAATTGTACTGTGTAATAATAAAATACCAGAAGTTTTATGCCCGTATGACTTGTTTGTCTCTCTTCCTTAGTCCTTTTACTTTTAAAATTCTGTCCTGTTTGAATAGTATCCTAAATTTCGGGAATTGTTTTTTAGTTGTTTGCTTTGAGTTTACTTTTGTAATTAATGATAAAAATGACGTTTTAAAATAATCTCTTTACGTGTGTTAAAAATTAAAAGTAAAACTATCTAGCAACTGCGACTAACCTCATAAAATCTATTATTTTTAAATAAAATCAAATGACATTTTTATTTGTACTGTTTTTTTTAATTACTTTTCAAAAAAATTTATTTATTGATGCGAATTATTTTTTATTCAAGTGGGTGTGGGAGGTGTCGTTTCGTAAAACTTTTTTTAAAACCTTTTAGTTTCAAAGTGTACAAAAATCCTTTCAAATCGTTTGCGTTTCAAAATTCACTTTTTTAAAGTTTTTTTTTTTTTTAATTTTTTACTGATTAGTTTCAATCAACACAAGACTGACTGCTCTCATCAAAAAGTAACCTTTGCTTTGTAAAAACTCACTCTTTTATTTTGCCTTGTATTGAGGACAAAGTTTTTCTTACGTTTTTAAGTAAATAACAAATTTCATTAAACGTTAAAAATGCCCTTTTCTTTGCTCAACCAGTGTAAAATAAATTACACGTACTAATCTCGACAAATGTCGCATGGATTTTTTAAAAAAGTACCTGAATATTGTTTTAAAAAAAGAAAAAGAGAACTAAAATATTTTATTCACGATTAACTTTGCCTGTATTGTGTTCATTCAATTGTAAATCACTTATACACGCAAATTTTACAATAATTTTGTTTGTAACTAAAAAAACTTTATTTTTTTATGAAATTTCTCCTTGAAATTTATGACTTGTATCGGATTTCAATATTAGCATGATCTTGACCTTTTGAATAAATTTCAGTTATTCTGATAAGTTGCCTGTCTGGCTTTAACTTTATAATTAAAATTTATCTGTGTGTACTGTAGCCGATGTGAATTTAATTTATTTCATTTGAAATATTCATCAATTCAAGTACAACCACACAAAACAAATATCAACCACATAGTAAGTTATCAGTCATCATCACTTTTTCTATGTTCATTTTGTTTTGTTTTTTACTACACAAATTTAATTTTTGTGTGTGTGTCTTTAAATCTTGACCTCTCTCTTGTTTAACTTCCATGTTTTTATTTCCCAACTTCTCTTATCTTCATTAACTTCCATAAGATAAAAATAATAAGGTACCCTCTGAATTTTTATTTGAGGAATATTAGCTGATTTAAACAAGTTTTCTTAATTCAACTGAAAAGGTCAATCTATGATTTTTTTTTTTTTTCTTTTAAGTTGCTTTGTGGTTCAAAGTTTATATTTAATTTTTGTTTGGTTTTTGTTTCGACCATCAATCATTATCAAGAACTAATTATCTAATTGTCTTTTCCTTTTTTCTTTACCACAGTAAAACAAGAAACAAGACTTTTCAAAAATAACCCCAAAAATGCTAAATTTAAATTTTGTCTTAAATTTTAAAACAACTCTTTGAATTTACAGTAGTTATTTCCAACGAAGGCGTGATTTTAAACTCAGACAAATGTTTCATTTGTTAACAAAGTCCGATTCCGTAAAAAAATCAGACTATTGTGTTAGTGTTATCTCTGCAATAATTTAACCAAATCATGGCCCTGTGGGTGAAGCGGTTTTTAAAAACACATGCCGATGGAATAGGAAGTATTTTTTATGACAAAAAACTACCAACCAGACTAATCGGAAAACCAACACTTAATATTTCAAAGGTCACCAGAACACTAGTTACGAACCGGAATAAACCACTCAACAAAATCGGACCAGGAGAGTTAGCAGGTTTGATAAAGTTTAAAATAAATATTAATATTTTTTATCCGTATGTGATACTAGATATGCAAACAATGAAGATTTTGTCAGAGACAAATACAGGTCATATATGCAGGCGGAGAGAAATGAAAGAGGAGTAGGATTGATATTAGACCAAGCCATGAAGAAATGAAATGTGTTCTGGGCTTCAGTCAAATATCTGAAAGTATTCTTGTCATTAAACTGAAAGGAAATCCTTTCAACATATTCATCATAGTTGTTTATGCACTAACAGCACAAAGTAAAGAAAAAGAAATTGGAAAGTTCTACTCTATGCTAAACAATGCCAAGACTCAATGCAAATCACAAGAAATTATAATTGTCATGAGAAACCTGAATGCCAGACTAGACAACGAGAGAAATGGTGAAATAGTTGGAAAATGTGGACTAGGAATTCATAATAACTGTAGAGAAAAATAGGTCCAACAGTGTATGACTAATGACCAAGTAGTAGCCAACACCTGGTCATTTCAATAACACCAAAGACTTATAGAGAAACGAAAAACCAAATTGACTATATAACTATCAATAAGAGATTCAGGAAGGCTGTTTTACACTGCAAAATATTCCTAAGTGCCTAGTGCAGCAGCAACCACCTTCCTGTGATATGTAAACTTAGAGTGCAACTACAGAAATTGAAGATTGCCAAGACAACACCCAAGTTGCAATATGACAAACTCTTGAATGACCTGAATCTGAAGGAGAAATATATGGATAGTGTGAAAAGCAGATACAATGAAAATGTAAACTTGAAGTGGACACATTAAGAGAAGCTTTAGTAATGTCAGCAATCAAGCTCATCCCAAAGAAAAAAGAATGGATGATAGATGAAATTCTTAACATGATGAAAAAGAGACAAAAAACAATGCCAAGGTATGGTACAAAATCTAGGACTCTGCACAAAAACATTAGGAACAAATGCAGGTAGACTAAAGAGGAATGTCTCAATGAAAAATATGCAGAAATAGAAAGAATACATCACATATAAAGCAGATATGCATGAAATAAAATAAGAGAACTGACAAGACAACAAGATGCATAAAATCCAAGGATGGAAGGTTGAGATTAGAGAAAGAAAAATACTTCAAAGATGGAATGAATATATCAGAACTCTTCCATGATGAAAAACAACTAACAATATACAGAAATATCAATCTGAAGTGAAATATATAATTTTACCCAATAAGGTTGTTTTTAATTATTCTGAATTTAACAATTACTGAATTATATATTCTTTTGAGTGAACAGAAGTCAATGGCAGTAATTCAGAATTATTTCCATTTTAAACATCCATGCTAAAAATAATTTAATAGCTGATAAAATGAAAAAAATTGAATTTTTTTTTTTAAAAACTGGTTCACACTTGAAAAAGCCATTAAACTTTACATGTTTTTATTTAAAGAAAAAACTTATGAACAACAATGGGTTGAATTTCAAAATTGCACTAAAAAATATTTTTTATGTCCAATCAAATAATCTTTTAAATTATGCAAGCATCAACTGTTAGAAAAAAATATTTTAGTTTTATTGAATTATGTTTGTTAAGGCTCAGGACAAATTTTCTCTATGTTCATACTTGATATTGAATAAATGTTTTACTGATGTCACATGTTCAGGAATTTTTCTTTTCTTAAAAAAATTTTGAACACATCCCAAATTAAAAGTTAGATATATCAAAAAAGAGGAGTGAAACAAACCCCTAAAAATATTTCCATAAAGATTTCTAATAAAATAATCTATTCATTCATTATTGGATAAGTACTGAAAATTTTGTTTGAAATGGATAATTACTTGATTTTTGGTAATTTTTTTAAAACGGCAGGTATTGATTTTTTTGGTTTGAAAAACGCATCCATTTTGGTGTTATTGACAAAATGTTGGCTGTATGACTTTTTATTTTTCTAAACACAATCTTTTAATTTTCTCCAACTTTTGTAGCATTTAATCTGAATGTTTCCTATAATAATACTCCCTTTTATTTTGTTATGGATACTACATTGTGTTTTATGATCAAGAAGTGAATGATTTTTTACTATAATGTTCTTATCCTAAATTTTACTCATTTTGTAAAATAAATTCCAAATAAGTGTTTCTCTTAAATTTATTCCCTGTCATGCTTGGCATTCAACAAAACTGAATCTCTACTAAAGAGGTATTTTAAACAAGTACACTTGCTAGCATATAATAAAGATAATGTGATGAAACAATTTATGATCAATTGTCATACATACTGTCCATGTCAAACACGTAAATTAAACTTGATATCAGATGGATTTTGGTAGGTGACAGTTATTGAATATACAGAAAAGACTTGGAAGTTGTCAAAGGAATAAAGAGATTTCTGCTTCTTGAAAATACATTTGTGTTATGGTAAAAGGACACTTTTAAAATGAATCCCATATTTAATATACAACTAAATCTGTCACCAATATGCTAACCCACTGAAGCCAAGTTTGGTTTTAAGGAGCAAATTTAACAAAATAATTATTTTAAATTTATAAAAAATTTAAAATAATTATTTTGTTAAATTTGCTCCTTAAATATATACATTTAGTTTCAAATCAAGTCTGATTAACTCCAAAAGATTAAATGTTTTTAAAAATGTTATCTGCTAAATCCAAGTTTTTCTATCATAAAATTAGCCAGATAAGTATTAAATGAAATGAAATTTGATATATTTTATTGTAGTAAGCCTCCAAGGAGTTAATGCACACAAACATTCTTATGTTTATCAAGTTAATTGCTCTCCACTTTTGGTAATTGTAAAATTTTCACTTTTACTTATCGGTAAAAATAAAATGTGAATGTTTTAACAAATTTTTTGGCTGTAAATGTAAGTTATTATAAAAAAGGAAAGTGAATAAGACCTCAGTTTCTTTGCTCCTTAATTGCAATCTTTTGCTTATTCTAATAGAAATGGTAATATTGTTTACCAATGTAGAATTATTGAATTGCATAAAAAACACTCATAGATGTGATAAACAGAATAAAATCTCACTTGATATTTAAGAAGTGATGTATGAAGCCACTTTTTTTTCCAAAGAAACCCATGTTTTGTATTGTTTAATTTTATTAATTGATTTCTGTTTAGAGGCAAAACTACAAAACCATAATCCATTTTCTCTTATCATTGACTTTCATTTCATAGGTTAAGATGATTATATCAATTGATTTTATTTGAATTAAAACTATGGAGTGATTACATTGGATGTTAAGTTTATTTCCATTATTAGTTCTTCAGCAAAAAGAAATCAGCTTTTATCTTAAAACCTGGGTGTTTAACATTTGAATACAGAAGATGAATTTTAGATATTACTAGATATTATATTTTTCTTTAACATTTTCAGTTGAATCTCAACCAAACTTGTTTTAAGGAGTGACTTATGTATTCCAGAAAGCACTTTTTCTTGTGCAAGATAAATGTTTTCTGTTCAGTGATAATCATCATAAATTCCTCTGACACTTCATGAGGTTAGTTTAACACTAAGTTTTGTTTAGTGAAGAATTATCGAAAGCGAAACATTACTAGTTTTTACCAATCATT
The DNA here is from genome assembly GCA_964036315.1 of Acanthosepion esculentum. Taxonomy (NCBI): domain Eukaryota; kingdom Metazoa; phylum Mollusca; class Cephalopoda; order Sepiida; family Sepiidae; genus Acanthosepion; species Acanthosepion esculentum. The sequence goes on from OZ038512.1 coordinate 15,971,911, forward strand.
TTTCTTTTATTTTTTTTATCTTATATAAATGATATACAAATTTTCCATCTTTTTTCTGTGTTATTATTTTACAAATTTTATGTTAATAGAATATATTTCTTTTCTTTATTTGAACTTGAATTTAAAAGAATATTATAAATTATTCTTGGGTGTTATTCATTTTGATAAACTTTGGTTATGTATTTGTAAATTAAACAAATTGTGATCAGGTATTACTCAATATTATACACCCCATCACTTTTTCTTTGATTTGGATTTTTTAACAGAACATTTCACAAATATGCTTTAATATCATTTACATCTTTCACCTCAATTTTTATAGATTTACTGACAAAAATAAAATATTTGATTGGCAAAAAAGTTGGTTCTGTCATTAATTGATGTCATCAGGAATGTTTAGTTATTCATTCAAAGTGTTTCACAATATATTGACAGCTGTTGCATGCATTTTTTTTATTTTTTAAGAATTTGTCAAAATTATCATTTTTGTTCATTGATTATAATAATGAAGGCAGAAGAAAATAAGCAATATTTTCAACATATTTTTTTCTAATTTAAGAAAGGTAAAAATGTAACTTGATTGAAGTTTTTAATGAAGTTATTGTGGATGATTGAAAATGATGTTAAAAGTATTTCTTGAAGCTGTGTTACAAATGTCTCACTTAATGATACATTGTTGTTAAGAGCATCATTTGAATTTGATTGCAATCAAGTGACTACATTATTTGAGAATAAGCAATTTTATGACTTGCAAGATAGCTAACTTTTTTTCTTTAAATCATTTCACACCAAGCAAGGTGGGAATGCCACAAGTATGCAGGGGGTTACAGAGAATGAAAGTGAGAGAAAAGACTGGGTATAGGGGTGGATTGAGTAAAGGACAAAAGCTGAACATGGTTCAAGATAGAAAATGGTGATTGACATTGCATTTAAATTTTTGAAGATTGTATTTATCTGGGAAACAAGTGGAAGGGAGTTCCACAGGCAGAAGTGCAAGAAAAACTCTTGGAGTAGAAGTGGCAGTTATATTTAACTATTTCAACAGGGTGGGACCTAGATGCCATCTCGTAGCACGCTTAAATTCACATGCACCAGAGCGAAAATCAAAGCAGTTGTCATGAAAATATTTGTAGAAAAGACAAAGGAAAGCCATGTTACATCAGTGAGAAAGTAACTGAAATCAAGATGCCAAGTCAGGATCGATTACATTGGAGATTCTTCTTTGGATTTTGTCAAGAACCTCGAGATGAGTAGCAGGAGCACCAGACCAGATATGGCAACAGTATTCAATACATGGACGAATGGTAGATTTGTAAATTGTCCAAGATGGACTCAAGCTTTACTGTTATTATCAAGAGCTTGATATACATATTCAATGATAGCCATTAACACATCAGTGGTAGACCCAGCAAAATGGAAGCCATATTTTTTGTCAGAGAGTAGGTTGCGACAAGTAAGATGCTTAACCACTTCAGTATTGATTAAAAGCCTCAAATACTTTGCCAAAAAGCAGTAAGAGAATAGTAGGGTGATAGAGGGGTCAGAGGGCTCTCCAGAGTTCTTAAAAACAGGAACTACAGAGGAGGATTTCTAACAAGCTGGAAAGCAGGAAGCAGCAGTTATAGAGTTTGGAGAGAACTGGAGCCAGCTCAGGAGTACATTTCTTTAGGATGACAGCTGGTATCCCATCACCTCCACTTACCCTATGGGGGTCTAATTTAGAAATGATGTCTCAGACCAGTGATGGGGTTATATGCATATCACCCAGTAGATCCTCAGCTCTAGTGGGGAAATCAGGTGTGGGTACTCCAAATGAGTCAAGTTTTGGAAGTGAATTTCTGAGCAAAGCATTCTACCTTATCTGCTGTAGAGGTCAGGACTTCAAATTGATTGAATATAGGAGTGATTGAGGATTTGATATTGTTCAGCACACTCTTGCAGAACCACTAATAATCTCTAGAACCAAACTTGCAAGATGTTATACATTGTTTCATTCTATCAGCAAACGGTAACTTCACTTGTTTGAGGACCCGCTTGCACTCATTATGAGCAGAGGCAAAGAGACATCTGTTGCAATCAGACATGTCACTCTGGTACAGCCGGAAGAAGTGATTCTTTTGGGCTTATAGCAGTCACGCATGAAGGTGAGAACCAAGGAGATGAATGCAATTTAATATTTGAATCCAGCACAACCAACCATTTACATCAGCATGATTAGCTTACCTACTTTGAGGTAAAAAAATGTTTTTGTTTATTTCTTAATTGTAAATAATGATTAGCTTACATAAATTGTAAGTAATTGTAGGTCAAGTGAAGTGGTTATGCATATCATTCAACTGGAAGGAAATCTAGTATGAGATCCTTTCATAAAATCACTTAGACCAATTGAAGGCAGTTAATTGATGGAAGATATTTGGAATTAAGAAATATGTAGTGTATGTCTCACCCCCGATCATGCCAAAATAGACTTTGCATTGGATATCATGCCATACTATAATGGGAGGCAGGGACCAGCTCCATCTGTCTTGTAAGTGTGGGCATGAGCCACATGGCATATATATAAACATCTACTCCAGTGATGAGTGAACAATCTCGTATTGCAGATGAGAATGTAGGGTTTATGTTTTGGACGAGTGCTACACATGCACATACAATCTAGCTGAGTAATTAATAAAACAGGTGTTGAATAAAATGTAGTGTTAAATATAAGATTAAGGCTTATGTTTACATTAGTCGACACAGTGACATCTTTGCAAAAATATATATTTCATCACAATACCAATAGACTAAATTTCCTTGGTGACCAGGTAAAAATTGTTTCAGCTCTGTTTGGAACTTTTTCATCTGCTATATTCAGTAGATATTTTGTTTTTTTGGATTACTTTTTATCCCAATGTTTTTAAAAATAGTTGTGTGTGCATACATATATATATATATATATATATATATATATATATATATATATATATATGACCTTGATTAATCCATTGGTGTGACCTCCAAAGCTTGATTTCTCATTATATCTATAAGTGATTATTGTCATTAATGTTATATACAAAATATGCTTTTATAATTGTTTCAATTACAATAGCCAGCTGCCGTCTGTCACTTAGATATTGTAAATTCAGTAAAGTTTAGAGGGAATTAGTGTACATATAATACATATGCAATTATGACAGGTAAGTAAGATACGAAGAGAAAAAAAGAGAAACCCAGTTCCCAGCATTCTTTTTTCCTTTTGTGATCATATTACTAACCAGTTATTTTCACATTAATTATGGAGTACAAGAAGAATTCTTGCTCTGCATAGATACACATAGTTTTATTTACCTATTATTTTTTTCTATTTTCACACTCTCCTCCCTACTGGTTACTAATAAAAAGTAGCAAAAATACAGACATTATTCCATTGGTTATGTGGACTAATATCTTTTTATTTTTATATATATAACTTTAGCTATTACAAGTACATTTTCATTGTAAAAAAAAAAAAAGTGACTGTTTCTTTTAATTGTATGATAAATGCTTTAAGTAGTTTTGAAATTATTAAATTTATGCCATGGAAAAAATTAAGGTGGGGAAATGTAGGCATTTATATACTAGGTGTGGGTACTCGAAATAAGTCTAGTGTTGAGTTAGAAGAGAATTGCTTGTGTTCATTTAAATAAAGCTAAAACTAGTAAATGTTATTTGGTATTAAATGACCTATATAGATATAAATGTAAATTCACTAAAAATTCATTCAAATGTATGTCGAACAAGAATATATTTGTCTGTCTTCTATCAATAGATTCAAATGCAGCATTTCACTGGTGATGTTATTTCATAAATATTTGTAACCACAAAGGAAAATTGTAGCTGGTGCTTTTTTGCTTGTTTAATTATCTATTTATATTGTTTGAATCTAGACAGGTTATTTTTATTTAATAAATCTGGCATTCTTTTTATGTCAGCATTCAAAGAATTATCATGTTAGTTTTAATAAGACGTAAACATGTTAAAATGTCAGTTCCTCCTTAGCAAATATGTCAAAGCAACGTCCTGCTTGATTAATTACTCAATGAATGTCCATTTCAGAATTACATGTAGAGAATTTAAGAGAAAATTGTAGACCCCCATGGAAGAGAAAATATCTCTTATAAAATATACAAAGATTAATATAAATGCAGATGTGATATTTTGGAAGATAAGCTTATTACCAAATATCAGACAAGGTCAGAATATAATTATCATAATCAATATTTAATTATTTTTCAAGAGTAACTCATTGCAAAATACAAGTGTTAAAAATTGTGTTCATTTTGCACTTGAGAAAGGCACAAACTCATTTCTAAATTCCATCTTGTGCTCCTTCTCTTTCAAGCAAAAATATTGTTTGCAGCAATTCATTGGACAAATTTCTGACCATAAGTGAAGTTTACTTGAGCTAACTGAAATCTTGTTTACATATTTATTTTTGGTTATATAAAGTTGAACCTTATTGATATTTCTTGTATTTTTTTTTCTTGTTTGTAACAAACCATATGGTCAGATGATTTTACAGTTTTAATTTCTTTCTCTCTTTAGGAAGTGAAATAGCATTATGTATGAGTTTTGGCTGATTTCAGCACCAGGCGAAAAAACCTGTGCACAAACTTGGGAGAGTCTAAACAACCTAACAGCTAAACAAAATAATCTGTCTACCAACTACAAATTCCAAATTCCTGATTTAAAGGTAATTTTTCTTATCCAACATCAATGTTCATATTTTCATTTTATTATATTTGAACTATTTTGCATTTATATCAACAGAACATAGCACTATGTGCTTAAAAAGCCATTAATATTTAAAAAATTTTTTCACTCAATGCAAGGCCCAAGAGCCTCTTGAGTTATTGAATAAGGTTGTTGTAGGCATGTAGTGTATTTTATAAGAATATGTAGGAACAATAGCAGTTAACCGTAGACTTGAAAAGGTTAAGATTGTAGTAAACAGGAAAATATCCTCTAGGGAATCTCTTCCACAAAGAAGTGGTTCTTAAGAAGCTGTCTGGGTGGAACCTCCTCCTTATTAATGAAATACAAAGGGGATTGTGTGTGCTTAATTTTTGGTCTGATCTGACTCTTGTAAAGATAGGGCATAGCAGTGGGAGTTGGATACTTACTGGAGCACTACAAGCAACAACCATTTCTCCAGCATGTTTGACAATGGATACATACCAGTTCCAATTGAGGTCTGAAGTGAACTTGTCTCAATAGGTGTTCAAGGCAAGAAACCTCTTTGAGAACAATCATTCTGGATAAAAAATTGAAGTCTACTTGGTGATGATGTTTAGAAAAGCCCACAAGATCAATGCAAGCCATTAACAACAACTTACCTGTTAAAGAGTTGATAATTGAAAAAATTCTTTCAGAAATTCCATGGTTGAAGAGTTTATATAGCAACTCCTTATGCCATTCAAAAAAGGCCTTTGATATATCTAAGACAGTTGTGCTTGTGATGAACTGTCTAGTGCCTCACTAATTCTTTATGCAATGACAGAACATCAGCACTGGATCTAGTGATGTGATATCCATACTGTTTGTTGCTCAGAATTTTGTTCCTTCTTGTTGATCATAGACTCAAAGAGTTTGCTGATGATATTAATGAGGCTGATGGGTTAATATTGCAATGGGGATGAGTGCTCACCTGCATTCTTGAAAACAGGGTATACAGATGACACTTTGAGAAGCATTTTTCTTCAGGCAACATTTAAACAATTTTACTAAGATTGGAGATAATTCTAGGCTAATGGCCTTAAGAATAACTGGGATTTTATCCAGACTAGTAGCCTTTTTAGATAATTCTGGAAACTGTGATAGATATTACAAAATTTGTGTTCTGTGAAAGAGGGGGTGTCAAGTTGAGTGACCATTATTGTCTAATGTAGAATTAGAGGCAAAGTTCATTGCAAAGGGCTTTGCCTTATCTTATGTGGATGAAATAACCTTGGGGCCATTTATGATAGTAGGCACTGACACTTTGCTTCTATTGAGAATTGTTTGGGATTTTTCAGTACTTATGGGAACCAAGCCTTTTGTCTTCAACCTTGGCTTGGACTGAATGTGCATAGCTGATCTTTGCATTTTCTAGAAATCTCTTGCAATGATTGTGAGAAATTCTAAATGCATCAATTGTCTTACTACACTGTTCTATGTGATAGAGATGGTAGTAGTGGTTACAGTGAGTTATGGCTGCAATACATTCTGGTCTGAAACAAGGCTGGCTATTCAGTTTTTTGTTGATAGGCCTCATAATATGCTTGTTATGATAACTAGGGACTAACAGTTGTTTGTGTACTCATTCTTAGAATTTGACTTCCAAATCCTGATGGAACATAACTTTTTACAATTTGATTATTTTCTCTAAAAGTTATGTTCTTGTAGAATCAAAATCTGAAAAACATGCTTACTCTGATCTCCCCTTTGGAATTGTCTACAGCTGATTTCATTACAGTTGAAACAGTCTTGTCAATGGGTTGTATTTAAAATATTCTTTGTATTACAATTTCTTTAACCCTAACATTCCACACGGCAACATTTTAAGATCCTCTGTATGTAGCATATTTGTAAATGTCTGAAGTAATGAATCTTTCAGTAGAAAATCGAAATGCTCATATCCTTAGAGATATACAAAATGCATTTCTTTGTCTGCTCTGTAGTTTTGTAAATGATAAAGGTTTGAATGCTTCTTTTTTTTTTTTTTTTGTTTGCTAAAGTGTTGCATTTGTTGGGTGTCTTAGGCCAGCTTTTTAAAAATTGAAAAACTCGGATATTTTAAAATCTTTTTTTAAAACTGATTAAAAAGAATTTCATAAAAAAAATCCTATTATAATAGGAGTTGATGCACCATAAAATTACATTAAATCTTTATCATTAAATTGGTAATTTTATTTTGTTATATGTACTTTTAAAATATCAAATGAGAACAGAAATGTTTTTATTAGCTTCTTGTATAAAATTTCACATTCATTTAAAATATTCACTTAAAAAATTGCCTTGTTTTGATAAAAGTTCTATGTTCAGGTATTTAACATTTAAAAAGAAAGCAGTTGGTTTAAGTCATGTTTTACCTTTATTTAAAGAGGCATAAGACAAAGATGTCTTCTCTCCAGGTCCTTTATTGAGTTTGTTCAGCTAAAATCCTGATGCATCATGAAAAGTAAATCTTAGACCATCTTGTATACATCTTTTTGTTCATTAGTCTTTGAATAAATTTATGTTGACTTCAATAAAAAGTAGATTTGTGTATGCCATATCTTAAGGTGTGTAATAGTTGCAGCATTTTAAGTCACACTTGTTTTTAGCTGACCATAATTCAAAAGTAAAACAGAAGAAAATATTTATTTGGCACTATTTTATCATTTATATTTTGTCATGAAAATACATTGATTTATTGAGTATTTTTCTTTGTTTAGGTTGGAACTTTGGATGTCTTGGTTGGACTTTCAGATGACCTTGGTAAACTGGATGATTATGTGGAGCGGTAAGAATTTTATTGTTTAAGACAATTTTAAAATGAAAATATGCTTTTCAATTAACATGTTGAACCATTTTGTGTGACGCCTTTTATACAAATTTTGGTATTTTGATTTGTATTTTTCAGAAAGATATATTCTTCATTTTTACTGATGATTGCAAATTAGAATTTTTGCTTTAATTACAACCAAATTTCATAAGCCAGTTTTATTTCTAAAAGGAATCAAACATTTAGTCAAAGAAAAAAAATTAGGCCAGTTTCTACCTTTTTGTGCAACTTGGGAATGTTTCTATAGCGAAGAAAACGGCGACTTACCTTGTCAAACCAAGTGACAGTGCGTCGCGTGTATCTTACAATAGAAAATGTGACAAAAAAGAAAATTACTTACCAAAAGAAGGGCATGTATTCCTCATGACATGCTGAAAACGAAATATTTTTTTAAAAAAGTCCGTCGCAGGAGTCGCTATACAAGTATTTTGATATGCAAAAATTGGGCATCCTTTCTCAGCTGTTGACAAATGGAAAAAATGCTCAACCGATAAAAGCAGTTAGTGTTCTCAAATCGGGAAGTTATTGTATTTTGGCTACCGCGTTCATTGGAGAGTGAGTTATATTTCTGACTGTTTGGAATTTGTGAGATAGTACCTGCAAATCGATTTTTCAACATTTTTTCTGCCCCCGATATTCGAGTCTGAACTTACAGTGATTTGTTCTTTGTGTTGTGGAAGTAATCTGCAACAAATATTTCCTTTGCTTTTAGAACGCTTACAGTTTCTTATTTTTTGTTACATGACCCAATGTATTCTGTTTGTTTGTGTGAACATTTTTCCATTCAGATATGTTCTGCCATTGCAGACTTTCCTACACCTCCTTTGGATATGGTGTCTTTATATTCCTTGAGTTTAAGGAGGCAGCTGTTTTCTTCCTTAGGTTCTCTTTCACATCAAAAATGTCATCTTCTGTCATTTATTTTTCTCAGAAAAGGATCAACTTTAGTAAAAATGTTAAGTTGTTTTGCTACTAAAAACCAGTCTGATATTAAAATGTTCGCAAATCTTTTGGATTTGTTTAGTTGCTTCTTAAAATATGCATATTGTAACAACATAATGGCTGTCTGTCTGGTTCATCCTCTTATTTCCAATATTAAGAGATGTCTTTATATTGACATAATACATAAAACTGTATAGACAAAGGTGTTGCTGTTTGACACATATCCAAAGGTTATACTTTGTTGGAGGAAGAACATATTTACTGAAAACTGATTTGATATGAACAAGGCTATCACTGCCAAAATGCAGCTGCAGAAAAATGCCTACAATTGTACTAAATTTGGCAGCTGCATGATAATATCAAACCACATGTTGAACAAATGAAGTATTAAAAATCATGCAAATGAGTGAGGAAGTCTTGCTTCTCCTTTGTCTTACTTAAATGACTTTGTACTCCTTGATGATCACCTTTTTCTGCTCTCTGCACATATTTTAAATAAAATCCTCACAACAGCTTTGATTTGAAACTGCTAGCCCCTTTTTTTATCGTAAAAGGGATTTATGATTTGCCTTTACACTGACAGAAAATTAAAATAATGATAATTATGCTTATTAATATTTTTTTTATAGAATAAAACTTTAATTCTGTAAAATTTTAAAAACTTTAACATCCAAGTTAATAATACCAACTCCCTTGCTAAAAAATGACCCAAGTTTAAAATGTTAATGTTATAGAAATACCGGTGCATAAGTTAAATACCCACCACCACTAAATAAAAATATCTATAAGAACACCGGATTTTATATCTTACTGTTCTTTCCTTTATATATATATATATATATATATATATATATATATATATATACACACACACACAGGGTGTCTATAAAGTTGGTGTGCACTTTAAAAAATTTATAACTTTATTTGTATTTGCGATAGAAATAATCTGTAAAAAATGTTATAAAGTTTAATGTACCTAGTTTTAAGTATAGCTAAAATAACTAATGTGATTTCAGGCATTACTGTAAATCTGTTAGCAAATGTTTTCCGTGAACTGCAAAATCGTATTACCCTTTGTATTGCTAATGATGGAGGACATGTGGAAACTTAAATAAAATTTCAATAAAACCTTAAAAAATATAGATTTACTTTCTAATCCTTTTTACAAATTATTTCTATCGCAAGTACAAATAAAGTTATAAATTTTTTAAAGTGCACACAAACTTTATGGACACCCTGTGTGTGTGTGTGTGTGTGTGTATATATATATATATATATATATATATATATTGTCATAGCTGAGAAAAGAGGAATCATTTATTTCTGAGAAACTTCTATCTTCTGATACTCATTTTTTGAATTCTGAATTTCATCAGGAACAAATATTTATTAAAACTGCAAAAGAATAAATTGGCATAAGAAATGCTGTATTGGACAACAAAATGAAACAACCAGACCGGCATGTGAAGTTCTTGTGAATGATTAAAAAATAATTTTATGATTCCACTATAATGAAATTCAGCTACATTTTATGCAAATAATCCAGTGGCATAAAACCCAATTTTCATGCATTGTGTTGTGGTTGCCTGCAAAGTTTAACATTTCTGAATAAAAAAGTCACTGCACCTTCAGTCATTAAGTTGCTCCTATGGTCAAAATAGGTTAGCAAAGTTGGAATAGGTTTTTAATTTTGGTAGTATAAACTAGTAAATTTCATGGCAATGCAGTCATTAATTTAGAAATATGATAATCAACAAGTGACAGAGGACCAGAAAACAATCTATCACGATGATACTTTTTGAATTAACTCTTTACATATTCAGAAGAATTAAAAGTTCTGACTTTTTTTTATAAAATTTATCCATTTTATTTAGTCTTGATTTGAGTTCATTTTTGACATTAATGTATTCCAGAGTGACTCGAAAGATTGCGCATTATCTTGGAGAAGTGTTGGAAGATCACAAGGATAATCTACGAGAAAATCTCAAAGCAGGCGGAGGTAATTCTTTTTTTTTTTTTTTTTGAAATTCAAGATTAAATTCTTTTTTGTTTGATCAGGCTTTTAAATATTTCTTACTCTATCATTCCAGTTAATTACAGTTAAGTTTCTCTCTCCTTCAAAAGCTTTTTTTTACTGATTTATTATTCTTCAGTATATTAAAATTGAATTAATCATTTTTTTGTCATTCAGCTGATTTTAAGGTAAAAGAATTCTTTGCTTTGAGTTATTGTCATAGAACCATAACTACAGAGCTGTGTCTATGAAAGAATACCTAAAATAATTGATAAAAATAAATCTCAATGTATTCAAGGACATTGTCTATCTTTAACTATATATTGTTTAATAAGAATGCAAAACTATCAGTTATACATAAGCAAGCAACCAACCATCTCCAGTGATTTACAAAAGATTTATGTAGATGCTGATTACTCAGATACAGATTCTTACGAATGAGAAATCATCCAGCAGCTGTTAGTATTTTCTTTCTTCTTTTTATCATTTCACCCCAAGCAAGGCAGGAATGCCACTAGTACACAGGGGGTTACAGTGAATGAAAGTGAGAGAAAAGACTGGGCATGGGGGGGATTGAGGAAAGAACAAAAGCTGAACATGGTTCAAAAAGATAGAAAATGGTGATTGACATTGCATTTAAATTTTTGAAGATTGTATTTATCTGGGAAGCAAGTAAATAAAAGGGAGTCCAACAGGTGGGAAGTGTGAGAAAAGAAACTTTTGAAGTAGAAGTAGTGGTTACATTTACCTAATTCAACAGTAAAAGAGTAAAAATCTAATAGCATGTTTAAACACATGTAGTCCGGGCACCAAGGGATAAAGCTTGTCAGATCAGTAACCATGGAAATATTTGTAGAAAAGACAGAGGGAAGTCACATCACATTGGTGAGAAAGTGACTGAAGTCAAGATGCAATTGATTACATTGCAGATCCTTCTTTGGATTTGTCAAGAACCTCGAGATGAGTAGCTGGAGCACCTGACCAGATATGGCAACAGTATTCAATGCATGGAATAATGGTAGATTTGTAAATGTGCAAGATGGATTCTGATGAGTAAATCCTTCTGACATGACATAGTGACCCAGGCAAATGTATCAGATCCAAATTGGAAATGTCAGAGTATATCTTCATGAGCCTCCTTTGTGATGATATGTAGAATTTTGAGTGTGATACTAACAAGCCAAACAAAAATGTGCATGTCCCTCTCTGACACTTATCTCTTCCTCCTGTTCTGTTCTTTATGTGCGCGCACGCACACACACACACACACACACACACACACACACACACGCCTCTATGAAATAAAAGTTCTAAGTAAAATGAACTTTGTCAAATTCACAACTGTTTTCTAAGTTTTGAGGAAACAGGTAGGAAAATGAATTAAAAAGTTGCCCAAGTTAATGAATAGGCTTATCTACAGGGTGACTGAAAAGTAACTCCCTATTTTATATATGATGCACTCTTCCGTTTTGTAAAAATTATAGTTAGATGGGAGAGTTCATCATACATAAAATAGGGAGTTATTTTTTAATCACCCTGTATATATCAGTCATCTCTCTCTCATGTAAACGCATATACACTTGATAATATATAATCACTTATATTTGTGCACATAGTTAATTTTCATGACCCATAATTTATCTAGGGCTTTTATTCGTAAGCTGCTTGATACAAAACAGAGTCTTAATAATATGGGGGACAGGTCAAAAATCATTTAAAAGGTCAAAAAGTACAAAATTCATAAATGGAGTAATGTTAAAAGTTCTGGTAAGGTTGGAAAATTTACTCAAAAAGTAGACATTCCCTCCTCTTTTCTTAGGCACCTAAGACTCTAGGAAAAGCTCAGAATCAAATTTGATTAGATATAAAAAGAAAAAAAATGATCCTTGTATACATCTATAAGCAGGTGTATTGGTGTGAAATGCGTGGGCACATATATTTGTGTACACAAGTCAGATGAGGTTGCTGTTTGTCATATAAATCTTGAATCTGTACTCCATTTTCTTGATTGTGATGTAGCTTCTTTTTTTTTTTTTCTTTTTTTTTTTTTTAAGGTGAACCAATGTCTTATAAGAGCCTGTATATCAGGTATGGACAAAATACGACCTACAAGGAGTTTTCAAAATAAAGGTTTTGTGTTCATCACAATAAATTTAGCAATTGATTACTTTTGTGATAACATGATTTTATTCAATCAATATTTCACTGTTTTTGTATCTAATTAATCCTTTTAACTGTCTAGAAAAAGGAATAATTTTCTTACTCTCCCTCTCAATATATGTTTTTATTTCACTTACACAGAAAATCCTCTTTATTGGTTTCATTCAGACTAGAGTTGAATCGGATTAAAGTTTGCAACACTGTAGCAGTATGAAAAACCTTTTTGAAATTCCTCTGTCCCTGATCCCTGATCGAAATAGGTGGGTAGGATATAAAAAAAAAAATATTATCTCAGAGTAGGTTGAGAAAATCTGCTTTCATATTTCGATGTTATGTATTGCTGGGACATAAGGCTGAAAAAGTAATCCTCATTTGTGATGCTGCTCTATTATTGTTATAACAAATGTTGAGATATCAAATAAATATCACCTAACCAGGGGCTAAAGCTAAGCATGTGTATGGCAAAGTACAAAAACTAAATCTAAACCTTTCTTACTAAAAAGAAAGAAAACCATTGACACCTGCTTAACATTGCACAATGATGTGCAATCTTTGTTTTTGATTAAGATATGTCATCATTGGGATGCATTAGTGCCATGTTTTTTCACTCAGTAATTTACTCTTGCAACTTGCAGCTGATTTTCTGCAAGTAATGTAACCCTTTGTATTTGTTTGTGTAGGTCTACTGTATATAGTCTCCAGTATTTCTATTGGACAGATGTTTACAATCACATCTGTTTGTCAAATCAAAGTAGTACGTTTTTTACTTGTATACTCATTGCAAATTGGAAACATGATCAAATGGAGCTTGTCTAGACATAGAAAAAACATTCAGTCATTGGTTGGTTATGGTTGTAGTAATGTTCCAAAACCTCTCAGATCTGTCTGCATAATCCATTGACCTTTCAATGCAGTCAGTACTGTTCTTATGAAGAGGGAAGATTTTGTAAGTGAGGTAACTCATAAAAAATTTATTGTGCTGGGTTATATCTCTGTTAGATAACCTGTACAGTTTTCTGATCACATCTACTATGACCACAATTACCTGACCTATCTCTCTACTTGCTATCTACTGGCTTGTATCTTGTAAAGATATACTGAAGATTTTTGTTCTGCTAGCAAGTACCACACATTTTTAAGCACTCCCGACCACAATCTTAGATAACCTTTCTTGTTGACAATACTATGTATACTTGTCTTAACCACATTATACAAGGCAACCAGCTAAATTGAAAGATCCACACTTTCCAAATGTTTACATTTATGTATAATCTGTATGCTCTTAATTTTGGTATTTTTACCTGTCTTAATTGAGGGGTGAGGAGTTATTATTTGCAATTGGACTAATGTCCCTATCTTTGTTGCTATTATTATCATAATATTTTAGCCATTGTGCCCTCTTGCCTCCTTCAGGTATCTGACAATCCAGGTAACCTTCTGGGAATTTTGAACTGAACCCTTTGTTCTATGGAGGCATGTTGTTCTTGTTCTGCTGGCTATGTCTAGGGATATTTTGTTCTTTCTTTTTAGTCCTGCTCAGTTATTGTTAGTCCTGTTACCACAAAGTTTGTCAGTCTGGCTCAGGAATTGAACTTGCATATACTATGCTGCCAAGTTCATGAACAAATTCTAATGCTTGATAGTCATCTGAAATGTGAATTGCTTGTTTGCAATTAGAATGATGATAGAACAACAGTTGTATTTGCCTGTTTTTTGTTTTCCCATTCTTTTTCTGAAAGCTGGGATAATTATCTGGTAGTCTTATGGCTGCTGCTGCTGCTATGATTTGCCATTCCTATGCCTTTCTCGCATCCCCCACATATATTTTCTTTTTTGTAACCTCAGTAGAGCTACTTAAATTGTACCCAGCAACTCTGCCAGTGTATCACCAATGATGTATTGTTATGATTTGACCATTAATTTACATTTGCTAGGGTCTCTTTTGTTCTGGAAAGAATATGATCAGCTCGCTACTTAACAAAGTTCTAATAATCTACTTCTCAAAAATTGTTTCATATACAAAGACTGAAACAAATCATATGGCTCATTGATTACTGATTTTTTTTTTTTTTTTTTGATAGCCTTTCTCCAGAATTACTCTGCTTAAGAAACCCCACCAATCTGATGGATAATTCTTTATGTAAATTACATTGTCTGAAAGATTTTTAAAGATCAGTTTTGATTATTGCCAAGAAAGTAATTTCTTGCCATTTTCACATAACTTGATAAATATAGCAAGTGGGTACATGACTATACCCAGTTATCACCAAGTTAATTAAGTCTGGTTTCTTATGAATCCCTTCAATTAAGAGATTCTTTCAATGTCAGATTAGCTAGATGTTTGCTACAGGTCTAAGATGGAGTTCCATGAGTGGGATTTGGGTCTCCCATGTATTCATTTTTTTTTTATTCTGCCTTGTTGATTAATGCCAGGCATCACTTTATTTCATTCAGTAATGTTCTATGATTGGACTTCATTGCTTTCTTTGTTGCAGACAATTCATCTTCATCTTATTTATTTATTCTAAATAAATGTTATACAATACATTGCAAATTATTTCTATTAAAGTAGACCAATCTTTTGCAATAGTACTTACTCAAACCATTTAGTTACACAGATTATTAACTACTTTTGTTCTTTTTACTTTCAGTTGATTTAGTTACTTATTTGTTCAGGTTTCAGTGGGATCTGGCCAAATACCCCATCAAACAGTCATTACGTAACATTGCTGAAGTCATCTCCAAGGTATATTTGCTTTCTGTTCAATTGGATTTGTCTCAGCTCAGCAGTAATTATTTGTCATTGATTGAGTGGGAATAATTTATAATTTTGGAATGAAAAATTGTTTAGAAAAATCAAAATATTTGAGCTGATGACAAGCATTTATATTTTAATTTCTTCTTTAAAACAATTGATGACAAGTATAACACCAATTCTATTTTGCATGTACCTAGGCTACCTTCGTAATACTGTATTAAATGTAAATGCTGTTTGAAGATTTTGAAAGTTGCCAATTTCATTTATGTTGATGGTGATTTTTGAACTATCATCAGATAGCAAATCAAATTAGATGCTACTAAGAAGAAAAGTTCTTTTATTACAAGATCGTAATAGACAATCAGTTGAATAGAGTAAAAGTGATAGAAGATACCAATCTGTGTGGAAATCAGCTTCTTGCAAATTGGGAAAGTGAAATGTGCCTGAGGAGTAGGTGGTTTTATATTTGTAACATTGTGATGGAGACCAATTTTAATGTCAACTGCAAACAATGTACAACTCAGAAGATCAGTAACTCTACTGAATATCAATCTCACATTGGATGCACTTCAGAATGATCTGCTTGAATCAGTTTGGGTGTCTTGTATTTATTAAGAATTAATGCAATTAACCATTACTCATGTCTTAGAGTATCTGGAGTTTACATTTTCTCTGCACCTCCCTAATCAGATAAATGAGCTCTTTTTGGTTGTAAGGTAGTGAGAAATAGTCATTGACAACTGATCCACATCAGAATTCTTAATTTCTTTTCATCATTATCACTAAAAAAGAAAGAAATTTAGCATTTAGTATATTCAACGGAGTACTAAGAGAAAAATATTTGCAAGAAGACAATGGAGAACACTAAGAAGAATGGAAATGGTGTAGCTTGAAGTGGAGGAAGAAAAATATTGTTATATGGCAAACAAGTTGTAAAGTTGTGAAATGCCAAAATGAAAAGAGATTTTGTAAAAAAAAAAGAAAACTGGACCAGTCTTCTGAAATCAAACATTCCTTTCCATTTTCATTTGGATAGATACCATAAATAATACCACTGATATGCCACAAGAGAATATCGCAGATCTGATAAATTAAGATTTTAAGATCTTTTAATAGTAAGGTCATCTACTTCTAATTTGTATAATGATGTGTTTAAATCAATGAATGAGTGTTCTTGTTTGAAAATGAACTCGTTTTGTCATTTCTCTATCTTTCTATGTATGCAACTGTTCCTAAAATGTAATCATTGTTTTATTTTACAGCAAGTTACTCAGGTAGAAACTGATTTGAAAACCAAATCTAGTTCCTACAACAGCTTGAAAGGAAACCTTCAAAACCTTGAACGCAAAGCAGCGTATGTACATTCTCTGTTCTTTCAATCTCTTTCACTGCTCTACAAATTTACTAAATTATTTTATTGTAAATAAATGTAAAATATAAAATAAATATATAAATGAAAGATGGACATTACACATTTTACTTAACATTAATTAGTGATATTGGCCACAATATAAAGTAGGAAATAAACTGAATTATACAGAAATAATTGCCATTTTTATGCAATTGTGGAGCATATTGCAATTTCATAGGAAATAAATATTGGGGAAGGCTATTTTGAACAATAAGTAAATATTACATAATATGAAAGTACTAACAATTTTTATATCAAGAGTTAAGCTTTGAATATGCCTAAAATTTCTCTATGGTAATAAGGAAATGTGGAAATCTATAATAAATATCTTAAAATATTAACAGTACATCATTTTAGAGAAAGTAGTCATAGCCTTTATTTTCTTTTGTAAGTTATGTGTTTGAAGAAAAAACTGTGATCAATAAACTTGTATCAATTCAGTTTAATTTTCTTGTATTCTGTCATAAATTATCACAATCTGCTATTTATTTATTTTTGTTATTTCTTTATAGAGGCAGTTTATTGACCCGAAACTTGGCAGACATTGTCAAAAAGAATGATTTTGTTCTTGATTCAGAATACCTCACCACTCTCTTGGTGGTGATTCCTAAGTAAGTACTGTTTTGTGTGTTGTTTTTATGTTTGTTTTTTTTTATATTTCTTTTATCTGAAGTGCAAATTTTAGAATATACAAATGAAAAAAATCTTTGTGTCAGTTTCATAAACCTTTTGAGCATGGTTTACAATGTATTCAGAACAATACTATTGACAAAATATATATAACTAATAAAATTTAACCTATAAACCTTTTTACACACACACACACACACACCTGGGTTTGAAGCTTTGACATTTAGTTGTATCAAGAAAAAATTGGATTCAAGTTTATGAAATATTGGGTTGTAGAGTTTTTCACCATTAGATGGCATTAGAAGCATCTAGTTTTAACTTCATTCAAAAAGATTGTATTTTGACAACTGTCATAGGTTCATTTAAAAATTTCTATCATTGGCCATAGAAGAAAATAAGTAACACTTTTAAAATCTCATTTATTTTATATTTTAAAGATAAAAATGCAGCTGAAACATAAGATTTGTGTAGTTTATTAAAGAGCTACAAATAATTTGTGTCAAAAGTAGTTTGTACTGTCCATTTCTCAGTGGACAATGAAACCAATTGAGGTTCATAGTAAACAAATGAATACATGACTTGAGAATCATCAGCATTATATGATACAGGAAATAACCAATACAGAATATACAAATCAAGCACTGAAAATCATTTGCAACAACTGGGTTATGTGAGTCACTTGGATGTATGGCTTCCATTTTTTGTTTTTAAACAAATTTTGATGAGTAATAAAAGTGGATACTTTACAAGAAAAAAAGGAATGCAAGAAATTGTGGAGGAGGTGAAATTAGCCACCACTAACTGTATCAAATGCGAGTTTTCATCTAAGTTGATGCCGTGTATATTGGTAAATAAGTTCTTGGTCTAATGATTGAATAAAAATGCATTTATTTTATACAATCTTTTAAACAATTTCTTTCTTTGTGAGAGTACTTAATTCAGCTGTGAATGAAACTGATTAAACATTATACAGTAAAAAATTTCAGATCAAAATTCAGCTAATGACTACATATCATGCTTCATGTAATGTACTTCTCTACTATAAGATCCTTCCAGAGGATCAAATGATTGATTCAAACAAACACTGTTTCCCAATTAGACCAACTGGCATAAAGAGAAACAGCATGGCAGGGAAATTTTGATTCATTCACTATATTCACCTTCAGGATACCATTTATTGCAGTTTTTATAGAAAACACTTTAAAAAATGTTTTGATTCTTAGTTTACTAAAAAATATAATTTCTAGGCGGATGGAATTATGAAGTTTCCTGAAAATTGTAGAAGATAGTCAAACAAAATGGTAAATAAAGTTAGTTAAAAATAATTTATTTTTATCTGATAAATATTTTGTTACCTAATAAAAGTAAAACTGTAGTTGAATAAAGTTTTCAGTACCCACTGAAACAGTGTTTATATTAACTATTAGTTTGAATAACTTGGATTAACTTTGTATAATTTTCAGGATAGATTCTGTATACATATGAGTCAAAGTGATTCTTTATATTTCACATGCTATTTATATAAAGGACACTTGAAGAGGAGACAATCTATACAGATTTGTTTGATTAATCAGCTCAGATCAGGTGATGAGGCACACATTTTGCAAGAGTCTGCTGCACACTTGATCAGGCATATCATAAAAAGACTTAAATTTACTTCAGTTTATCAGAAATAAACTATTTTTATATGATAACGTATATTTTGCCAAACTACAATTATGAAGTTGATTTCCATAAGATTTATTATTAGTAATAAAAGTAGTTGCAATATATCAGATAATGCATTTTATTGCCTTTGTAATGATTTTTTTTTAAATAATTGAAAGAAAATACACACACACACACACACACACAATAGTGACTACAGAATGATGTTTGGGAGCAGAAATGGTTGAATAATGCAATGCAGCAGGAAGTGTGTTACTCCTGTGAGTAATTGTTAGTGATTTCAGACCTCACAACATATCCAGATATAATGGCAAAACCTGTACAAAAAAAAAATTCTAAATCAAGATAATTAATTTTTAGAATAAAGTAATTAGTGGAGCCTGGTTAGAAAATCACAAAATATTCTTCAATTTCAGATACTAAATTCACTATATAACATGTAATGATCCATTAACTGATTGGAATTAGAATATTTACAGTTTGAATAAAATTAGCATTTTTTTTTTTTTTTTTTTTTTTTTTTAAGCAAGAAATTTGCACATTGAAAGCAAAATGATGGATTTTAGTTCTTATTGCAAGTGTATTTTATCACAGATTACTAAGTTTTAATTGATTATTTCAGGAGTCACGCTAATGAATGGAAGGCAAAATATGAAACTCTGACTGATATGGTTGTTCCTCGCTCAAGCAGGTAAGTTGAACATTGACTAAGTTCAGATTTTTAGGATATGAAATTAGTCATTTTCAGTTCATTTATTTTTAGATTGAAAATGAAAATTACAACATCCTGAATATGTTTCAATTTACTCAAGATTAAATGTACAAGTAATAAACATATTTTACTGAAAATTATCATATATAGATGCACAGGTTCCAGAGATGGTAATTGCAATAAGCCTTGTTTGAAGTTTTATAGGTGCATAAAGTTGCAATCAGTGACTTCCAGCACTGAAAGGGTGAAGCTAACAGATGAAAAAAAAATGTTAATTAAAGCATGGATCATTGGTAGGTTAAAATAATGGTTTAAAAATATTTATTAAAACCATTTACATTATTTGGACTATTGTCCTCATCTTTGTCGCCGTGTTTATTACAACATTTCGGCCGTTGTACGCTCCAGCCTTCTTCAGGTGGTTGGAATGTTGAACTGAACCCTTTATTTTGCTCACTGGGGTAGACTGTTCTAGTTCCACATGCCATGAGTAATGGATGTCAGTTATCTCCTGTTAATTCCTCTCTCCAAGTTCTCCACTGCCTTAACCAGGTATTGAACTCACACTCTTTGGGTCCTGTCACTGGATCTAACCAATGCCTTTATCCACTGTGCCATGTATCCTTGAGTTCAATGCCCGGTTAAGGCAGTGGAGAACTTGGAGAGGGGAGTTAACAGGAAATAACTGATAACTGACATCCATTAAACATGGCACGTGCAACTAGAACAGTCTACCCCAGTGAGCGAAATAAAGGGTTCAGTTCGACATTCCAACCACCTGAAGAAGGTTGGAGCATACAACTGCTGAAACGTCATAATAAATATGGCGACAAAGATGAGGACAATAGTTCGGATAATGTAAATAGTGTACATAATACCTCATCTCGGACATATAGACAGATACTAATTAAAACCATAAAATAAAGATTAGAGAGAGAATACAATGGCATGAAACTAAAACTATGAGTTTATATTGCTAGAAGTGCATTTATGGGTAAACCCAAGGGTAAAACATTTATTGAAATAGAATCTATCAAAACCAAACCAGTCTTCCACCATTTTGCAGGGATTGTATTAATTTCTCAATCCTATCTAAAATAAATACATTTAACAATTATAAACTTGGGACGTGTTGGCACAACTTGATTGAAAAAAAATAAATAAATAAATAAAAACCAAAAAATTGTGTCACTACTATTCCCTCCCCCAAGATAGATTATGTTATTGGTTTTCAATTTCCTTGTTTTTATACTAAATGGGTGATGACAATCAATTTTGGGGAAGGAAATGAAAATCCAGATGCATAATAAATATTTCACATCTTGAGAATACCTGTAAGGTTAAAGGTGATACTCTAATTTCCATGTAAAACAACACTTTAGGCAGCAAAGTCAAAGAAGAGGCTCCAACCATCCACATTTGTGATAGTGAACTGAGAAGAAGAGTCCATTCTTTTATTGCAGTTATCAAGAAAGACCGGAATCAACAGGCGTAACCAAGATTTGCAGTCAAAATTGATATGAAAAGAATGTCAGTATTACTGTTTGAAAATTGCATAATGATTTAACATCCTTATAATAGCCTATTTTAATGATGTCAGCAGACCAGTTAGTCATTTTATGAAAATTTTTATATCTTTACCACATATTCTTGCATATCTGAATTCTATCTAGAAGTAAAACATATTTTTTCTATAACAACTTGTTGATTTTGGCATCTTATAAATTAACAATATATATATATATAAAAAATTAGTATCCCTGTAATTATCTATGCTGATAAACTATTTTCAACTTCATTTTTACCTTTGTTCCAAATAGTTTAGATGGCATGAGCCCTTAAAATGGTCTTTTGGGTAGTCTACAAAATTTTTAAATGAACAAAGAAACTAAAGAAAGGACATGAAAATAATGATTAATATTATTTTAATTTTAAATACATAAAAAAAATAGTGAAAATTCATCACAATTTGTTCATGTTAAGAAATTTTATTGATGCTCAAAAATATACACAAATCAGGTAAAGGTAAGCTAAAACATAACATTAAGGATAGTTTTAAAGGAAATAAACAAATATTTAGTTAATATTTTCAGTGATAAGACTGTATTTCACTTAATGATAATTTTCAACACCTGAGACTAACAATTAATACAGTAAATCATATGAAAAGCTCAACTTATCCTACAAGTCTTTCTAACAGTTGAACAAAGTTTCTTTCCAGGTATCAGGCCAGGTATTTTAGCAGATACTAATTTTACAAAATGGAAGGAACCTACAAAAATGGATCCAAGATAAACTGAAAAATTCATTTTCTCATATACTGTTTCATTTTATATTTAACATGAAAAAATTCTTATCAAATAAACAGTGTTACACAAAATGCATCAACTAAAATTCTATACAAAATTAAACAAAAAGATTATAAAATACCACTTGTTGTCACCAAGTTTCAAATCAATGCATGCAATATCATTGGAGTCTATAAATTTCAGAAGTTTGTTGAAAACCTTATTCAGCAAAACTCAAAAATGCAGTGAAATTCCAAGCTGTTCTGATTTTAAAACTGTTAAAGATACAGATCAAATATTTTGGAAATTTAGTCAAAGAATACCTGCAAACTTTTCTAGATTTTTCTGATGATGGTCACTTGTGATTTGATTGATTTGAAATGGAATGACACACACAAATATATATATATATATATATATATATATATATATATATACCCACCTCTCAAAGAATACAATCCCAGGTTGTAAATACTCTCACTATATGAAATCACCTAAAATTTTACATTTGATTTTCCTTACTTTTTATTAACTCTTCTGTCTATTTGCCAAGAAGTAAAATTCCTGGCATTGTTCATTATTTCTGATGAATGAATTCACACTGTTTGATTGCCAGTAAAACAGTAACAGAAAAATCACAGCCTCACAAGAGGCTTTGAATTTATGTTAGGTACACAACAAACCCACTAGATCCTCACAACCTTAGATAGTGATGGAAAGGGAGTAGAGAAATAACCACCACACCAGTATCCAGAATCACCTCACTGCCATACATCTGTTTATGTACAGCATTGGGCTGTTAGGATTGGGATCCTATCCTGAAGAACCTCACCTGACCATTCCTATCCAAACAAAACAACATTCAATCTTTGGTGGGTAATGGTTTTAGTAATGTTCCAAAACCTCTCAGATCTATCTGTATAATCCATTGACCTTTCTTGTTTATCTGCTATGACTACAACTACCTGGCCTATTTATATGTATTCAGTGGGTGCTGCATTGTATCCTGTAAGGATGTATTCTCTGCATAAGTTACAGACCTGGAATAGCATTGAACTGCATATTTTGAGGTTGGCTGGTGTGAGTAGCAGGAACTAACATTTAACTCTATAACAACAGTTGACTACTAATTCCATCATGGTTTTCATTCCCTGCCTAACTTCGGTGATTGTTTTCTTTTCTTTCATTTTTTCCATTTCTAAAATGATCATCCATCAAATTATTTATTGAAAATTCTGCCAAACTTTTACCTTATTGTATTGTCCTTCATATTGCATGCCAATTCCATCAACATATGTAAATCAATAATTATCAAATGCAGTCCATCTTGATACTAATGTTCAAATATTGTCATTTAATGAAATATCCCAAATTAAAAGAAAAATCTTGAATACATTTACTTCCTTTTCTAACACTGATCCATAAAGATTTTCAGTTTAATGAGGTCACTTGTATTTCAGACAACCCAGAATACTTGAAATTAATAATTTCCAAACTAATGTATTTATGTAAACTGTTGTTCAATATCAATTTCATCATTTTTCAGGCAGAATTCTAAAAAAATATTTAATTTTTCACATTGCACATAAAAAATATTTAATTTTTCACATGGCACATAAAAAATATTTAATTTTTCACATTGCACATAAAAAATATTTAATTTTTCACATTGCACATAAAAAATATTTAATTTTTCACATTGCACAAATATGTGATATTACACATTGAGCAAATCAAGAAATTTGGAGAATTCTCTCTACTAGGCCCTAATTCTTTGCAATCTTCTTGGTATATGTTTTCCACAAATGTTTTCAGATGAACTATCTTTTGTAGAACTTGTCAGATAATTCATTGAGTGATAATTCTTTTTCCAGAATCCTCTATGATGATCCTGAGGGAGATAGTGTGTTATGGTCTGTCACACTTTTTAAGAGAGTTGTGGATGAATTTAAACACCATTGCAGAGAACACAAGTAAGTTTTTAATATTTTTCTTTTAAAATGTGCAAAGAATATTCTTATTTTAATTAACAGATAAAAGAACATTTGCTTACAATCAGCAATGATCTTATATTGGGATATAAAATAGTCTAATCAATTCTGAATTGGTTAAACAATTGCAGGGCCTTTTTTCAGGCAAGCAATATGGCTTTTGTTTCTCCAGGTCAACAGCTGATATACTGATGATAATTGCAGAAAGTGTCTATCCAGCTTTAGATAAAAATGGTGAAGCTTGGTCTGCAGCTTTGGAGATCTTGAAAGATTTTGACAGGGTTTGGCATACAGGTCTTCTTCATATTTGTCTTTGGACAGATTTTTGAACTGATCCAGTCTTTCTTGTGAAATGAAAGTTATCCTCCACAATGACTGTTCCAGATCCTTTCATACTAATACAGGTGTCCACAAGACTATCTTTGGTCCCACTTTGTTTTTAATTTTCATCAATGACCTTCCTGACAGCATCAGCTCTCCACTTAGTATCTATACTGATGACAATAATTTACTCCTGTCTTGATAGTAAGTTCAATCAGCTTGATAAAATCCAATTACCAGCTGATGTCACAAACAACCGTTTTAGTTAGGGGTAAAAAATGTTTTAATTTTAACACATCCAAAACTAAACTGCTCTCTATTAATAATCTAAGAGACCCTTCTAAGCCTTCCATCAGCATAATTGA